>JBBBDQ010001047.1:2197500-2797500 GCA_037127315.1 Ascarosepion bandense
GCCTTGCCCTTTCAGGACGTGGGAGATCATGGCTTTTCACGTCTCCCTTTCCCTGGTGGCTCTGAGCACACCTTCTCCTGTTACACCATGCAATCCTCGAAGGCAATCATGGCCTTCCACTTTTCCCTATCCCTAGTGGCTCTTAGCACGCTTTCTCCTGTAACACCACGCAACTCTCGTTTTGTCATCCACCTGATCATGCCCTTCAAGTATGTTATCCGTTGCTTTCCTTTGTCTCTTTCTCCCTCTATCTGGCATGTTAGTATCAGGTTCTCCAGGCCCTCCTTCTTCATCGCATGTCCCAGGAACTTCAGTTGTCTTTTCCTGATACTCAATATTAATTTCCTTTTAGTTTCCATCCTTTCCAAAAGCTCGTCATTGCTAACATGATCGGTTCACAATATCCGCACCATCCTTCTGTAGAACCACATTTCAGTTGTTTCAAGTTTTTCCTTTATCTTTGATGATATTGTCCAGCATTCACTGCCATATTAAAGAACCGACATCACATAGCAATCCAGTACTCTCTTCTTTGTTTCTGGTGAAAGTTTCCTTCCTCTTAATACTTTACTCAGCTTCTGGAACGCATCCTTGGCCATGCCAATTCGACTTCGGATCTCTGTGTCACACTTTCTGTTTTCTGTTAGAACACTTCCCAGGTATTTAAATTTTGGTACCTGCTAGATTTTTGTATCCCCCACCTGTATTTGGCATTTTGGGTTGTTCAAATTGTGGCCTCCGATGACAAATCCTGCCAAAACTAGGGTCCTCAGAATAGTCTCAACGTACAATTTGAATACTGAACTCTTCAAAATATTTGCCATGAAAATAACGATAGAGTAGTGAGAAACTTGCGACGTTACTTCTGTGGAGAACTGTCTGTAGAATAGAAAATAATTCTTCACCCATAAGGTCACTTAAAGGTTTTTGAACCCTGCCCCGACTGGGAAGTGAGCATTGAGCAGGTCCAGCTATCCACAGCAAAATTATTTCATTTTTGGTTTTATTTGACTCTCTTGTAAAAATAGTTGCAAAAGTAGTTAGGTGTTTCCTGGAAAAGCACAAGGAACCATTTTTCCAACACTTTAGCGATGGATCGTATATTTGAGATCCACCTGAAGTCTGTTACTTTAAGGTTTAATGCTAATAGCCCAGCTCTTGAAATGTGTATCAGTAAGTAACTAATTCACAATATATTTGGTTATTTTTCAAATATTTCAAACATGATTTAAACCTATTAAAGGAAATCTTCCCATGTACTTAAAACAGTTAAGTGCCATACGTGATACGCGTTTGGGCGATTATGTCGCAAAGAGACATGACTGCATTGGGCGGAAGACTTTCTTGCAATAGGTTGCCATTACTTTCTGTGATAGACATAATTACCAACCAAAGCTATAGTACTCAAGCTGTCCTGCTATTTAACCCATAGCTGAAGGGAGAAGAGATGGTTAATACCTTTCCCAAGGGTATTTACGCGTAAATGAATACAAAGAATTCGACAGGGATTCAAATTCGTCTCTCCGTTTCGAGTTGATATCTACTGCACCAGAACGCACATCCGAAAATATTTGCATTTTCAAACAGAAATGGAGCTGTTTTATTTTCTGCAGCCGCTTCGGAGAGCGGTCTTTGACCCGCTGAAAAAATTCCTTACTGATTCAAAACACGCATGGAAGAGAACTTATTCAAGCGGGTCATTGACAACACAGACCTTTTGTTATAATCCTTCCAGCGTGTGACGGCAAGCCAGTGACAGAATATGAGATTGCTTCAATTCAGTTTGATTGCTCTTCCTCAGACTATGTTCCTTGCAAATATTAAAAATACGTTTTCATCTCTCATGAATAATTCCCTACATTCTAACATTTTTACTGGTCCTGATTTGCTTCATCGACTGTGATATACAGGCCAGAACCTCAACTCAGACAACGGTGTCAAAGCCAATAGCATCGAAACAAACAAAATCTCCTCGCCTACCTGAAAACCGTCCTAGCCTTTCTCGTGATTATTACCCAATGAGTCTTTTAACCCCCACAAGACAAAAGCAACTATAGATGTACTAATGTACAAATGCATAAAAAACTGTAATATTTTGAGTTGAAGAGCGAGTTTACAAATTTCAGAATAGTCTTTGATATAGACACTGTCTTCTACATGCTGTCACAGAATGTCCACCTGTTTCATCGGCAACGAACTAATAAATTATGAAGACAGATCTCATGCAACATTATGTTTTATACGGCTTTTTCTGTTAAAGAAACAATTTTTACTGATTCAAAAATGTATATAGCCACCAACAGTTACTAGAAATATGTAGCATGCATGGTTTTAAATGTTTTATGCAATTCTATGGTATTTAATGCAACTTTGTTCCCAGTTTTCTAAAATTATGTTATCGAACATAAGATGTCAAAGTACTTCTCTGTAGGAATCGTCACATTGAAGCTTCAAGCTCTTGGGTCAAATGTACATAACATTGCAGCGATTAAAGTCAGTAAGCATCGTTTGGCCAAAGCTGATATGTCCCATACAGGGATATATATATATATATATATATATATATATATATATATATATATATTCTAAGCATATGCTATTAAATATAAGAGACAATGAATGTCTATTATGTTTAATCATGAGCCGTTCTAAACGTCGTATTTTTGCTTTAATTTCAGTTGAAAATAAAGACAAAAATTCTCCAGTGCCGCAGCATTAAATGATCCTAACACTGGAGAATTTTTGTCTTTATTTTCAACTGAAATTAAAGCAAAAATACGACGTTTAGAACGGCTCATGATTAAACATAATAGACATTCATTGTCTCTTATACTTAATAGCATAGAAAATTACTTGCTGCCTCGATATTCTATATATATATATATATATATATATATATATATCATTCGATGTAGCTAAGCAATTTAAGTAAATGTAACCGGATAGAACAATCTAGTACGTAGACGCAAGGGATGGTACTCGTCGTAGGCAGTATCCTGAGACGTAGGCATAGGTGTATGCATATTCATTACATCAAAAGCAAGAATTCAAAGAATGCAACTGAAACAAAATTAAAAAGAAAAACTGTAAAATAATAGAACAAAAAACATGAAATAAGTCAAAAATTGTTATAAGAATAATGGGAAATTGTTGATGAGAAATAAATAAAAAATATAACGATTTTGAAATCTTTTTCAATGCTTTATTTATAATTTATTTCAATTGAAAGCCTTGTAAGAAATTAGTAAATTGTACATCATGTCAAATTTTAGTAGATATTTAGGGAATTACAAAAAACCGGAAAGGATACTTTTGCAAAAACTGTCTATTTCTAAGGAATAAGTTGTCTTTTATTTATAATCCGATATTATTTCCTATTATTATAATCATTACTAGCAGTATAACCCGGCGTTGCTTGGGAGAAATGAAAACTTTAAAACTAATCTATGGTTCTGGAGCTCAGACTCTTTGGACGTTGGCACGAAAGACTAAAAAGAAATAGTTGTTTCCAGTTAAAGAGAAACCGTAGACTGAAAGAAAAATAAATGGATGTAAGTCAAATTTTGATTTCCTGCTATCGATATGAAATAAGTTTTTTTTGTCGTAAACTGAATTTTGAAAGCTAAATAAGTCTTTTGAGTAAATGGTATCATGGCTGAAACTAAGAACAACAATTATACCTACTTAGAGCCAAACCCGAAGCAAAAACTAAAATGAAAGGGCTGAAAATACAGACATACAGGCAGATAAACAGACACACACAAACATCTTGCCTTTTATGTATATATATTATCGATTTTCTGCACTATTGTAAAAACGGCAAACTTGAAACTTCTCAGTATCGTTTTTTATGTATTTGTCTATGAGTGTATCAAATTTGATTAAAATCGGACCACTCCTTCTATAACCAGATTTTTTCAATTATCGATTTTCTATAATTATCGGGGGTACCTCGACACAAAACCTAGCTAAGAACACTCGCAGACGCTTATAGTACAAATGTTTAAATTTTCAAGAAAATCGCTTCAGCCGTTTTGGAGTCTATAGGTAACGGATACAAACAGGCACACATAGACACACACAGACAAAGTTCCATTTATAAATAAGTTTAGATATGTAATGATTGAGCCGACACTTCTGTTTTTTAACAGTCTAATTAACGTCTATCAGCCTGGATTTTCGATTGTCTTAAGCAAAGGAAATGTGATCTTCGGCAGCGTATGAACCTGCGTCCTCATTATATAGGGGAAGCTATGATATTGCCTGACATGTTTATATCAATAAGAACTGATAATTTTGAATTTTGCTGTTGATTATTTAGCATGATAATTGATAATTTGTTTTGATTTTTAAGACTTGCTACTAATGTTGTTTTCATACCTGTTTCCATCTTATTCCAAGAATAAGTGTCAATAATTCTATGTCATCCTGCTTTTCATTTTTGATTTTTTTTTCATCTTCCAACATATTAAAATATATCATTAAAATTTGATCATATTATGTCTGATCAAAAATATCAGGACACTTGCTATGAAAACGGAATTAAATTACGCATATTGAAGGTTGATCTAGATCACCCTTGAGCTTTGTCACATATACACACCAAGATATAACTTGTTCGTTTACTTCCGTTGTTCGTACTAGTGTTTGGGTGTAGAGTGAAATTGCCTCATCACCTCTCAGATGTTCCATCAGGGACCATGGCTTGTACAGCACTTTTTGGCTGAATACGACATTCCCCAGGTCCGACAGCCTTTGTATTTTAACCCTTGTGACCTTTCCTCTTTCCAAAAAGCAAATCCTACTAGAAAAGGACAAGATTTCAAGACATCGAGGAAATCACAGAGAATATGACGAAGCAGGTATTCACTGTCCCCAAAACTGAATTCCAGGAATGATTTCACTAATGGGAAAAAACGCTGGATAAAGCGTATGACTTCAGGGCGGATCTACTTTGAAGGAGATTAAACGTCGTATTCATATGTGTTGTAGTTTTATTTCTATAGCACCAGATCCAATAATTTTTGATCAGACCGCGTGTATGCATTCACTTTCGAATCAGATTGACATCATATTTGTAAAATAATACTTTTTACGTAAATACATTCTCTATTGCTGTTAATGTCTGATTTGGTTAAAAAGTTTTTGCAATGATAACAACGTATTCCTCAAATCTGTAGGTAAAGCACGTGAACAAATTTGTCTAATCAGACTGTGCCTATCTTAATGTTGTGATATGTTGGATTAAATCATACTATACTAATATTTCAGATTTAAACGAATTATTTAATATATTTCACTCATCCATTGCAACTTTTCATATTTTTTTTAATCGTTTCACCCCAAAAAAGGCGGTAACGCTACTGATGTGCAAGGGGCTACATTGGAGTAAAAAGATTAGATAGGGGGAGAGTAATGAGAAAGACGAACCAGTTAGAAAAGAGCAAGAGAAGGATTGGAATACAGGTGTGATGACAGTTGCAAAGGTAGATAGAAAGGAAAAGATACACAGGGTGATGTAGAAAGAACTAGAGTCAAGTGGTTAAGACATGAGTATTGACATTGCATTTAAATTACTGGAGGTTGTAGCCGTCAGGAAAGCAAGTATTTTGGGTTTTAATAAAATATTTCCATGGCAAATTGCAGCGTCTAATGTTCCAACCAGCCTTTATTTACCACAAAATGCATCAATTTATTTTGTCATTTATTCATTGCCTTTTTTAATATTGTGTTAGACATTTATAAAGTAAACATATGAAATGGAGTTAAGCTTCGGGGTTGTGGTTAGAAAATGCTGTATGTTTTTGTCTTTTCTGGACACGACAAGTCAGGCATGGAAAAACAGACGAGCAGAATGTTAGAGAGGCGTGCGCCGTGTACCGGCTGTTGATTAGACTGACGACAGGCACGTAAGGAATTGGCAGGCAAAATACTTTTATTCATCACATATTGTGACTTGATTTGTTACTTTCTTTATGTCAGTAACCACTACAAGGTAAGAAAGTTATTTTAAAGGAATTTTTTAATCATAAAATAACAAAGCTATAGAAAGAGACAGACGAAAATAAAATTACATTTTATTTTGATAGATTTCTCCCAAGGCCGACAACTGAAAGTACGTCACTGCATGAGTAAGTATATTAGGTGAGTGATTTGACAAGGTACCCAGTCGTTTCAATATTGAATATTGTGGTAAGCGAGTGGCGGGAGATAATGTTAAGATATGTAGTAGACCAAAGTAGGGAGCCTAAAGTCTTACCAAGGGTGTCAATAGAAAGATAATATAAACAGTTCTTTCCAAAAACAGAATTTGTTTCATTAATTTTGTTTTTCGTAATATCATACAATAAATGTGAACAAATTTTGCATATCATTCCTGCAAATCCAAAATAGGATATGGGAAATGCATTAAATTCGTACTGCTTTCTGTCTGAAAGAATTATGAAAGAGTTATAAGAAGTCAATATTTGAGAAGAGTCAAAAGCCAGGATATCGAATGTTGATTCTCTCGATAAATATACACTTTTCACTTAGATTGACAAAACGAGATCTGACTAGTTGGTCTTATGCTATGAAAAATCAAGCATAGAAAATATCAAGAAAGGCGTTAAATACAAATTATCCCAAATAGAATATGAAAGGCATTTATATGAACTTTATAGATCTAGGACCTGCAAGTTTTTTTTTTTTCAGTTAATGCAAAACAAATAAGCATATTTATAAAAATAGACATAAATAAAACTAATATTGTAATCACTGCGACTGGTAATTTGATAAAGAAATTGTGCATTAAGAAATTGGAAGAAGAAGAAAAAATAAAACAAAATCATGACTGGTAATCATGCCTCTTTATCCTCTATTTAAAGTTCAACCGAGCAAAAATAATATAATTGCTAACCACAACTAAAAGCAGGAGAAATTGACGATATACTCTGCATGTTTAATAATATGCAGTATGCCATGGGTAAATTATCACCGTTGTATATTTTTAATTAAACACGAGCGTTTTTTTTTTGTTTTTTGTTTTTTGTTTTTTGTTTTGCTTTTTTATCGACTGTACAATACAGTTGGTTAGTTGGGCACCGTGCCGCTAAAAATTTGGAAACGGTATGCTGCATTGCTTATAATTCGCGCTGGAAGTTCTTATACAAACAGTGCAGTGTTTGAGGGTCAATCTGAGGACAGTGCGGAAGCTCTGGAAAGAGTCTAATGTTGATTACGAATGTGTTTGGCGTGATCGCTAGTAATATGCTTACATTCATCTTCCCACAGGGCCCCACACTCGATACTGAAGCCTACATCAAGTACCTTGAGGAAATAGCGCTGCCCTGGGCCAAAAGGGTGGTTGCCGAAAGACCCTATGTTTGGCAACAGGACTATGCCACACATACAGGAGAACCCAGTCATGACTGTCAGACAATTACTGCGCGCACAAAACCCCTTACATCTGACAACCTAACTCCCCAGACTGCAATCCACTTGATTATTATTTGTGGGTTGCAGTCGAGCGAGAACCCAACATAACTATTTGTAACACTAAAGATGAACTAAAGCCAGGTATTATAGCAGCATTCACAAACTTAAACAAAGAGACCATTCAGAAGAACCCGTTTGGTGGCCGTGGCTGAAGCCAATTACGATTTTGTTGAATCAATTTACTCTTTAATATTTCAAGATATTTTGTGTAATTTTGTAAATATAACTATTAAAATGTTAAAAAATGTGTTATTTTAATTTCTGCGTAATTTAGGTGACAATTCATCCATCGCATCTTGTATGTTAGAATTACATACACTCTTACGAGGGAGGGTCGAGAACCGCAAAATCATGGGAAAAGACAAAAAGATACCAGCCGTAAAACAAAAAGATGCCAGCCGTAAAACAAAAAGATGGCAGCTGTAAAACAAAAAGATGGCAGTCGTAAAACAAAAGATGGCAGCCCTAAAACAAAAAGATGGCAGCTGTATTTCAAGATATTTTTTGTAATAAATATAACTGTTAAAATGTTTAAAAATGTGTTATTATAATTTCTGCGTAAGTTAGGTGACAATTCATCCATCGCACCTTGTATGTTACAATTACTTATACTCTTACGAGGGAGGGTCGAGAACCGTTAATCATGGGAATGACATTAAAACATACATCCGGCAACAACGGGATATTGGAGGTTATGACGAGTGTAGAACTACCTCATAATTACTGTTTGTCCCAGATCTAACATGACCCGTGGTGGTAGCTAAAATTAGGATCCTAGCTATGGGAAAATAATGAACCCCTAACAAAAGCAAAATACTATAAAAGAATGTTTTTATAGTAAAAAAAACAGCAACACATTTTATATCAAAGAATTACCAAAAATACCTAATTCTAGTAAAAGCACCATTCCCTTTCCGGATATCTCAGTCTCAGTTTTAGTTATATCCCTTTAGTAACTCAATTTTTTTTCTTTTAGCTTTTTCTTTTGCCAGGTATTGAAGTTACAACTCTTTGGGTCAAGCCATTGGATTACTTCAACGAACAATTTTATCCACTGGGTAAATATGGGACTAGAACTATCTACCAGCTGAACGAAATAAAAGGTTCGTTTCAAAGTTTCAATCATCTGAAAAAGACCGGAGCTTGCAACGGCTGAAATGTGAATATGACCAATGTAAACAATGTAAAAAAGACAGTATCTGTTTAAAAATTGGTTCACTAAGAATTTTGTTGCATTTATTTGCTAAAATGATATCAGAAAATGTTCATTTTTCAATCCTGAATTACGGTCATTTTGGTTCGAATTCTCAATAGTGTATGTGGAATAAGAGTTTATAAGAATATGTCTGTTCTGTACCTCTCCCAATATTCAATTAATATTTTTCTTCTTCTTCTATATACCGTGTCTCTTTCTGATGTGGTTGATCGTGGCTCTCCACATCATCCTATCTTTTTAGCTCTAAGTAAACTTTGTCTTTTAATATCCCTTCCACATTCTGTTTGACATTCATTTTCACAGGCTCGTTAAATATGCAATTCCCAGTTTCTCACTTTCATTCTTATCTTCAACATTTCCTGTGAGTGTCATTTCTTCAAGTCTTCTTTCCTCATGATATGCCCCAGAAATTTCTAAGGATATGCGTCAGTTTCGCTGAGATAATCCTTAAAACTTTCTCGTTACTCATCTCTGATGCCGCAAGTTTCCTATTCATCTGTGAGTAGATTGTACGACATTCACTGCGATATAGGAAGGTGTCTACTACATAACAGATCAGTACTCCGTTCGTTGTTTCTAACGAAACATTCCTGTTTCTTACTACTTTTTAGTTACTTATTTTGAAGTCATTTTTTTACTATTTCAATGCAATTTCGTATTTGTGGCTTACATTTTCTTTTATGACATTCCCAGAATTTTTAAACATCTCTACTTGATTGATTCCGGCATCTCCAATTCGTCAGTCAGTTAAGTGTCAGACGTGATATACGCTTGGGCAATCATGTCTCGAAAGAGACATGAATGACTGGGCAGAATATTTTTCCCGCAGTAAGTTGGCATTGCTTTCTGTGGTAGACTGGTTGCCACCAAAGGCTATAGAACCAAATCTGTCCTATTATTTAACCCATAACTGGAGGGAAGAGACGGATTAATACCTTTCTCAAGGGGATTTGTGCATAAGTGAAGGCAAGGAATTCAAATGGAATTCGAACTCGGCACCCCAATATGTCGTTCCGAGTCAATATCCACTGCACCACAACGCACTATGCTAATTGTTGATAGAAGATAGGTGAGTATTTCGCTGTTTTTTTTTCTCGCCAGACTTCGGTCAGTTAAGTGTCATACGTGATATACACTTCGACAATCATCTCTCGAAAGAGACATGACTGACTGGGCAGAGTAATTTTCCCGCAGTAGATTGCTATTACTTTCTGGGGTAAACTGGTTGCCAACCAATGCTATAGAACCCGTATGTTATTTCACTCATAGCTGGAGAGAAGAGATGGATTAATACCTTTCCCAAAGGTATTTGTGCGTAAGTGAATGCAACGAATTCAACTGGATTCCGAACTGGGTTCTCTGGTTTCTCGTTCCAAATCGATATCTACTACACCACAACGCACATCCCCAATTTGTAGCTCACTTATTGTGCCTTTTCTCTTGCTGGTAACTATACGCTTTGGTTAGTCTTTTCTTCCTGCTTTCCCTTCTTAGTTTGACGAAAAGCTCCTTTGCTTTTCTTTTATGTTTGTTATCAACACTATTATTTACGTATCTTCTATTGTTTCGATTGTTCACAAAGATATAACATCCTGGTAGGATTTCCTGTTTCCTTAGTATATCGTCGGTGTTAAGGTTGAAATCTGAGAAGATGCGTCCTTTTCTTCCGCTTCTTTCTATTTTTGTGTACTTACTTAGTTTCATTTTCTATCCATATACAAGCCTTTACTCCCAGCATACTTTCTGGATTATTCTAACATTCATTCAAAAATAAATCAAGTTTTCCTAGCAGATCAAGTAGACAAAAATTATACTTAGTCAGTTATATGCCATGCGCGATACACGCTTGGGCGATCATGTCTCGAAAGAGACATGATTGACTGGGCAGAAGATTATCCCGCAGTAGGTTGCCATTGCTTTCTGCGGGAGACTGGTTGCCGACCAAGGCTATAGAACCCAATCTGTCCTATTATTTAACCCATAACTGGAAGAAAGAGACGGATTAATACTTTTCCCAAGGTTATTTGCGCGTAAGTGAAGGCAATGAATTCAGCTGGAATTCGAACTCGGTTCCCCGATTTCTCCTTCCTAGCCGATATCCACTGCCCCAAAACGCACATGAATTTAGTATTATACATAAAAGAGCTGGAGAATGGCAGTTGTAGAATAAAAAGATGGCAGCCGTAAGACAAAAAAATAGCAGCTGGAAACAAAAAGATGGTAAACGTAAAACAAAGACATGGCAACCGCAAAAACAAAGATGGCAGCTGTAAAACAAAGAAATGGCAGCTGTAAAACAAAAAGATGTCAGCCGTAACAGAAAAAGATGGCAGCTGTAGAAAAAAAAGATGGCAGCCGTAACACAAAAAGATGGCAGCTGTAAAACAAAGTTTGTAAACGTGAGACAAAAAGATGGCATCCGTAAAACAATAAGATGCCAGCCGTAAAACAAAAAGATGGCAGCTGTAAAAAAAATGGCTGCCGTAAAACAAAAGATGGCAGCCGTAAACACAAAAACATGCCGTCCGAAAAACCAAAAGGTGGCAGCCGTAAGACAAAAATATGGCAGCCGTAAAACAAAAAGATGGCATCTGTAAGACAAAAGGTAGTAACCGTAAAACAAAAACATGCCGTCCGTAAAACCAAAAGGTGGCTGCTGTAAAACTAAATGATGGCAGCCGTAAAACAAAAAAAAATGGCAGCCGTAAAACAAGAAGATAGCAGCCGTTAACAAAACGATGGCAGCTGTAAAACGAAAAATCGCAGCCGTAAAACAAAATATCGCAGCCGTAAAACAAAAAGATGGCAGCTGTAAAACAAAAAGGTGGTAGCTGTAAATCAAATAGATGGCAGCCGTAAAACATTAAGATGGAGGCTGTAAAACAAAAAGATGATAACGGTAAAACAAAAAGGTGGCATCCGTAAAACAAAATGAAAGCAAATGTAAAACAAAAACTGCTAGCCGTAAAACAAAAAGATGGCAGCAGTAATACAAGAAGATGCCAGCCATAAGACAAAAACATGGCAGTCGTAGAACAAATAGACGGTAGCCGTAAAACAAAAAGATCGCAGCCGGAAAACAGAAAGATGCCCGCCCTAAAAAAATGGCAGCTCTAAAAACAAAACGATTGTAACCGTAAAGCAAAAAGATTGCAGCCGTAAAACAAATAGATGGCAGCAGAAAATAAAAAGATGGCAGCCTTAAGACAAAAAGATGGCAGCTGTAAAACAAAAAGTTTGTAACCGTAAACAAAAAGATGCCAGCCATAAAACAAAAAGATGGCAGCTGTAAAACAAAAAAATGGCAGCCGTAAAACTAAAAGTTGGCAGCCGTAAAGCAAAAAGTTGGCAGCCGTAAAACAAAAACATGGCAGCCGTAAAACAAAAAATGGCAGCTGTAAAACAAAAAATGGCAGCTCTAACAACAAAACGATGGTAACCATAAAGCAAAAAGATTGCAGCCGTAAAACAAATAGATGGTAGCCGTAAAACAAAAAGTTTGTAACCGTAAAACAAAAAGATGCCAGCCACAAAACAAAAAGATGCCAGCCACAAAACAAAAAAAATAGCAGCCTTAAAACAAAAAGTTGGCAGCCGTAAAACAAAAAGATGGCAGCCGTAAAACAAAAAGATGGCAGCTGTAAAACAAAATATGGCAGCTCTAAAAAAAAGATGACAGCTGCAAAACCAAAATGTACTTACATAGGTAGATTAGATCGTAAATCCATACCCCGAATAGTTTTAGGATGAATTCTAACTTGGGGAGTTATTTAAAATTGCTCGGTTTTGTGAATTGAGATGGATAAATAACTATGTTTAAAAACATCTACTATATTGAAAAAATAAGCATCTATATAAATATATGTTCTATTTTCAGTTCATATTAGGCATGAAATTCTTGGACAACTTCATGTCTAATATGAACAAACGGAAGAAAATCTAGTTGAAATAAAAGTTTGTGCAGAATGTTTATTAATGAGTTTTCTCGCATTTCTCCTTCGTACGATCTTGAAAAATACTAAATGCAACGTCAATCGCCATCTTCTGTCTTCCGGTATATTTTTATTGTCTTTTCTTCTCACTAAAGTCTCCTCGTCTTCTTTCACTCGCTGTAAACCTCAGTGCATCAGTGCATCAGTGACATTATCGCCTTGCTTGGAGTGAAATGATTAAAAAGGAATATTGAATGTCCCCGTGTCAGACTTGGCAAAGCTTAGCTAAACTTGCACATACAACAGTTTGATTGCCAATAAAATATTTCGAGGATTGTTTCTATTGCTAATGTGTCCCATTATTTCTCCAAATAAAGCTAATCTTCTTATATTTCTACGAGAGAATGCTGAAATGTCCTCAGCCTGAGAATGAAGATTGATATTTTTTTTATTAAATTTAAGGTTAGGATTTGAGCCTATAACTTTTCAGCGACTGTTTCGTATATGGAGACAAACACCAATGATTTTTTTATCTAAATTTATCTTTCTCGTAGATTGATTGCAATTCAGGATAAGAAAGCCCAACAATTTAACCCATAACAAGAAAATATAAAATGAATTCATGAGGGCATTTGTGCGAAAACGAACACAATAAACTATGCAGAAAATTGAAATACAAACTTCAATTCCCCAGAAGAGAAAAATTAAGTAAACCCCAATTTGCAGTTTCTATTTTTTTTTTTATAATTAAATACAAAACTTTTACAAAAAATACGCCTGAATGCATATATCTTTTACGCACAATTCAAATTATGAAACATTCTATGCAGTTAAAGTAACGACTAGCGGATAAATAAAAATGCAAGCCACACTTATCCGTTTGAGTTAGAAAGATAGCCATAGGAGGCTTAAAGTCAAACTTCCCAGTAGATTCACTTGATGTGGGTTGCGTCGTCCAAGTATGGAGAGGATTGTCCCCATGAATTTACAAAACACATTTGCTTCCACCCATTGATATTAACTTTTCCTTTGGCAGACGGTTAGCATTTCACATTCGACATTTCCTTGCTTTAATCCGATTATCCAACAATGCCGAGGCCCACAATGCCAGAGTGCTTTTCCATTTGGAGAGGTCACTTTGCCAGAAGAACCACTCTTTGGACCGAGTACCCAATGCTTGACTTGTGTACTTGTCACAAACTAGAGAAAGCAAATGAGAAGAGAAAGAGAGATTGATATTCTTGTTGGACTTTCTGAGAAACATTTCTTCTACATGGACTGCATTGAGGCTTGTGTCTTCGCTTTTCTTTCGGTGGTGGAAACGGGGCGGCTCTTTCTTCTACGCTGGACTTTAATTCTAGTTTTTTTTTTCCTCGACACTTCTGCCGGATGTTCGACCTTTCGCTCGATTGTAAGGTCAAGATTATATAAAAAGCAAAACAACATAGAAAACAACAAAGAAAATTTACTGTGAACTTTTCCTTTGACAAATATGACAAATATCAAATGAGAGTGACAAAAACTTCTATATATATATATATAATTATTTACTTAGCTCAACATTGTATTGGAGAAAGTCAAATGGCTGATTTTGAAGATAGTGTTACACAAATTTCCTAAATGGAAAAGTATTTTTGAAAATCTGTGCTTGAAATATATTTTGCCCGAAGCTTGTTGAATACTGCTGACCAGTGACAACTTCATGAAATAGTATTGATGTATGAAGGAAATTTATATATATATATATATATATATATATATATATATATATAATTACAATGAACATTCTGTTAAGTCGATACATATGCTTGAGTAGAAATATTTTCTCTAAACAGAATAATTGATGTCTTTTTCTTTTTGTTTTACTTTATATATTGCTAAACCAATAAATATTTTATAAACGAATGTCAATAATGATTCCACTGTTGAAAAAAAAATTTTTTTTTAAATTAAAGAATATGGGAAAAGCCACGATCCACCTGATAGGTTAAAACTAATAAACGATGTAGAAAACGCCAATTAGCATAACATTTGCCAATACGAAAAATGAAATCGTTCATGATTACTTCTTCCTGATATGCCATGTCCCCTCAGAATGTAGGTGGTCAGGACTCACCTCAATTTCCTGTCCTTTATGGGTCTTAATAAATTGTCTTTGCGCTAGACAGAATGTCGAAAATGTACTTTTAATTACATAACATGTTATTGACGGAGAATACAATATGTGAATTACAACTTGGACAAAGCACTTACCCAATTAACAGTGAACAGTTCAAAGCTGTTATACTTATTGTTCACCTTGTCAAAGGCCAGTCATATATATATATATATATATAGACTAAACTATCGCCCGGTTCACACTCCACCCACGTCTATTGAACAGGTGAAGAGGCTCATCCCTTGTTTCCTGTTTAGGATGCGGTTTCCGGTTTTCTCTTTTCCAATCTTTTCACTCCTATGTAGCCCCCTGCACATCAGTGGCGTTACCGCCTTGCTCGGGGTGATATGATTAAAAACAAAATATATATATATATAATCTTTTAGTCATTTCACCTAAAACAAAGCTGGAATGCCACAAATACACAGGAGTGAAAGAGAGAAAATATTGAGTACAGGTATGATTGAGGAAAAAGCAAATAATGAACACGTTTCAAAATAATAGAAATGGTGATTGACATTGCATTTAAATTTTTGAAGATTTTGGTAATCTGGGAAGCAAGTAAACAGAAACGAGTTCCACGGGTGGGAAGTGCGAGAAAAGAAACTGTTGGGGTATAAGTAGAAGCAAAAATTTTCGACTATAAGTCGAAGAACGAAAGCGGGACATGCATTTTTATTAAAGTTTACATAGGTCCCATTATTTGACAGGAAATAACCTTCAAAACATAAATTGTATGTTTGTGTATCGGTAAAACAATTACAACATATGAGCTGAAATGTAAAACATATAGGCTCTAGAATTAATAATGTTTCTTACACGTATACACACTTACATACACAAGTGAATAATATCATTGATCGTATAAACATATGCACACATTAATTTATGTGTGTTTCACTATTAACAAAAAACGTTTATTAACACATCCGTCAACAATGGAAAGGTAAAAATAAAGACGTCACAAAACCTATTTAATTTAATATTTCATTATATATATATATATATATATATATATATATATATATATATATATATATATATATATATATATTAATGCAGGTCTCATTGAATAGTATAGACAAGTTTTGTCTATTAATTTTGTGTAGGATCCGTTCATACCGTCTGATATACTTGATGGTGATGTCGTTGAAAGACAACAAAAAATCACAGTATTTGTTGAATTTTTTATCGGGTCTAAGCTTTCGGCTCACATAAGCCATTATCAAAGAGTAAATATTAACACATAGTAAACATAGAACATTCTATGTTTACTGTGTGTTAATATTTTACCCGATAAAAAATTCAACAAATACTGTGATTTTTTGTTGTCTTTCAACGACATCACCATCAAGTATATCAGACGGTATGAACGGATCCTACACAAAATTAATAGACAAAACTTGTCTATATTATTCAATGAAACCTGCATTAATGAAAAAATGCTGCCAAAATACACACAATATATATATATATATATATATATATATATATATAATCGTATCGCCCCAAGCAAGGCAGACTGCTGCAACTGGTTTGCAGGGGATTACATAGGAGGAAAGTATTGAGAAAGAGTGAAAGGTTATAGGGGTTGTCAGGAAGTGGATAAGAGAAGAGTCAAGATACTGAGAATGGAGTGGCAGAGAAAGGAGCATGAGCGAGAAGATGTAAGTTAACAAGATAGGAAATGATGATTGATTTTACACTTTACTCCTGGAGATTGTAGCTGTCGGAGAAGCAAGTAAACGGAAGGGAATTCCACAAACGGGAAGTGCGGGAAAAGAAGCTGATGGAGTAGAATTTGTGCTTACATTTTATTGGTTTCACAGTAAAGTGAAACCAATAAAATGTAAGCATAAATTGGGGGACCTAATTACTAATTAAGTTGCTCGAGCAAATTCATGCATAGGGAAAACCAGAGAGCAGAAGCCGTGAAAGTACTTGTAGAAGAGACACAGGGAAGCCATATTGCGCCGGTGAGAAAGTGACTGTATCTGAGCTGCCAGGTGTCGGGATCGATCACATTACAGATTCTCCGTTGGATTCTGTCAAGGACCCCTAGGTGGATAGTAAGGGCACCCGACCAGATATGGCAGCAGTATTCAATGCAAGAGCGGATGGTAAATTTATCTAAACTTATTTATAAATAGAACTTTGTCTGTGTGTGTATATATACGTGTGTGTGTGTGTGTCCGTCACCTATAGACTCCGAAACGGATGAACCTATTTTCTTGAAAATTTATACAGTTGTACTATAAGAGTCTGCGAGTGTTCTTAGTTAGATTTTGTGTTGAGGTACCCCCAATAAATATCGAAAATCGATAATCGAAAAAATCAGATTATAGAAGGAGTAGTCCGATTCGAATCAAATTTGATACACTCATAGACAAATACATAAGAAACGATATTGAGAAGTTTCAAGGTTGCAGTTTTTACAATAGTGCAGAAAATCAATAATATATATATATATGTATATAAAAGGCAAGATGTTTATGTGTGTGTCTGTTTGTCTGTATGTCCTTTATACAAATCCACAAATTTTATTCGATTCTCATCAAACTTCACAAAAATATTCTTTAGACTGAGTCTGAGCTCAAGGACTCTGGATTAGTTTTAAAGCTTTCATTACACCCGAACAACGCCGGGCTATAATGCTAGTATGATATAACTTTAAGAAAAAAGAAATTATCAATATGAGCGTCGCTAAAAATCACTTGTTCTTCACAATTGGTAGCTAATTACTTGAATGAATCGAAATACTTAATGTTGTAATAAAAAATTCTGTCGTAAATGGTTGTAAATACGTTTGCCCAGTTAAGTTCGTTTATGTCTACGCATTAACATGACATTCTTTCCCGTTGAATCAGATAAAACAACTCACTAAACACTGAACTGCGTTATATTTTTAATTTACAAGCATGGATGGGAGCGACAGACACTTAAAACTTGCTGGTGCTATCTTTTAATTGTAAATTGATGGTGAAGCGTGAAATGAGGTTGATTTAAGTTTCCAACGCTAGTTCTTGCATAATGTAGTGATGGGTGAAGCGTGTTTAATGTTTATTGATTATTTATGTCAGGTCACTCTATCTAACCTTTTTTATTTTATTCTGTTTTCTGGAGTTAATAACGATTTTAGTGATACAAGTCTAACTACTTAACCCATGGCTGGGGGGAAGATGTGGATTCATACCTTTCCTAAGGTATTTTTGCATAAATAATGTAAAGAACACAACTGGAATTGAAATTCGGTTATCCGATTAACAATTCCGAGTCATTATCAATTACACCACCTGCACATCCAAGCCTACAGCACTTGGTATTCCAAAGGAGTCACCACATTAGTCTTTAGGTAATGACCAGCCTCGAAGTTGCTTAACTTCGGTGATCCTACGGGAACCGTTGTTTTAACGTGATATGTCCGTAAGCTAAACAAAATTGTCAGTCAGTCAGTTAAGTGCCATACGTGATACACGCTTTTGTGCGATCATGTTTCGAAAGAGACATGACTGACTGGGTAGAATATTATCCTGCAGAAGGTTGCCATTGATTTCTGCGGTAGACTGGTTGCCAGCCAAGGCTATAGAACCCAATTTGTCCTGGTATTTAACCCATAACTGGAGGGAAGAGACGGATTAATACATTTCCCAAGGGTATTTGTGCGTAAGTGAATGCAAGGAATTCAACTGGAATTCGAACTCGGCACCCAGATTTGTCGTTCCGAGTCTATAAAATTGTAGGTAAGCTAAAGACGAATGGTTCAATAAAAGGTGCACAGAAAATAAAGGTAGATAAAACAAGGAGGCATAAAAAGAATAAAATAATTATCATGATGCAATGAGAGTGCAACAGGAAAACGAAGGAAGGAAAATACTTCAAAGATAACCTGAATATATCAACGAACTATTTTCCCAATGAGAGAAACGTAAACTTGCAAGACACAAAATATAGAAGGCTCAGAAATATTCAAGTAAGATTATCACGAGAAGATAACAGTAACAAAGCAACAGATCAGATAAGTTCATAAATAAATGATTTTAGCATCTAAATGGGGTAATAGATTAAATATATAACGAAATATCGGAGGAATAAAACCATCTTCGTAGGATTACCTAAGAAACCAAGAGCAAATGATTACGAGCTCTATTAGACAATCAGCTTATTGGGTCAAATAACCAATCATAATGAACAGAGCGTGACTCAGAATTTGGCCGGAAATAGCACAAGAAAATTTGCAACCATGTCAAGAACACTGAGACAATAAATGCGATATTTATAGTTACTATAATATTGGTGAAGACGATATAAATGCAGACGGCTATATAAATAACTCAAAAGAAAAGAATCCTGGATTCATATACGACTAGCAGTATAGGCCAGCGTTGCTCGGGTGTAATGAACGCTTTAAAGCTAATCCATGGTCCTCAGACACTTTGAACACGAAAGACTAAAAAGCAATAGTTGTTTCCAGTTAAAGCGAAACCGTAGACTGAAAGAAAAATGAATGGATGTAAGTCAAATTTTGATTTCCTGGTACCGATATCAAGTTTTTTTCGTCGTAAACTGAATTTTTAAAGGCTAAATAAGTCATCTGAGTAAATGGTATCATGGCTGAGACTAAGAACTACAATTATACCTACTTATAGCCAAACCCGAAGCAAAAACTAAAATAAAAGGGCTGAAAAAAATACAAACATACAGGCAGATAAACAGACACACACACAAACATCTTGCCTTTTATATATATATATTATCGATTTTCTGCATTATTGTAAGAACTGCAATCTTGAAGCTTCTGAATATCGTTTCTTATGTCTTTTTCTATGAGTGTATGAAATTTGATTAAAATCGGACCACTCCTTCTATAACTGGATTTTTTCGATTATCAATTTTCGATATTTATTGGTGGTACCTCGACACAAAACCCAGCTAACCCAGACTCTTATAGTACAACTGTGTAAATTTTCAAGAAAATCGGTTCAGCCGTTTCGGCGTCTATAGGTAACGGACACCCACACACACAGACACACACACAGACACACACACAGACAGAGTTCCATTTATAAATAAGTTTAGATATCCATTTTCTTGTATATTTATGAAGGCTGGATAGTCTCTCCCCAAATGAAAAGGAAATTGGAAGCAATAGGGACATGGTTCAAAAAAGGTTAACCAGAATTCCACAGACAGGACGAATAAGCAACAAGGAAGTCTTAAACAAAATGGTAATAAACATACTTATATTCAGAATCTGAAAGAAGCAAGTGAAATTTTATAATGAGATTTTCTGACACCCATTTACGCAAGATGTATGTTGCTCGGACTTGCGTTCTGTTTCTATTGCATTCAATATGTCCGATTCTCCAAACTTTTTTTTCCTCATTATATGTCCTAGAAATTCTAACCGTCTTTTTCCGATCGTACGTTAAAACCTCTTCGCTGCTCATATGCTTTGACCATGGTATTCACATCATCCTTCTGTAGAACAACATCACTTTTGCCTCTCTTCATCTGTGAGGAAATTGTTCGAAATTCCATATAATACTTTTAAAAGGACTGATATTATATAGCAGTTGATCATTCTAATCTTAATTTTCTTAGATTCTTAATATTTTAATCGGAGAGAGGTCATAAAATATCGTGACTTGATTCCAGACACTGTCTGAATGATAACATCTCTTCTCTATACCTTCTTCTTCTATGTGTCATGTCTAATCAGCAATCGACTGATCATGGCTCTCCACAATTATGTATCATTTTTCTGTATATTTATTAACAATTATCAGGTGATAAATACTTCCGCTTTCGTCGAATATAATCCGGGTGAAAAACAAAATATCACCAGAAAATAAGAACGTTGTTTTTCCTCAGAAGTTACACCCGATATTTTTGCATGAATTTCATCATTAAACACTTTACGTCGCAATTTTAAAGCGAAAAGTTGTTTTCGTCAATTTCGAAAATTAGTTCTAAGTGTATTAAAATCACAACAATCCATTATCTGTGGTCAACATTTCTGACAGAGTAAAAGCTATTACTGATAGAATATCATAGGTATGCTTGTGTGCGTGTGAAAATTTGGAGATGTTAAAATATGCTATATTTATAAGGAAAGAGTGTTTAATATCGGAGCGTTTGTAGATATAATCAATGTATATATGGGAATCAATGCCTCATCGAGATCTAAAGTTCGCAGTGAGACATGAAACTAAGTCATCCTGCAATGTTGATCCTTATCTCATCGTTGTCTGTATTTTATCGAATCCATAGCTAAATCCACTGCTAAGAAGGTTGGGTCACTGTGCCGATCCAGGACGTTCTTTCCGCCTGAATCCATCCTGCATATATACAAGTCTACCATTCGACCCTGCATAGAGTACTGCTGCCATTTATGGTGCCTCCTCAACAGGTGTTTAGTCGTGCAATGGCAACTGGGTCCCACCCATTCACAGTTAGGTTAGCCAAATGCAGACGACAATTCTACTCCCGCAGCTTCTTCTCTCACACTTCCCGCCTGTGGAACTTGCTCCCATATTCTTGCTTTCCTGACGGCTACAACGGCTATATTCTTGCTACAACCTCCAGAAATTTAAATACAATGTCAATACTCATCTACTAACCACTTGACTCTAGCCCTTCCCCCTCCCCGTATATCCTTCCCTTTCTCTCCCCCCTTGCAACTGTCATCACACCTGCATTTTCATCTTTCTATTGCTTCTTTCTAATTGGTTTGTAATCCTCTTCTTCCTCCTCTAATTAATTTTCTTTCAGTTATGTAGCCCCCCGCACATCAGTGCCATTTACGCCTTGCCCGGGGTGAAATGATTAAAAAAAAATTATTTATATCCATATACACCCTTGCACAAATTAACTGAAAAAAATGCTTTAGTTTCCTTTCTGTCGCCATACGGTCAGCTTTAAACCCACTACAGTGAGGGGTGCCATTAATTTCTATTTTTTTCCTCAGATTAGATCATTTGCAGTGGTGTGCAGTAGTATGAATCTATTTTCGGGGTGTCTGGTGAAATTTGTCCTTGAAAATAATGCGTCATCCGTGATTTTTATCACGTCTAGACACTATTGTCTCGACTGTCGTTTAGTTTTCCTGTGGCTATTGTCTGCGATGGACCTCACTCTAAGGAAGCATATGAAAATTTTAACGCTGCACGAACACACTAGCAAGCTTTACAGTGAGATCACTGATATTGTTAGTGTTAGCCTTTCAACTGTCGGTCATGTCATCAAAGTGAAAAAAAAATGTGGATCCATCAGTCCAACATGTAAAGATAAATGCAGTCGGAAGAGAAAAACAACGCCATGCGACAACGTATACGTGATCGGGAAAATTGTGAAAGATCCTAGGAAGACATTATTCGTTGTACTTTAATTAATTTGCACATATATATATATATATATATATATATAGAGAGAGAGAGAGAGAGAGAGAAAGAGCGAGAGAGAGAGAACAAACAATGCTTGTCTATTATTGTTTAATCATGAGCCGTTCTAAGCATCATATTTTGGATTTAATTTTAGGTAAAAAATAAAGACAAAAATTATCCAACATTTGGATACTTTTTTATTATGCTGGTTCTGAGCTTTCGGCTCACATGAGTCATCTTCAGAGGGGTTACAGAGATGTTAACATAAATACATCCACCATCAAAGATGATTTTATCTTGTGTTGACATAAAACATTGATAAGTAACGATAACAGTCACCAAATAGCAACCTCTCTGAAGGTGACTCATGTGAGCCAAAAGCCTAGAACCAGCATCATAAAAAATATGCAAATTTTGGACAATTTTTGTCTTTATTTTCACCTGAAATTAAATCCAAAATACAATGTTTAGAACGGCTCATGAAAAAAACATTATAGACATTCATTGTCTGTTATATTTAACAGTATATATTTCGAAATTTATCTGCTACCTCGGTCTGGTTGACTAATGTGATCCATACTGACAGAAGGTAGGAGAGTCTGTCTCTAGTGGTTCAAGAAAGCGGCTTCGTTTTTTAAGCATTAAAATTTACGAGTTATTTCTTACTCCGCGTCATTACAGATTAGAGGGTTTTTTTCAAGAGCATCATCGAAGTTTACTTGGTCCACCCTGGCAGATTACTTATTAAGACGGGAGTAACCGATGATGTCTTCAGCGTTGAGGCCAACTTGTGAACTGATTATATCAGAAAGATCATTGATGAAGATCAAGAAAAGAGTAGGATAGAAATAGAGACTTGAGGAACACCTGCATTCATGTGATAGAACCTGGAATCATGCACACACACACACACACACATATATATATATATATATATATATATATATATATATCATCAGTGTAGCTAGACATCTCATCAGTGTAGCTAGACATCTACTTGACTCCGGCCGGGATCAAAACTCAACCGCTTTGATGTCAGTCGGAATTGCTAACCCTTAAGCCATAGGCACATGGAATGAGAGATGCGAAATTTTAGCGTGTTATATATAAGCGGCGTAAAACATGCCGATCACCGAAAGAACTCAATTCATTACTAAAGAGCTATGCGAAGTGTAACTGTTTTTTTTCAAATTTTCCTCTCTAGAGTGCTTAATCGTAATAAAAGCATAATATTCGTCATATATATATATATATATATATATATATATATATATATTATTATTATTATTATTATTATTATTATTAACCAGGTATTGGGCAGAATTAAATTAAACCATTATACAGTTGTATAATTGAATACAGTTGAAATAAATTATACCATTATACAGTTGTAATAAAAAGTGTTCAATACACGTATAATGTCAGTCGATTACGCAACCTTGGTTTCAACATTTCGGTATTATCAGGCGTTTTATATCAACTGATTCTGCAACAGTTTTTCGTAAAACGCACAACTGAATGTTTAGAATAATTGAAATTTCGAAATATGAGAGGGAGTTTTTCAAGACATGTAAACACTTTTATCGAGGTTTAATTAACCTTAAAATATATTTTCTGATATGTTTACATTCAGACATTGTTTCGGACCTTTCATTTTAGTAACATTTCTCGTTCTAGAAATAATATTATGGCTAACATCTCTTTTTGGCTTAGTTCCATGTCAGAAAATATATCTTAAGATCATACAAACCCGGATGAAAGTTTTTACAATTCTTGAAAAACTCCTACTATATTTTGAAATTTTATTTGTGCATTCTGAAAATTCCTGTTGTGCGTTTGAAAAAGAAAAACCACGTTAGAGAATCAGTTGATGTAAAATGCTTGAAGATACCGAATGGTTAAAACCAAGTTGCGAAATAGGCTGAATTGCAAATGAATATATATATATATATATGTGTGTGTGTGTGTGTGTGTGTGTGTGTGTGTGTGTGTGTGCGTGCGTGCGTGTGTGTGTGTGTGTGTGTGTGTGTGTGCGTTTGTATATGTGTAGAGTTGTATGAGATTGTTAATGTCTAACAAACTCTGGCATCTACGCATCGTTCATTCAGCAATGAATTAGAAGACTCTCAGCTACTGTGCGTGTATAATGATAATATACACGCTAAAAAGTTTGCCTTCTTCTACCGAGCGCCCGTAGCTCAGAGATAACATCGCCGACTGACGCCAATTCGGTCGGGTTTCAATCCTGGATAAAAAGCAATCGGATGTCTAACCGTACTGATAATCTGTGATACAGCGAAACAGATCTGCCTGCGGATGACTATATATATATATATATATAATCGTTAGTTCAAATTATATATATATATATATGTGTGTGTGTGTGTGTGTGTGTGTGTGTGTGTGTGTGTGTGTGGTAATAGGATATTGAATCAAGAACGTTCCGAAGAAAAAGTGCAGACATTAAAGTTCAAATCTATTTTTGACAATCCGTTCCGGTTTTGTTTTGAACTGAAGACGCGTACCTAAAGAGGAAGAATTTGTGAGTAATACTAAATGCTGCTTTGTCGACCAGAATTTTTTTCTAACCATTCTTATACGGCAGGATTTCCCAAATTTTCTTGAATGTTGCCTATCGTAGCTCATCAGAGATTTCCTTTTTCGTATCTGCTAATTTCTAAAACTTTCAGTGGAATGGTTTTCCGTTCTTTAATCCACGGCTTTTAATTCAAAGCTACTACTTTTTCAGACTTGTTGCCATTCAAATCTAAAGAATCCAGTCTACCTTACAATTTTGGCATTTCACAAAGACATTTATGCGAAAATGAACGAAGGTTAGAATTCGAACTAGGCCCGATGAGTTTACTTTCTCCAACGATAATTGCCTTTATATTTATTAAGTAAATATTGTCTAACACATGGCCATGATTGCATAAACCCAGTGTTTCTTGAACTCACAACAGTAGTACTGATTTGCAAGAGTGTTTGTTAAACATTTCTCTACTGCATAAATCAAAATAAGTATCCATAATTACTCAGTTTAATCAATCTGATACATGATTACACTTGCAGAACACTCAGGAAAAGTCCGACATTTATAATGATCGCCAAGCCTGGCTAAGTAATGATTACTTCTACTTTGTAGACGTTTTCATGCATTCAAACATGCTTCTTTCAGCAATTTTATCCACCATATCACCGTAATTGTAAATTCAAATTATTTTAAAAAGACATATATCTTTTAAACGATGGTTTTAAACTGAAAATAGATTAATCAATTCATTTGGATGGTAAAGAGCAATCAAAATCCGAGTGAATGAAAAGAGCCGCCATGCATATTCAAATACATGTAGACGTACGCAAACATTGATTACAATACCTAGTTTTCTCTCAGTCAGGTAGCGTAAAAATAGCCAATCAGAAAATGTATTCCAAATAGATAATGGCCTTCCGGAAATAGATATCAATGAGATTTACTAAGTAGTTATGGGAAAGACACAATTTTGCCAAGCAGAATACCTTCTCGTATAGAAAAGCAAACTGCGCAGTGATTATCAAATAATAAATTGGTTTTATAAAAGCTATTTTGGGTGAAGAAATACGAAATGAAAGAAAAAGTACCTTTTGATACTTCAACGTTTATCCACCGACGGTGATTTGTCAAGCGAATAATGAAGAAGAAAAACAGTTCAGACCTATTTTGAAGAACTTTTCGCGCTTACTTCATACGTTTTTATTATTATTATTATTATTGTTGTTGTTGTTGTTGTTGCTATGCTTGATATAATCGTTAGTTCAAAGCATACACATTTTACGCCTGCTATTTTCATAAGTTAATATTCAAGAAACCGTTTTTATTTTTGTTGGCAGTCTTTTACTTGACTTTTAATATTAAACACTGTTTTGTTGGAAATCTAAATCTACGCCCATAAAATTGCTCAATCAAAATTTAAAGTCAGCATCAGTATTTGATTATTTCTAATTTATTTTTTCGATATTCTAAAGCCTAACATTGTACAGGATGCAGCAGAAATACATCCGACATAATAGAAAGATATTAGTTACAGAGTGCGGCAGAAATACAGCAGATATTTTAAACTCTCTGCTGAATAGAGCTAGCGAATTTAGACAATTGGTAATAGTGTCTTCATCTAACTAATGTCTTACCATTTTGTGAATTGTATTTTGAAGAGGTATATGTGGATGTGCATTGTGGTGCAGTGGATATCGACTTGGAACGTGACACCGGGGTGCCGAATTCGAATTCCAGTTGAATTCCTTACATTCACTCACGCGCAAATACCCTTGGGAAAGGTATTGATCCGTCTCTTTCTTCCAGTTATGTGTTAAATAACAGGACAAATTGGGTTCTATAGCCTTGGCTGGCAACCAGTCTACCACAGAAAGCAATGGGAAACTAATACGAGATAATCTTCTGTCCAGTCAGTCATGTCTCTTTCGAGACATGATCGCACAAAAGCGTGTATCACGTATGGCACTTAATTAACTGATATGTAGAGTGTATTGAGTGTATTTCTGACGCACCCTGTATTATATATATGCATAAGTATGTATGTAAGAGTAGATAATGTACTATTATTAGTATTATTATTGTTATTATTATTATTATTATTATTATTATTATTATCTGCTGCCTTGATACAACATATATATATATATATATATATATATATATGAGTAAGATTTACCCCTTGTTTTTCGAACCTATTGATATAAATCGATATTTTCTTCCTAAGTATATTTTGACTTTTCTTTTAATTGATATTTACTAGTTTTGCTAATGTAGCACAAAGCCCGAAAATGAGACTAAAGGAATAGTTTTGTTTTGTTTTTTTGTTTTTTGTTGTTGTTGTTTTGTTTTGTAATTTTTTTTTATTGATTTGATTTTTTTTATCACCTGTTTGGAGTTAATTTAAAGCTGAAACGTACTTTTAGATTGCAAGATGAGTTTGAAAACAGTAATGATTTTCTGATATAAGTCTTGCTATTTAACTTATAGCTAGGAGAAGAGGTGGCTTCATACCTTTCTTAATAGTATTTTCACGTAAGTGAATATAACGGACCCGAGTGGAATTCGAACTCGGTTCTCTGTTTTCTCATTCTAAGCCTTTATCTATTACGCCACCCACACATCCAAGCTTAAAACATCTGGTATTCTTGGGCGGTCATCTATCTAGGTACTGACCAGGTTTAAACT
Source organism: Ascarosepion bandense (assembly GCA_037127315.1). Taxonomy (NCBI): domain Eukaryota; kingdom Metazoa; phylum Mollusca; class Cephalopoda; order Sepiida; family Sepiidae; genus Ascarosepion; species Ascarosepion bandense. Next base: position 2,224,883 of record JBBBDQ010001047.1, read on the forward strand.
AGCTTAACTTCGGTGATCATACGGGAGACCAATGCTTCAATGTGATATGGTCATAAGCCAGAGAATTGGAATAAAAAATATAAACCAATCCTTCAAGTGTACAGGGTTTAAATGTCTATTACTTTCAAAATCACGAGTGTTTTACTTTTGCCTGGACTATGACTTTGAGGGTCAACAGCTGCGGTACATAGCCAGCAATTTAACCCCACATACACGTAGAATTGCATTGTGCCAATCTTCCAAGTGGAAAAAGTCAACAGTCAACCTCACCTGCCTGTCCCTGTCAACATTTGAAAAACTGATTTTATGATCACTGGTAGGAAATGCACAGCAATTTCACTCAGCAGAAAGGCTAAGTCGTTACTTTCAATCTGTTTTTAAATAAATCTAAGCTGAACTGTGAGTATTTAACCAGCTGTCATTCAAAGTTAAGACCAAGTTACAATGTCAACGCTTCTTTTCTTCTTCTTCTTCTTCTTCTTCTTCTTCTTCTTCTTCTTCTTCTGTGCTTTTTTCTTTCAAGGCATAGGCATTCATAGCAATCTGCTTCATCATTTCTTTAGTGACTGTTAGTAGTTTTTCTATTTCTGCTAAGGCCACCATACCGCCTGTGTTCCGCCATCCATGCACACAAGATTGTTAGGTAAGTGACCCGCTGCTTTCACTATTTCCCTTGCCTTAAATATACCCGTGAGGGTTAAGTTTTTTAAACACACTTTCTTCAGCGTGCGTCTAAGGAAGATTTTTGAGTAGAAGCGTTCGTTCTATTCATTAACTTCCTTGTTGATTACTCACTCGTGTCAGCATTCCTGTTTTTTGTTTTTTTTTCAACTTTCTCTGACATATAAGGGGACGTATAACACATAGCAGTTCGCACTCCTTGATGAAATCCAAAGAAGTATCAGCAATATTATTGATCATTATCTGGCGTCTCGGCTTCAGTCAATTTCCCATCGCCATAAAGTTCCCTACCAGTGCCTTTTCTATAAATCAGTCGGTTCAGTGCCATACGTGATACACGCTTTGAAAGATTATAATCTTCTGACCAGGCAGAAGATTATCCCGCAGTAGGTTGCCATTGCTTTCTGCGATAGAGTGGTTGCCAGCCAAGGCTATAGAACTCAATCTGTCTTATTATTTAACCCATAAATGGGGGGAAGAGACGGATTAATACCTTTCCCAAAGGTGTTTGTGCGTAATTGAATGCAAAGTATTCAACTGGAATTCGAACTCAGCTCCCTTATTTTCGATCCGAGTCGATATCCACTGCACCACTACTTTCATGATAACTGTTCGGATAAGCTCTGCTAGGTTTATCTTGACTTTATGAATTTAAGCGCCCTACTTGACTGGCAAAGAGGTCTCACCAATATACAGTTGAGTTGGTTAAATGTAACCGAAAGTGTCTTTTCTCGACTGTGAAACTCTTCCGGTTCCATGTTGTCCAGCCAAAAATTTCATTGCAATGTAAATCATTTCCTACTGCCCTCCTGATTACTCTTCTTTTGTTCTTGCTCTTTAGTAATATTTATATTTTTTAATTCTTCCACATTCATTAATTCTTTCTTTCCTACTAGCTTTATTGCCTTGCTCAGGATGAAATCGATAACAAAAGAGATTATTCATATTATTTTTACTTATTTAGAGTTTACATGAATTTTTCTCAGTTGTCCTCAACTAATATTTAATAATGAGTAATGTCAGCTGACAACAATGATATCAAAAGACGCTGCAAGACATAAGAGCGTAACTAACGTTTCCAGATCTAAAATTATAAAATACCACTCAATAACCCTATTTACATTATTTGAACTATTGTCCTCATCTTTGTTGCCATTTTTACGACGTTTTGGCCGTTTTATGCTCCGGTCTTCTTCGGGTGCTAGAAATTTCGAACTGAAGCCTTTATTACAATCACTGGGGTATATGATCGTCATTCCTTGCGTAGAGCGTCTCATGACTACCAAAAGAGGTTCTACGCAAGGAATGAAGATCAGGTAGCCCAGTGATTGTAATAAAGGGTTCGGTTCGAAATTTCTAACGCCTGAAAAAGGCCAGAGCGTACAACGGCCGAAACGTCATACAAAGATGAGGACAATAGTCCGAATAATGTAAATAGGGTAAATACTACATCATCTCAGAAATATAGACAAATACCACACAATAAGTATGATATCTTTTTTAAATTATGTAATTTTATGTTCACTTCTGAAAAAAACTGTTTCTAGAATACAACGAAATCCCACTTTAAGGGTGACCTTGTGTCATATTCTGTGAATATAGGTGCATGGGTAAAAACTTCATTACACACCACCGTAATCCAGGTAGAGAGTGAGGAGGTCAGTGAAAATCAAGCTCAAGCCTCAGGGTTTCTCCAACAATGCATTACCTCCTCTTTCATATAGAGTAGAAATCATTAATCTGTGCTTGAGATATCTCGAAAAGGGAAAGTGCCGAAGAGACTCAATTAATTCCATTTTAAACAAGACCTTGTATCACGTTCTGCGAGACTAGGCGCATGAATAAATACCCATTACGCGTTAATGATGCAGACCCGTCTATTCTACAGAGACAAGATTAAAGCCTCACGTGAATACATAAAAGATTAATTAACAATTATTTAACACCTTCTAATAACTGTATTAAGGAATCATACTTGTGTAATTACTGCTCTAGATTGTTTATTTCTAAATGCTGAAAACATTTTTCTTTTCTTTGTTGGCCTTGAATTCATGTCGCTAATAATCAAAACAAACGAGTATTTCTAATAAATGCTAAAAAGTCAATGTCCTCTCTTAGAACTGATATATCAGAGAAACTTAGGAATTGACAATCGAGCAGACGTGTCGGCGGCAATTGCGTGCGATAAGACAGGAAAAGTGACACCTCACTCAGTTTAACTGCCAATCGTTTGAGCTGCGTTCGAAATGTGCCGGTTTGATTAGACACATCGATCAGACATAATCTAATGAGCAGAACGCGCCAAGTGTAGCCTACGCGCCAATCGCCACGCCATAACGGCGGTACGGGTGAGAATGGCACACACCCTTATGCCTGCCAGCTGAAACCACACAAGTTCTCATTCATCTCCATCAACACCTTCAACAGGCATATTTCCCAGGATGCTACACGAAGGGCGATATCAAAAATGGATTTGTTTTGCAGCGAAACGAAAGCAAAAAAAAGCGACCGAAGTGGAAAAAGCAATAATGTCTGTTTTTTACTTTCTTTCTATTTTTCTCCTTTTTTGAGTGTCTGTCTTATGTTTAGGTGTACAAAATATGTTTTAAAAATCGGTATAGGAACCGGAATTTCAAGGGAAATGGCTTCCTCTCTACAAAAAAAAATCTACCAGCTTTCTTCGAATTTCATCGTAGAAATTCGAATAACAAAAGTTAATACATTTTAGAAGCATCAAATTAGTATGAAATCAGGTCTTAACTAAAAAAAAATGGTCATAAACTTTATCAATTCTATACATGAGAGCTAATATGGAAACAGTAGGAAGGTAGTGGCCACTATTTGCTAAGTTGTTATTTATAACAAATTTAATTTTGCCCGTAATTGAATAAAATGTTGGCATTTATTATTGCTGTTAAAAACAAATTTCCTTCCTTAAAATGAACAGAATTCGAAAGAGTCAGTTTACAGCGTCATCAACAATGTCAATTCCTTTAAACGCTAAATGCAATAATATATGACATTAAAATAGTACTTTTAAAAAATGTTTTAATATATATATATATATTATATAACTTGCTTAATTCTAATATTTAGAGCCCCTTTTTTAGTGTAATATTAAACAATATGGTCTCACTGATCATTATTACTAACTATTGATTCTGTCCTCATTTAGTGCCTTAAGGCATGTCCAAACTATGCTATATAGTTATTTTTCAGAAATAACTATTAATATAGTAAGACAAAGTCGCTTAACTTCTTAATTTTTGCATTAACTTTTTACGGACTGATATATAAAATTGTATACTTGCATCCTTAGCATCATCTCTGCTATAATAAGGACAGTTGGGTATATATATATATATATATATATATATATATATATATATATATATATAATATTGCGAGGAAAACTCAACACATAGTTAAATGGTTATAAATCAAGATTTATTTCGATGAGTTATTTTTCAACGATCTGAATGTGGCAATGCAATATTATTTCAGTGGTTTGAATGAGATAGTGTAATATTACAATACATTGTCGAAATAAATCTTGATTTATAACCATTTAACTATGTGTTGTCTTTTCCTCTCAATATTTTGTAATGCTCTGGATAATATCAATCGAGCTCGCTATTTTTATCTAATTAGTAATAATTTTTAGATTATCCTCTCCGTTTTTACGGATCTGTCAATCTCTCATATATATGTACACACACACACACATATATATATGTGTGTGTGTGTGTGTGTGTGTGTGTGTGTGTGTGTGTGTGTGTGTGTGTGTGTGTGTGTGTTCCATCTGTCAAAATCATGTAAATAGAGACAATAGCTTGCTAGTGTCTCCTCAGTCCGTTAGAGAGACAATAGCAAGGCCGCGTTGGTTCAGTTTATTTTATTTACTACCAGTTGTTAAACTTTACTGTCTTGTAAATTAGTATGCCGGGTGAATGAAAGTAGAACAAAATAATAGTGGTGTCAAGGGAAAAACTGTTCCATTGACATGGCTTTTTGTGGCAACAAATGTCTATGTTTGCCAGAAATTTTATATAATACAATAATGCAGAAAAATAAAACAGTGCACTGATGCTTTGTAATTTCAATTTTTTGTATATGACAATGAATGCTGAACAATTTTCTCACAGACGAAGAACTGATTTAAAACATCAGAGGTATAGCTGTTTTAAAGATGGATGCTAAGAATTTCATGGAAAAGGCATGTGCTAAACGAGGAAATTTTAAGATTCAAAAGAAGGCAAATGGATACTTATACTTAGAATAAAAAAAGCGACTATGTAAACTTCTAGTACACATAATAAGGATACAAGGATTAACAAATTTAACACTTAGAGTATATACTGAAGCCAAGAATTTATGTAAATAGAGGTTTACAAAAAGCGCAAACATACCTAAAAGGAAAAAGAAAAGAAAATGTGGAGAGTTATGATCGCCCACATAAAACAAGAATTTAAAAAATGTGTTATATATCATCAAATTTTGCAGAGAATTTTCATCTTTATTTATATGCAGCCTCCCTTCAAGACAATTATGACTCTTTACTGTTATGATTCTTCTTCTTTTTTTTTAATCATTTCACCCCAGGCAAGGCGTAAAAGCCACTGATGTGCGGGGGGGGGCTACATAACTGAAAGAAAATTAATTAGAGGAAGGAGAAGAGGATTACAAACCAATTAGGGAGAAGCAATAGAAAGATGAAAATGCAGGTGTGATGACAGTTGCAAGGGGGGGAGAAAGGGAAGGATATACGGGGTGGGGGAAGGGCTAGAGTCAAGTGGTTAGTAGATGAGTATTGACATTGCATTTAAAATTCTGGAGGTTGTAGCCGTCAGGAAAGCAAGAATATGGGAGCGAGTTCCACAGGCGTGAAGTGCGAGAGAAGAAGCTGCGGGAGTAGAATTGCCGTCTGCATTTGGTTAACCTAACTGTGAATGGGTGGGACCCAGTTGCCAGTCTGGTTGCACAAGTAAACACCTGTTGAGGAGGCACCAGTGACTTAAGTTCGTCTGAGCAGAAGCCATGAAAGTACTTATAGAACAGACAAAGGGAGGCCACATTTCGTCGGTGGGGAAGTGGCTGTAGTCGAGCCGCCAAGTCAGCACCTATCACGTTACTAACTCTCTTTTGGAGCCTGTCGAGAACACTGAGGTGAGCGGCAGGGATGCCTGACCATAAATGGCAGCAGTACTCCATGCAGGGTCGAATGGTAGACTTGTATATATGCAGGATGGATTCAGGCGGAAAGAACGTCCTGGATCGACACAGTGACCCAACCTTCTTAGCAGTGGATTTAGCTATGGATTCGATGTAGCGGTTCCATTTGAGATCAGAAGAGAGAGTAAGGCCGAGGAGGCGCAGTGTATTGCACTCAGGGAGAATCGCTTGGTCCATGCTTATGGGAGGCAGGAGAGGTTGCCTGTGATGGTTGACAGACAACAGCTTGGTCTTGGACGCATTGAAGTTGACAAGCCACTTCTTGCCCCAGTTCACCACAGAGTGTAGATCCCGTTCAAGGTCAGCAGCGAGATTGTGTCTGTCCGCCATGCCAGGTTTCTTACTGGAGCGGGAGTATATTGTTGTGTCATCTGCGTAGATGCCTACTTGGGACTTGATCTCATCTGGGAGGTCATTGATGAAAATAAGGAAGAGCGTCGGGTCCAATCTTAGGAAGGATAGTGGAGTAAGCTTCTCGTTGACTTTTCTGTAAGCATTTATTGACACCAACTCTACTTAGATCATCGTTAACTCCTTTGATGGTTTCGCTACATTCACTTACGTACAATTACCCTTGAGAGAAATATGAATCCATCTGTTCTCGTACAAACTGTAAATTAAATAGTCCGAAGGCATTTGAAAAAGTCCTTGTTATCTGAAAAAAAATTGCTTATGGAATATTCAATCACAAAAAATGAATTGTCCATATAATCCAAATATTTCGGTTTTAAATATCTTGCAATGAACTGATAAGCCTTAAAAAGAAATCAATCAGTGGAGCAATGGATGACCTCATTGCATTTGCCAAACCTTTAAGAGGTCATATTTTCATACTACAGGTTTGTAAACTGCTTTCCTCGAACTGTTTGAATAGTGGCGTAAGAAAATTACATCTCTATTCTGTGGCTATTCAATAAAATGATTTTGCATGCCGCAGGTAATAATTATAATAATAATAATGCTTATCCTTCCCTTCATTAGTTCGTTAGTTTGCACGACCTTTACGCCTTGTCAATACCTCATAAATACTGGACTATTCCGTTTTGCTCAAGTGAAAATCTAAAAGTCATATCAGAGGTGCTACTTGGTTTCAGTTAAAGAAAGAAAGAAAGATAAAAGTGATTAACATTTCTTGAAATACCTCAAAAATATTGAACTATTCCATTTTGATTGAGACTTAAATTGCACCCAATCAAAAAAAAGGAAAAAAATCTAAATTTCAAATCGTGAAGACGGAACCAGGAAACCACTCCATTTTCTTTCCTAAGAACGCATCGTATTTCAGCAATAATAATTCACAAATTGTAGAGAAGCTTTATCACTTACGACTTAACTGTTAATAGTAATATTAGCCGTGTCCATATAAGGAAACACTTGGCATTCATTAACTTAATATAGTTTTCGGTTGATATTCATAAAATATTTATTTAAAAGAATTTTACGGGAAAACAGATTTCTCGAGTCCAGTAGCTGTTAATGTTCTTTCTAATATTGACTGGGGTTTCCTTTTAATTTTTTATTTGAAATGGTGTGAAATTTTAACATCTTGATTAAGTCATTATTTTCTCTTCGAGTTACATGTCGTATCCATTTTAGTTGTTACTACATCAAGCGATGTGGTTCCTGTGATATTCGGTATACAAAGCCATTTTAACCACTGATCTTAAAAGTCGGTTGTCTACAGTTGACAGTTTAGATGTTCCTGAACGGGTGTCGTGCCATGCATCCAAATGAAAGTCTGGCTGATATGTCGTTAAACAAAACTCAAACTCAACTTTACGGATCTGCCATTTCCTTTACGGATATATATATATCCCTCCTACCATATCAGGAGGGATATATATATATATCCCTCCTGTCAAAATCATCGAACGAGAGACAATGGCGAACTATGTTCGGCTCAGTTCATTAGAGACACAATAGCGAGGCAGCATTTTCTTTACTACCAGTTATTAAACTTTACTAACTTAAACTAATGATAATAATAATAACTGTGCTTGTCCTTCCCTTCGTTAGTTCCTTAGTTTGCACGACCGTTACGCTTTGTCAATACCTCATAAATTCTGGACTACTCCGTTTTGATCGAGTGAAACGATAAAAGACATATCAAAGTCATTTTTTGGTTTCCGTGAAGAAAAAGATATAAATGATTAACGTTTCCTGTAATCCCTCAAAGACGGAAAGGATAATCCAAAAGATTTTATCCAACTAATTTAAATTATTAACGAGGTAAAAATAGAAAGCAAATTGTTACAAAACATTATTATTATTATTAACGAACCCTTTTATTATGATCACTGAGATATACCATTCTCATTCCATGTGCAATGCCACTTCTGGTAGCCATGTAGTTATCTCTCTTTCACTTAACTAAGTTATTTGTTCACTACTACCGTAGTTTGGTATTGAACATAGGATAGACTCTTGCACAATCTATCCTATGTTCAACTTCCATTGCTATTGTATTCAGTCAGTTAAGTGCCATACGTAATAAACGCTTTGGGCGATCATGTCTTGAACGAGACATTGACTGAGCAGAAGATTATCCCGCAGTAGGTTGCCATTGCTTTCTGCTGTAGACTGGCTCCCAGCCAAGGCTATAAAACCCAATCTCTCCTACTATTTAACCCATAACTGGAAACGGATTAATACCTTCCTAAGGTGTGCGTGAGTGAATGCAAGGGATTCAACTAGAATTCGAATTCGGCACTCCGATTTGTCGTTCCAAGTCGATATCCACTGCCCCACAACGCATATCCGTATATTAAGTTTGTCTATAACTGATCCATAGGCCCAGGTATTTCAAGTGTTTAGTTTTTACTAATTCTATTTCCTGATGTTTTTTGATGGATGTCAGTGTATGTTTGATTATTGCTTTAATTTCAGTTCCAGATGATAGCTTCTGTTTTTGAAAATATAATCTTTTATTTTTTCTTAAGCTTTAAAAATAACTGAATATTAGTTGAGATTTAAAAAAATGTTTTATTTTCATTTTTCGTTCTCTCGAAAAACTTTAAATTCAATCAGAAAAGGTATTGCGTTTACTTTCTCCATATTTATTAATCTTCACTTTATACTATTTACATTGTTTGGACTATTGTCCTCATCTTTATAGCCATGTTTATGAGGTTTCGGTAGCGGTAGTTGTACGCTCCGGCCTTCTTCATGTGCTAGGAAAATAGAACCAAACCCTTTATTGCGATAATTGAGGTATTTCATTTTCATTCTATATGCAATGCCACTACTGGTAGTCATGTAATTATCTTCCTTTTACTTAACTAAGTTATTTGTTTACCACTGCTGTAGTGTGGTATTGAACTCACAACTCTTTGGGTCAAGTCACTGGAACTAACCAACGTATATATCTACTGGGCCTTGTGTCCTTGTCATGACAGTAAAGATGAGAACAATAGTTCGAACAATGTAAATAATGTGAATATTATCTCATCTAAGATGTATAGAAAAATATATTCACTTTATGTTGTTCATGGCGACAAATTTGGGGAATTTTCGAACACCGAACAACGATAATAGCGTGAAGGATTCTGTTGGTCACTATTGTTCCATTGAGATAGATTCTTGTTCTTTCATTAATTCTAAAACTTCCATTAGTAATAGATGAAAAGACCATTCAGCAAGTTTACTTTTTTTCGCCTCCACTTCTGTTGATCACGTTCTGTCCGATGGTCAGAAGTTGCACAAGTATTTTCTATGCGCTATTTTCTTTTTATAAATTCTTCTATTTTTTTTAAAATCAAAATGTTATCGACTATTCTACGCACTCTCTGCTAGGAAAATCTCCACGAAGACAACCTTATTAAATCACCTGCTGGGAAGAGCCAGAACAATAATTCCATTAGACAAGAATGATTATTCAATAATAGCCCAACTTTGATGGATCTAGTGTGTCATCGGACACGTTTCTAAGATTATTTACCTGAGGCCGGGGAGGTAACAAGGACAGTTAAATGGATTTAGTATTTATGAGTTGATGGGTTTGCTTTTTATCACCAATTTTTATTGTTTACCTTTATTTTTTTTAGTACTGAATATTTTCTTTACCAACGTGCTTTATTCTGATTTTTTTAATGTTTCGATCAATACATTTACCGATCTTCAGCTAATACTGACATTTTTTTCTCTTTTTACTAGTTAGGGTTATTCGGAATTGCCTGTAACGAAATATTTTTCAGAGCCATTATCGTCAGTTATAAATTTTTTTCTCCGTCAACAAAGTTTGAGGCGAGATTAATTCGAGTATTTAAAAATACTGGCTTTTGTATAGCATCAGAAATACTTAGAAAACCAAACAAAATAAAGAAGTCATGAAACAATGGATTATATAAAGCGCTCATTTTGCTTAGATATCTTTTTTTTTATTTGCTGCTCCTTCTCGTGAACTATCAAGGCTCTCTATTGTAAGAAATAAATATTATTTCTCTATTAACCATTCTTTTCCATTTCTGCGATCAATTTTCACAAGTTCGTTACATAAAAATAACACACACACACACACACACACACACACACACACACACACACACATACACACATATATATATATATATATATATATATATATTGTATTTTATGTCCTATGTATATAGAATCGGACATCCGAGTTGGAATTCCAGTTGAGTTCATTACATTCACTTATGCACTAATAGTCTTGACATTAGTTTTTCCCAGCTTAGGTAAGTATAGGTTCTATATAGGTTCCATGGAAACTTTGAATTCAAAAAAACAAGCCTGTATTTTTCAAGTATAGATATGGCATCAAATACTACTACGGTGCTTTTACGAATCTGGGAAATGATATTATATATATATATATATATATATATATATATATTTTCTTTCTTTGTGGTTGGTTCCGTTTGAGGGTTTTTTTTTCTTTGCTGCGAGGTACTGTATGTATTGGCGGTACTCCGCGGTTTTCTTTTTTTTTCCCCTCTTGTCCAACGCTTTATAGCGACGGACAGTAACGGAGTTAGATTCTGCCGGTTATTTGTGGTCCTCAAAGTTTACTTTTGTAAAATTTTAGGATTTAGATACGTACAGAGTCGGTCTTGTTATTATATATATATATATATATATATATATATATATATATATATATATATATATGGGCAACAATCTTTTGCAGTATTCTCACATGTTTCCATTTTTGCTGGAGATAAGGAATGTAAAAATATTCCATAATTTTCGTCTTTCCAAGCGCTGTAATATATATAATTCTCAGACATCGATATTCGAAACCAACACACACACACACACACACACACAGATACACAGATATATATATATATATATATTCTTTTAAATAAAACTCCAAAAGTTATATATATTGTATGGTCATTTCAGTGAGGAAACTTCGCTTCTTCAGCAATAAATTTCATTATTAGAAAAAAAAATTATATACCGGAAGGACACTAAAAAAGAAATTCATATAACGGAAGTTTACATGAAATAAGGCAAAAGAAAAAAATATGAAAGAACAATTTTAAAGATCCAGACAGTTGTAGTGTAGATCATATATTTTCTTAAGTTATTTCATTATATTAATATAGTCATTGATAATTGATATGGATCAAGTACTAACATGATAGATGGAAAAAATGTTCAAAAATTATATAAATATATAGACATGCATGCACATACACACACTTATCCACATATATCAGTACGTAAATACACCTGCACCTAAAATATAAATAAATATATATACATATATATTCTCATATACACCTGTACACACACTTATATATATATATATATATATATATATATATATATATATATATATATATATATATCAACGAAAATTTGTAGAGAATTAAATGAAATAAAATAAATAGAAATTTTAAATAATGAAAATATACGTATACACATACACACATAAATATACACGTATATGCACATACAAATATATATACACATATACATACCCACATATATATATATATATATATATATATATATATACCCACCTCCAACATATATCCGTACATACCCTTACTTGTATAAAAAAAACAAGCATGAAAGATTATTGCAGGTAAGAGGGGAAGGATTTTAAAATAGGTAGAATAAAAAAAAAGTTTTCAGAGAATTAAATAAAATAAAATAAATATAAATTTTAATAATGGACATATACATATACACATACACACATGCATATATACATACACACATACATACACACATACATATACACGTATATACACATAAAAATATACATATACATGTAGAAATACATACATTATAGGTAGGGGAAGGATTCGGGGATTAAAAAAATAAACTTAGAATTTATGATTAGCTTACATTATCTAAATTAATGAGCTCGAAACATGTAAGGGTTAAAAAGTTGTATCTATGTGCTCGTTTTAATTATTACTATAGTAATTAGGAAAAGTTGGGAAAGCTTCTATCAGGCATAGATTAGTTCAGGATTACTTTTAAGAGGGTTTTACCTTATAATGTAAAATTCAAAATTCAAAAAATTTGATTTATGGCGGCATATGTTTATGAATTCCTTATGCAAATTTAAAAGTAGATTTTGTTTCGGATACATTATTATATTAATTTTTTCAACTAAACATAGATTATATCTATCTTAAAGGTGTTTTTAGGTGTGAGCTGAACTTATCAGTTTCCACTTTACTATGGTGTTTAGTTCTTCCATTATGTCACAAAACCTTCGGGAAAGGGATGTGAAATCTCAGATTGGGGTTAGAAAAGGAGTGTTTGTGAGTCTAGTAACGTTGTTTAAATTTCCCTGCGAAAATACCAATGTAAGTTTGGTAATTTTTCCTAGGATATTTGAACTTGGTAGATTCTCTGGGTAGATCTACATTTGCCGTCCACCGGACAGTTGTTTACGGATATACAATTAAAATAATTTACAATCCCTGTTTTTTGTGGTGGTATTACAAAACTCTTTAAAACTTGATTTAAATATGTGATTTGTAACATATGTAATTTTCGGAATTTTATTTAAAAATATACATATTTGGCTCTGTACATAGATAATACTATTTACATCGAGCCCTCTACCTGAATCCTTTTTTAGTATTAATAAGATTAATATTAATATGATCTGTTTTGAGATTTTACCTACATGCCATTTTAGCTCTGGATTTAAATATGTATATATATTATTTGTTTGAACATTATTTTTAATAGATACTCGCATTTGAGTGGATAATCTTTTTAACTAAACAGTATATATATATATATATATACCGGCCTGAATATTTTTGAGAAATTTTTGAGGGGAAATATGCGTCATTCGTCGGGAGTCGAACCTACGACCCCTAAAAACACAAAGAAAGCCGTCAATTAATCTGACGCGTCTTAGACGACTAGACCACCAATGATTTCACAGTTTAAATGAAGCCGAATAAAGCCTTATAAACACAAATTTCTGATTTCTCATAATATATATCTCTGCTCTGAAAACGTATCTTAATTTAAACAAATGTAAACAGACAATGTTACGGAAACACACACACACACACACACACACACACACACACACACACACACATATATATATATATATATAATTTAAAATAAACTACTTGTAGCATTCTTAGAATTTCCCCGATGATTTCAAACATCGAATCGAAGTTTCAAGATATCAAGACAACACATTCCGCAACATATTTACTGTCCCGAAGATTGTTGTTTTCTGCAACGTTGTTATGTTGGGTATAATTCAAATATCATCAAGGTGTTTCTGGAATCGACACTGATAATTTCTACTTCTGCAATTTAGTTATATCCAGTATATATCATATCTACCAACAAACACGAATAACATTGTTTTATGTTCAATGTAATTCTTGAATATCAATGTTATTTTTATGTTCCGTCTAAATTTTGAATGAAACAATATCTTTGTTTAATGGCTTGGTTATTGCTTCGGTTGCGCTTGTCTGTTGGGTTGTTTGTCTGCCTGTCTTTCAGGGATGATTGGTCTCATGACTAGCACGAACTGATTAGATTTTGGGTTCGATCCGTTACAGGATAAAGTTTTCTGGGTCATTTTTTCGTCGTTTTTTTTTTTCTTATATTTTTTCGTACGTTTCACTTTCCTTCAGCTCTGAAAGAAGTCCGCGATTTAAGAAGAAAATAAAAGATGGTGTTTGACAATATTCACACTGTGTCTGCTTTTTCTTTTCATTAACTGCGCTCTTCTGTATTATTATTATTATTATTATTATTATTATTATTATTATTATTATTATTAATGATGTTGTTGTCGTCGCCGTTTCAAATTTTCATTGTCGTCAACGTTTTCTCTAAATATTTAATGACGGGAATGAACTAAAATTTTGACCTAACTTTTGACAATAACTACTTAGAACAATGATTACATGCGATATCACGTGTTTTATAAAAATCTTGCATCTATATATTAGATGCTTTAGAAGAGAAGGGTGAAATAACGATTAAAGGTACGGACATAGCGTGATCTAATTACAGCTTCACACTAATACTCTTCGGAAAGGCATGAAATCATTTCTACCTTAACTCATTTCCAATTTCTTAGAGTTGAAGAAAACTGACAAAATAAAACGTACGTATTATATACATTACCGAGTGTCAGAGTTTTGTACTGAACAAAATACGAATACGCCAGTTTGGCACGCGGCTAAATGAAATTAAATCACGTAATCTGATCATGTGATTTCTGTATATGCAAGATTACGTGGCTTTAATCAGGAAAGCGTATTTTAAAAAACTGACCGGTTAACCACAGTGGTCAGCGGAAACACGAGCAGCTAGGAAAAAAAGATCGGTTAGAAAAGTGTCAGATTCAGTTTGAATTCGGTTGCCTTTTCTTTGCGGTTGGCGGTGATAAGATTAAATGGGTTCCTTTTTTGATTGAAGAAGAAACCTCATCCTTTGTTCTCTTTCCAACCAATGTTCTGTTCTCACTGATTTCGCTCTACAAATTCATTACTTAATTGATTGGATAGATAGATAGATAGATAGATAAATAAATAAATAAATAAATAAATACAGAAATATGAACAGAATAAGACAGAAAGAGAGAGAATGAAAGTGAACGTGAGTTGCACAGATATAAAAAGATAGATATGAACAGATCTCATATCAGGACACTTCAGCGTCATTTAATGGTTAACAAGCTTGTCTCGCAAAATCAATTACACCTAAGTAATGAGTTCGATCCTCAGAGAGGATGCTCCACACTTTCGGACTTGAACCACATCTAAGCAACATTTAAGAAATAACTTAGGCGCCTCGATGTGGTGTAATGGTCAGTAAGTTTGTCTCGCTAAAACCTATTAAAACTGAGTAGTGAGATCGATCTTTACTGGGTACTCCATATTCTCGGCCTTGTAATTTTTGGAAAATCAATACTTTCGATCTTGTGTGATATGTAACAATCAGCTTAATAAGCCACATAACAAAACCCATCGTCCGGATTCTAATGAACAGAACACACAGCAGAATCATCCCAGAGATAGGACAAGAACAGTGCGGGTTCGTCAAAAACACCGGAACAAGGAACTCAATATTCATGCTTAGAATGTTATCAGAAAGACCGATACAAATGCAGAAGGACGTGTACCTATGTTTGTTTGTTTTTGTTTTTTTTTTGTTGTTGTTTTTTGTTTATTTGTTTATTTGTTTATTTGTTTGTTTGTTTTTTAGATTACGCAAAGGCATGGAACAAAGTACACCAAGAAAAATCTCGACATATTCGGGAAAGATATTAAAATTATCAAGAACCTTTATTGGCAGCAAACATCCTGCATACGGACAGGAAATGAATTCAGCAGAAATACGAAAATAGAAAGAGGTTTAAGACAAGGATGTGTCTTGGATCTATTCAATATGTACAGCGAAACAATTCAGAGTCGGTTATTCTCAAATCAAACAGGTGCAAAAATTTACATACCTGAGAAGTGTTCTGACAAAAGATGTTAAGTGCAACACTGAGTTTTAAAGGCGCATTTCAAATGCAAAGCAGAGTTTTGAGAGGCAGGAACATTTCGTTAGAAACAAAGATACGAGTACTGGACTATTATGTGATATCTGTCCTCGTATATGGCAGTGAATGCTGAACAATCTCCTCGAAGATGGAGAGACTTGAAGTAACAGAAACGTGGTTCTACAGAAGGATGCTGAGAATACCATTGACTGAACATGTGAGCGACGTCGTAGTTTTAGAGAGGATGCAAACAAAAAGAAAACTTATGCTCGGCATCGGGAACAGCTGAGGTTTCTGAAATACGTATTGAGAGCTTGAAGAGTCTGATATTCACAGGACAGATAGAGGGAAAGATAGACAGAAGAAAGCAGCGAGCAACATACTTGATGGGATTGAGCAAGTAGATGGCGGAGCAGGGTTAAGGAGATATACCAAGAGGAAAATGTTAAGAGCGAAAAGAGATGGGGCAAGTGGAAATCTATGATCGCCTACGTCCTGAATGAACACGGAACATAAAGAAGAAGTCAGATCTAAGCTACACTTTGTAAATGTATATATGGTTATATAACGAGAGAGAGAGAGAGAGTCATCAAAATACCAATAAAATTAAGGGTTTCGATTGTCCGAACAAGATTTAGAATTTTTGTAAAAGGTTTGTAAAATTAATTTTCTTCTGAACAAACATATTCCGTCAACAGCTAAAGTGATGCCAACAAACAAAATGTAGTCTATACTATAAAATGCTGTTGGAATAGTTCTTAAAGCTATCTTAAGTGCTTGTTTGAACGCATATTTCTTCTTTTTCTTGTCATGAGTAAATATCAAATTTATCATTGCCCTGTTTTTCTTCGCCTGCCCCTACTTTACTAACATTTTTAAGGGACATCTGCTCAATACACGCAAGATGCACTAACAGATAAACAATTAACAAAAGATAGGATAAATCGCACCGGCAAAAATGCTAATAATAACAATAGCGTTAATAATAAAAGAAGTAAAATATCAGTGGCTACGGTCAGGCAGTTATATATATATATATATATACTGAATAATTTATACATATATATATATATTGAATAATTTATATATATATATATATATATATATATATATATATATATATATATATATATATAGGCTTTTCGTTTGGCGAAGACTTAATTAACTTAGTCAAAGAATCCATTTAGCTTCTAACGCTGCAGCTGCTTTTCAGAAAACATCACTGAGTCAAAATCATTTCAGCGCTCCGTCGCTGTAAGCCGGTGTGTTTACACCAACTAAACACCCTTCAATTTGTTCTTTCTTTTCCACTACTTACCGAGTCCCTGGGGTTATTTTCTCAGCCGCCAAATGAAAGCTAAAAGAAAATGCGTCCTCTATACAGAAATGAAGGTGACGCATTTAAGCTAGAATCTTTTAGCTTCGAAAGAAATCTGTTGTCATTTTTGAGCCTGCGTAAAATTGATTTTCTCGTCTAGCAGTGCACTCAACACGATCGTCACTGATTGGACTGTCTTAGATTATTCTAAACTTGCGATTGTCCAACTGTCCTTGTAATATTTTCATTCCTCTTTTATCTACTGTTACCCTCCAGAATGTAAGTAATCATGACTCTCCACCTCTTCAAATCATTTTTTAGCGTCGTCTCACATTATCATTAGTAGTATTATATTTTAAAAAAACGAGATTAAATATTTCCTACGTAAAATTATTGTTTTTTATAATATTGTTTACCTAATCAGTCAGTTAAGTGCCATACGTGATACACGCTTGGGTGATCATGTTTCGAAAGAGACATGACTGACTCGGCAGAAGATTATCCTGCAGTAGGTTGCCATTGCTTTCTACGGTAGACTGGTTGCCGACCAAGGCTATAGAACCCAATCTGTCCTGCTATTTAACTCATAACTGGAAGGAAGAGTCGGATTAATACCTTTCCCAAGGGTATTTGCGCGTAAGTGAATACAATGGATTCAACTGGAATTCGAACTCGGCTCCCCGGTTTCTCGTTCCGATCCGATATCCACTAGGCCTAAAGTCTACTCAAGTTAGAGGATTAGTAGATGAGGTTGCTGTAAGAACACACAAGGATGGGATAAAAGGTAGACGCTAGGAGGATATGTGGGATAGATAACGGTTGATCTTAGACTTGACGAGTTTAAGATTGTTTTTCTGGAGTTCGCCAAATTAATGTTAGCCGTGAGAATGTGTGGTTGCGTGGACGAACATTCGAATCTCCCGCGGGGATGTACTGGAATCTCTGCTTTTCTTCCTTGTGCCTAAGGCATTTACATATCAATATAAATTCCTGTCACCGAGTAGTTTTGTTTACATACTCTACGATCAGCTTGGTTGACTTTGTTTATATATCCGACTGCACCCACAAACACATTTGAGACCCGATTCTCTACGTAGTGGCTATGAGGACACCTTCTAGGTCAAGCTAGATGTAATTAATTCTTTTGATGTCCCGAAGTCATACTGAGTGCAAGGCATACTTTGGCATCAATTAGAAGGAACACAGTATATACTAGAGTTGTCATATATCAACTCCTCTTAGAACAAATGTTTCTGATTGATATTAAATGCGATTCATACGTCTTGTATTTTCTGATGTGAATCACATACTGCACAATGTTTTGTCATCGCAGTCCCTATTCTACTATCAATTTACAAAAGCTCATTATTTAGATTACTCTACTGACAATCTTCCAAGATGCCTCCTGCTTGCATCAAATTAACCTCTTTTCTCATGATGCGATCTAGAAATTTCTGCTTTCTCTTCCTAAGTCAAAATATTCTTTTTGTTTACATTTTGCTTATAACTTTCTCCTTGCGACAGTTTCCGTCCACAGAATCATCAGAATCCTTTTCATTAATAATCTAAACTTATTTATAAATGGAACTTTGTGTGTGTGTGTGTGTGTGTGTGTGTGTGTGTGTCCGTTACCTGTAGACTCCGAAAAGGCTGAACCGATTTTCCTGAAAATTTACACAGTTGTACAATAAGAGTCTGCGAGTGTTTTTAGCTAGATTTTGTGTCGAGGTATCCCCGATAAATATCGAAAATCGATAATCGAAAAAATCGGGTTATAGAAGGAGTGGTTCGATTTTAATCAAATTTGATACACTCATAGACAAAAACATAAAAAACAATATTCAGAAATTTCAAGGTTGCAGTTCTTACAATAGTGCAGAAAATCAATTATATATATATATATATATAAGACAAGATGTTTGTGTGTGTGTCAGTTTATCTGCCTGTATGTCTGTATTTTTTTTCAGCCCTTTTATTTTAGTTTTTGCTTCGGGTTTGGCTCTAAGTAGGTATAATCGTAGTTCTTAGTCTCAGCCATGATACCATTTACTCAGAGGAGTTATTTAGCCTTCAAAATTTAGTTTACGACGAAAAAAACTTATTTGATATCGATACCAGGAAATTAAAATTTGATTTACATCCATTCATTTTTCTTTCAGTCTACGGTTTCGCTTTAACTGGAAACAACTTTTGCTTTTTAGTCTTTCGTGCCAACGTCCAAAGAGTCTGAGCTTCAGGACCATGGATTAGTTTTAAAATTTCCATTACACCCGAGTAGCACCGGGCTATACTGCTAGTAATGACATAAATGAAAAAAAAAACAGCAAATCGGTAAACAGGTAAATCGTCTCTATAGTACATAATAAAAGAATATAAGTATATCCAAATCAATAACAAATAAAACCCGAACTATGTTGCGCATTAATACATTGAGAATAAAAAATTTAATGCGTGTATTAGACCACAAAACATTATATTAAGATTAGGAGTTTTTTTATTTGTTAGTAAAGGTTATAATATTAAGTCTCGACTGACTTCAACGGCACTCTAAAGATTCTTTAAAGAACGCACTATGAGAACTCTATATGAACTTAGATATTTACCCAAAGGCTTCCCGCTAAGATGGTGTGTGACACAGGGGTGAAAACCCACGCGAGGAACCCAAGCGCATACACTCGGGACAAGTATCAAAATTTACTCAGCCCTAACATACGTGGGACCAGGCACTATGCTTATCTATTTTTCGCAGCCGAGTCTCTGTCCGAAGTAAGAACAATAAGAAGGGCGCTCTCTGTTCAAATCCAGAGGGTTTAACAAGAGAGAGTTCTCTCAGAACTCTGTGCATTTACACAAATCTTTCACACTGAGTCAGGTTGTGATACAAGCCCGAGCTCTACGTGAGGAACACGAGCTGTTAGACACGAGCCAAGACCCCGCATACTCAGAATCGGAAACTATGTTTGTCTATTGTTTTCAGTTGAGTCGCTGTAGACGAAGCCTCAACTGAGTCGAACTACTGAAAGAGAGCTTGATAAGAGTGTGTATTTACACATGTCCTATTCAGTGGGGCTGGATGCGATACAAGTTCAGTTTTTAACATAAGTTTTCCGAGCAAGTACACTCAGGCAAAAATTACCCAGACCTCGCATACGTGGTATGGAGTTCTTGTCTAATTTTCCCCAACCAAACCACCACCACCAGTAGACATAGTCTCGTCTGTTTCCCACTCCTCACGATGACCGAGAGACGAACAAAACACGAGTTAGAGCGGAACTTCAAGTATTTACCCAAAGTTTCCCACTGAAATGATATATGACACAATGTCCAGCTCTACGGGGGTAACACGATTGGGTACACTTGGGCCAAGGTTCGAAATTTGACCAGCCTCCTTTACGCGGGATGGCGCACTAAGCTTGTCTGTTATTCTCGGCTGAGAATAATTGACAAGATCCGTAGACGGATCATTGACTGAAATAAAATCTACCCGAAGGTAAAGAATTTGTCTGTCCCTATCATCCAAGTCTCCTTCCGTAGAGCCCACAACAGTCGTTCTCTACTAAAGAACAGAGAGGTTGACTGACAGTGGAAATCTGGGTACTTACCCAGGTCCTTTTCACTGAGGCTGAATGTGACACAAGATGAAGATAGAGAGTCCGACAAGCTCGAGTTTGAGTGGAACAATAGATATTTAACAAAAGACTCACATTAAGACAGAATGTAATACAATAGAACTTCGACCGAGTCGCTCTCTGCCCGAAGACAGATAGCTTGGCAATTGCAAGCAGGACATTGAACAGCATTTAGTTGTCTTCCCACTTAAGACAAAATGTGACGCAAGGTCTTTTTAATGTGGGAAATCCAGGCCATAGAGCCCGGACAAGAATTTATTGTCTAATTCTTCGACTCTATTCTTCGACGGAGCCTTGACTGGGTTATTAATCTCCGCCCGAAAGCAAAGAGTCTGAATGAAAAACTGCGTGAGACAGAACGCTAAGCGAGACAATGAACTGTTGGAACTTTCTTTGTGTTCTTTGATTAAAACGTCTTGTCTAATTCACTTGTCTTACCAGGGTTGTCTTATTTACTCCACAACATCCCCCTTTTGACATTTTTATTTTATTTTTTAATATTCACCTCTTATCTCTCTTGCGATTTCGCAACCAACTGAACTTTGTATTTCTTTCGTTTTGGGGGGAAGCACTATTTTTTGTAATTTTTTTATACATTCATTTTTCTGGTACTCATACTTATACGTTCAAGAAATTCTTAGGGTGTTGGTACGTCAATGATATACAGAACTTGCATATGTTCTCCCTTTCTTGCGATCTTTAATTAAGCAAATGTTTTTTTTTAAATGATTCTAACGCCTTTTGTGTTTCTATTTTTCTTTTCACCATATTTTCCTTCTTTTACTAATTTCTTCTTTCTCTCCTTTTTATTTATGTGATTCTAATTATTTGTTTAAACCAGTCAAAAATTCAGCAAAAAACAAGAATTGTATTTTATGTTATTCCTTTTGTACATTGCTGGTGCTGCCCATTTTGAATGGTCAATTTTTTTCAATTACATCCATTTCTTTTTCAAGTCTGTGTAATTCTTTCTTCACTCGGTAAAATGTTGGATACGTTTCACCACGTTTCGGTTAAATTACTGGCGTCGACCATTTTTTTCACTTGAAATTTTTACTTTGACAAAATATCCAGTAAACATTTTTTTCAATTCTTTCTTTTAACTTTCACTTTTTTTAAAACTGGTCACATTAAATAAAACTTTGCAAGTTGAAATTGCAATAAATTCTCACCCGATACGCCACGTGCGATTTTCGAAATTTTCTTTGGTTTTCTGTAATGCTATGTACGAATATTTTTATTTATTTATTTATTTATTCATATTTTTTTTTTTTTTTTTTGTGAGAACTTTTCCATTCTTTAGTTTTGGGAAAAATCTGTAACACTGTTTAGAAGAAGTAATTATCTATACTCCGCCTACTATCTTTGTCCTTTTTTTTTGGGGGGGGGGGGGCACCTCGGCGTGGTGTAATGGTTAGAAAGCTTGTCTCGCTAAAATCATTACAATTGGGTAGCGAGATCGATCTTCACTGATTACTTCATACTTTCGGCCTTGTGCCACATCTAAGCGGCGCTTAGTAAATCAACTTTGTTCTTTTTCAACACTGTGGTCACAGCCCCAGAGATCCGATCGAGACGGACTTTTGCCGGAACCTGTTTGCTGAACATGACTCAAAATCGGCACGAACAAGTCCTACAGCTTTAAGTACAATTCGTACGGCAGATCGTTAAGTTCCGAGAACTTGTCACTGCCAATTCACTTGTCAACATCGTCCTAGCTAACCACATCAATCGGCGAAAACCAAAAAACTTAACCAAGTATCTGTGAAACTCTTCACCACAGAGACCAGGTTTATTGGTAAACCGACTCTCGAAATGCCACTAAAATGCCTCGCACATGTTTCAGAAAACACCATTTCGGAGTATCAACATCTCGAATGTAACGATCGAAACCTTGATGAATCTCTTCGTTGCGCAACTGCGTGACCATATTTATAGCTTTGTTAGACATCTTGTTTAACCTATATCTAAACTAGCAGTATAGCCCGGCGTTACTCGGGTGTAATGAAATCTTTAAAACTTAGCCATGGTCCTAGAGCACAGACTCTTTGGACGTTGGCACGAAAGACTAAAATCAATAGTTGTTTCTAGTTAAAGCGAAACCATAGACTGAAAGAAAAATGAATGGATGTAAATCAAATTTTGATTTACTGGTATCGATATCAAATAGGTTTTTTTCGTCGTAAACTAAATTTTGAAGGCTAAATAACTCCTCTGAGTAAATGGTATCATCGCTGAGACTAAGAACTACAATTATACCTACTTAGAGCCAAACCCGAAGCAAAAACTAAAATAAAAGTGCTGAAAAAAAACAGACATACAGGCAGATAAACAGACACACACAAAAAAATCTTGCCTTTTATATATATACATTATCGATTTTCTGCACTATTGTAAGAACTGCAACCTTGAAACTTCTGAATATCGTTTCTTATGTATTTGTCTATGAGTGTATGAAATTTGATTAAAATCGGACCGCTCCTTCTATCAACCGATTTTTTCGATTTTCGATATTTAACAGGGGAACCTCAACACAAAATCTATGTAAGAACACTCGCAGACGCTTAAAGTACAACTGTGTAAATTTTCAAGAAAATCGGTTCAGCCGTTTCGGAGTCTATAGGTAACGGACACATACATACACACACACACACACACACACACATACATACAGACACACACACAGACAAAGTTCCATTTATTAATAAGTTTAGATACCTGACACTGGTGGCGCTCCCTAGCTTGATTCAGAGCTTTTTTAGGGAGTCCCACCCACCAGCCTCCACGCGGCACAGACTATTCTTGAGAGACATTATTTTAACTCTACCTAGGAAGATATCACCGACATCTACAGTGAACGTTAGTTTTAGGGTCCTGTATAGGGAAGGATGAAGCAACACCGGGGCCCCGTTCAGCAAAAGTTTTACTCCCCTTGCGCCATTTTTATTTTCGGGAAAATTGTTGAGTAGTGGCTTAAAAAATCCCAAACTTTTAAGTTGCCATCTACATTTCGAATTAAATTTATTACCCAAGAAGTTTGAGGAAATTTTATATGGTCTTGTGTTGACTTCTTATTAATGAAAAACCTTAGGAACACTTGAATAACGACCTCGGGAATACGTTTCTCTGAGCGGAAAGGTCACTCTCGATGGCCTTCCTGTGTATTTGAGAGATAGCGCCTCCCTTGTTTTTATTTAAGGAGTTGTTTTAAGTGAGGAAAATGGTGAACCCTTATTGACTGAACTGGGGAGGTTTTTTGCTTCTTTGCCTTGTCGGCCTAAGTTCCTTGTTTTATTTTTATGTTTGTTTGGCGAGATCAGGGACTGATTGGGACTTGAGATAATCAGTAGCTCTCGCCGCCTTACTTCGGCCAGACGTTTTCTCTTTTTTTAATTTTTCATAATCTTTACCGGGCCTCTGCATACGTGGGATCGAGCACTATGCTTGTCTGTTATTTTCAGCCATAGATCGAATCCCGGCTGAGGCGTTCTCTGAGAGAATTGACCGACAATTGCGATTTCTCACGTAACTGGGCATTTACTCAAACCCTCCCCATTGATGCTGTTATTTTAAGGCAAAATCTCGTCATCGTAAATAAAGTGGGGAAAATCTGTCTAATATTGAAATGAATCTAAAAGTATTAAAATTAGGTATCTTCAAAGATTTTTTAAAGGGTTAATGATATACAAATCCCAAAACTTGGTAAAAAAAAACAAAGATTTTTCTTCAAAATGTATATGTTGTCATTAAGAAGAAAAACCAAAGTATTTTTAATTATTTTATTAAATTTTTGGATCTTTTAGAATGTTCAGAGTTTTTGTTAAAATCTTGATTTGTTTGATTTTTTTTTTGTTGGGTTTTTTTTTTTGGTTTTTTTTTTTGTCTTGATTTTTTTGTTTCTTTTGTTTTTTTGGTTTTTTGGGTTTTTTTTTCTTTTAGCGGCCAAGCCACAGAAAGTTTATGGAAAGTTTAGTATCTTTCTTCGGTAAAAATACTTTGTCTGAAGATTCTTGCAAAAATCAATGTTTGATTTTGATTAAATTTTCAGGACTTATTCCCAAATGAATGAATTTATTTTTGTAATTTTTTTAGAAAATATTGATATTTTTTTTTGCATCTATTATCCCTACTTACTTAATTTTATGACATTTAAAAAAATTAAAATGGAGAATTTGAAGAATTTCAATCATAAGTTTGTTTTTCTCAAGTACAAACATCATTTACCAAAATATCTGCACTGAATCGTAAAATAATACATTTAAGGAAACTATAACATCATTTCATTAGAAATGCTTTTAAATGTTTTTATAAATAAGATGTATTAAGAACACTTTGTCTTAAGAAAAACATTCGATGAATAATGATATGTTACAAGGTTTTCATATATTTATTAGAAAGGTTAAGTTTTAAATCTTTTAAAATTCTGAATTAATTTCAGCGTTTTATATTATATTATTAAGTGAAAACTATATTTACTAAGCATAAATGAATATGTTTAAAACAAATGATCAAAGAGCAATATTTTTTAAATTTTGAATTATTTCATTTGTGTATAAACGTGTCGTTTTAGTAAGTACGAACGACTATACACATCATTATTAGAAAATAAAAGTGATGACTATAGTAAATTTAATGCCAAAATTTCTAAAACTCAAGAAACCATTAGATTACAAAGAATATTTTCCTAGTTGTTTTAGATTACTGAGTACTCAAAAATTAATTCAAAGGATGCCCGCGTCATTTTCTTTATGCTTACAAATAAATATACTTCACAAATAAGTTATCTGTATAACACTAGATTTATCATTACCTCGTCAAACACATGAACACGGTTAAAAACTCAGCTTCTGTATGATTAAAAATGCATTTATGCGGTATTTTAAACTTAAAATAGAAAACATTTGTTTCAAATAAAAATTTTTATACTTTAAATCAGCTATTTTTTATTAAATAAAGTTTCAGAAAAGTATATTTTATTTTTTAAAGATTTATCATCACCTCGTCAAACACATAGACATGGCTACTGTCGGTTAAAAACGCAGCTGCAGTATGGTAAACAAAAATGCATTTCTGCGGTATTTCAAACAAAGTAAATAATATTTGTTTCAATTTTTTTTTTTATTATACTTCAAATCAGCTAATTTTCATGAAATAAAGTTCAGAAAATTATATTTTATTTTTGGAAGATTTTTTAATAAACAGAATTAAACAGTACGCTAATCAGCTATTTTAGAAAACAAAAAGAAATTCTTTCCAGTCAATTTAAATTAGTTTTTGAAACATAACAAAGTATTTTGCATGTTAAAAATATTAAATTTAATCTATTAGCATGAAATTAAGCCTCAAATAAAAGTTCAAGAATGTCTTTTAATTTTTTTAAATTTATCTTAAACCTTAGGTATAGGTTGTTGTTTTTTGTTTTTGTTTTTTTGTTTTTTTTGTTTATTTCTTGTTTTTTGTTTTGTTTTTTTTTCTTTTTTGTAGCGGTCCCTAAGTGAAATTTCCTTGTTAATAACATCAAACAGTGGGATTAAAACGCTGACTTGAGCTTATTCTAAAACGGATTATTACTTACACATTTCCGCACACATACATTCATGTAAACACAGTCAAGAGAAAAAAATAAAGAAAACAAATACCAGCAAGTAAATCAGTTGTTCATCTGCGAAGTTTATCATAGTAAAATGAAATCTTCTGGAGTAAAGCCAAAGGTTTTTATTGTTCTCGCTATTTAATCTTTTTCTTCTATGTGCCATGTCCCTTCAGAATGTCGGCGATCATGTCCCTCCACATCGCCCTATCCCTTGTAGCTCTTAACAACAATTCTCCTGTTATCTCTCTCAAACCTTGATCCACCATCCATCCGCTCAAGTTCATCAAGTATGTCAGGCGTTGCTTCCTCTTCTCTCTCCTTCTCTCTATCAGTTCCGTGAGTATCAGATTCTCCAAGCCCTCCTTCCTCATTACATGTCCCAGAAACTTTAGCTGTCTTTTTCTAATGTTAAATATCAGTTTCCTTTTCGTTCCCATCCTCTCCAAAATCTTGTCGTTGCTCACATGTCCGGTCCATGATATCTTCACCATCCTTCTGTAGAACAACATTTTGGTTGCTTCTAGACTTTCTCTCATCTTTGAGGAGATTGTCTAACATTCGCTACCATATTGAATAACGGACATTATATGGCATTTCAGTACTATTTTCCAGAGAATTTCCCCTGTCACTCAATACTCTACTCAGCTTCTGGAATGCGTCCTTGGCCCTGCCAATACCCCTTCGGATTTCAGTGTCGCACTTATCGTTCTCGGTTAGAACACTTCCTATGTATTTAAATTTCCGACCTGCTTGATTTTAGTAGCCCCGTCTTGTAGTTGGCATTTTAGGCTCCTCTTTTTAATGACGATCATGCATTCAGTTTTGTTTGTTTGTTTTTTTTTTGTTGTTTTTTTGTTTTTGTTTTTCGTAGTTTATATGTTGTCCGTTCTTTCCGCTTTCTTTAACTATTTTCTGTAGGAGGTTCTGTAGTTTCTTTTTCGTGATAGTTATCACCACTGTATCATTTGCATATCTTATATTGTTCAGATGGCTACCGCCAATGCCGAATCTGCAGGACTTCTAGGGCCCCCACAATTGTCTCGATGTACAGATTGAATAGATCTGGTGAGAAGACACATCATTGTCTTTTTTTTTAATCATTTCACCCCAAGCAAGGCATTCCACTGCCACTATTGCGCTTGGGGCTACATAGGGGAAGGTAAATAGAAAGAGTGGTTAGATATAGGAAATGTCAGAAGGAAGGTGATAGATAGTTGGGTGGGAAGAGTGTTTGAAAGAATGGAAGCAAGTTAGTTTGTTAGGGGGTGTCTATTGACCTTACATTTAAACTCCTGGATATTGTAGCCGTCGGGGAAGCAGTCATGTGGAAAAGAATTCCACAGTCGGGAAGTGCGAGAAAAGAAACTGTTGAAGTAGAAGTTGAGGTTACATTTTATCGGTTTCACTGTAAAAGGGTGGGATCTAGTTGCTAGTCTAGTATCTCGTGCAAATTCGAACCTAGGGGGCACCAGTGATCTAAGTTCATCGGAGCAGAAGCCGTGAAAGTATTTATAGAAGAGACACAGGGAGGCCACGTCGTGCCGGTGAGAGAGAGAGAATGCAGGCGGTCTGCTAAGTCGGTATCAATCACATTACAGACCCTCCGCTGTACCTTGTCAAGAAGCCCAAGGAGAATAGCAGGGGCACCCGACCAGATATGGCAACAGTATTCAATGCACGGGCGGATGGTAGATTTATATATGTGCAGGATAGATCAGACGGAAAAAACCTCCAGACCCTGTACAAAGAACCGACCTTCATAGCAGCGGATTTAGCAATGGATTCGATATAGTCATTCCACTTGAGGTCCGCTGAAAGTGTGAGACCAAGGAGGCGTAGTGTTTTACTCTTTGGGAGGCAAGCCTGATCCATGGTAATGGGAGGTAGGTGCGATTGTCTATGATAATTAATTGATAGTAGCTTCGTTTTAGAAGCATTAAAATTTACGAGCCATTTCTTACCCCAGTCCACTACGGATTGGAGGTCCTTTCCAAGCTCGGCTGCAAGGTTAGCTTTGTCGCCCACACCAGATTTTTGATCGAGGCGAGAATAAACTGTGGTGTCATCGGTGTACATACCTACTTGGGATCTTATGGTATCAGGGAGATCATTAATGTAGATCAGAAAGAGCGTAGGACCTAGGATAGAGCCTTGAGGGACACCCACGTTCGGATGGTAGTTCTGGGAGGCATGTCCGTTTAATACCACTTTCAATGTGCGGTTAGACAGGAATGACTGGATTAGTTCAAACAATTGTCCAGCTATACCATAGCTCCGCAGTTTGCATAGAAGGCCAGCATGCCAAACTCTGTCGAATGCTTTAGAGATAACCAAGGCAACGGTTCGGGCTTCACCATTCCTGTCGAGTGCCTGATATATGTACTCGGTGATAGTCGTTAGCATATCAGCAGTAGACCTGGTGAAGCGGAAACCATACTGGTTGTCCGAGAGGAGCCAGTGTGCTGTGAGATGCTGAACCACCTCGGCGTTGATAATGGTTTGGATATCTCTAAAGCATTTGGAAATCTTCCTCTGTAGTTCCTATATTTAAAAACACTGGAGAACCCTCGGACCCCGCAAATTACCAACCTATCAGCCTACTTCGAACACTTTGCCAAAGATCGGAAGTAGGCTGATAGGTCGGTAATTTGCGGGGTCCGAGGGTTCTCCAGTGTTTTTAAATATAGGAACTACAGAGGAAGATTTCCAACAGGCAGGAAAGCAGGAAGCAGATAAGCAGAAGTTGTAGAGATTAGAAAGTACAGAGGAAAGTTCAGGGGCACATTTCTTTAAGATTATGATTGGGATTCCGTCCCCTCCGCTCGCTTTGTGAGGGTCAAGTTTCGAGATTATCCTAGAGACAAGCGACTGTGTAATATGGACGTCATTCAGTTGAGCCTCAGTTCAAGGTGGGAAGTCGGGTGTAGAAACCCCAGACGAGTCCAGTCTCGAATTATTCGAGAATCTGCGGGCAAAGCATTCAGCTTTGTCCGCTGGAGAGTTGAGGACCTCAAATTTGTTTATTAGTGGGGGTATTGTGGAGTTGCTCTTGTTAAGTACTCTTTTACTCAGCCGCCAGTAGTCTTTGGTGCCAAACTTAGAGGATGCTATGCGTTGCTTCATTCTGGCAGCAAATAACATCTTAGCTTCGTTAAGTATCTTTTTACACTTATTTTCTTACATCCCTTTCTATCATTGTATACCTGCTAAACTTGTTTCCTGTCCGTATGCAAGCTATTTTTCTTTTTTTTTTTCCACTTAATAAAGTATTTTGTTTTAGTGACTTTCTTGCCTTGTTATGGATAAAATTGTTAAAAAATACCACTTTCAATGCAATTTTAAACAAAGGAATATTGTTAAAAAATAATCATAAATTTTGCTTCTTTGTTAATCTTTGCACCATTTAATAGTCATGTGTATGACACTACAGTAAACAGGAAAGTTAGTAAGAGAACAAATACTGTTTAGATATATAATAGTAGGAAACTGTGGAGAATTATGATCGTCCACGTCTTTAATTTCAGTGAGAAAATGAATGACAGAAAGAAAGATACTAATGCATTATTCCATTTTGATTCTATTAGAAGATATATTTAAAGACGCTACTCTGTTTCAGAAAGAAAGAAAGAAAAAAAGAAAGAAAGAAAGAAGTGTTTAAATTCTAATTCATGTTTATTATTGCAATATTTAAGTTTTTACGCTCAAATATTTAATAATGATATATCAACCGATTTTTATTTATGAGCTTTGCCATTACTATTGCATTCAAGTAGAAATATATTTTGGTATTGTGGTCCTATGTACGCACGGTATCATGGAAACAGATCTCTATATATTTGCAATCGAAGAAGAAAATTGCTTTTAATTTGTAAAAGTTTTTCTATTTAATGAATCAACACCTTTTAGACACATGAAGAAACAACGTATAACAATCTCGCCTCCGGTGTATGTACAGATGTTCATATTTAAAAGCATTTAAAAGGAAAGAAAGTGACTTTTGTCATAAGCAATGAAAAACAGTAAAAACCGTTGTATTTCTACAGTATCGCTAATTTATATTAATGTTTCAATTACAAGCTTACAAGTTCAGGAGTTAATGTCAAAGAGTATAAAACTTTAATTTCAGTATTAGCATATTAACAGATTAATTGAATAGAAAGGATCCTGCTGTTTTTTTACTGATCACCTTACTAAACCTGTAGAGTTTAAAATAATTGACTTCTAAAATAATAAATAACATAAATTTGATTTTTATTTCTCTCAGTCGAGGAAAATAATATCGTTTAACTAAAATTCGAACTTCGAAAATGCATATTAAATAATATATTCAGTTAGATAGATATTGTTTGTGGCCCTGGGATTTACGCTTTTGCGATCGTCAGACAAACCGATTAACTTTTTTTAAATATTCAATATATGTAGGGCTACGCATATTGGTGTATTTTGTGGAAGTGGGAAGAAAATTGGAAGGAAAATTTATCGTTGTGACGTCTCTCATACAAACGCAGACACAGATACACACTTGTACACCCATTGACATACGCAGAGGCACACACACATGATCGCTAGCCCACCACGGCTCACACAAACATAACTATATGTGAACATATGTGTTCCGTTCTGTACATACATACGCATACGTACCGCGCATATATAATATATAAATAATTTTTTTTTTTTTTTTTAATCATCTCACCCCAAGCAAGGCATTCCACTGCCACTATTGCGCATGGGGCTACATAGGGGAAGGTAAAGAGAAGGAGTGGATAGACATAGGGAATGTCAGGAGAAAGGTGATAGATGAGTAAGGATAGCGAGGATGAGTGTCGGGCAGATGGGAAGAGTGTTTGATAGAATGGGAGCAAGTTAGTGTGTTAGGAGGTGTCTATTGACCTTACATTTAAACTCCTGGAGATTGTAGCCGTCGGGGAAGCAATCGTTTGGAAGAGAATTCCACAGTCGGGAAGTGCGAGGAAAGAAACTGTTGGAGTAGAAGTTACGGCTGCATTTTATCGATTTCACTGTAAAAGGGTGGGATCTAGTTGCTAATCTAGTATCTCGTGCAAATTCGTATTTAGGGGGCACCAGTGATCTAAGTTCATCAGAGCAGAAGCCGTGAAAGTATTTATAGAAGAGACACAGCGAAGCCACGTCTCGCCGGTGGGAGAGAGACTGCAGGCGGTCTGCCAAGTCGGTATCTATCACAATATATCTATACATATATCTATATCTATATATATATATCTATACGGTATCTATATATATATATATATATATATATATATATATATATATATATAGCAAAATGATTATCCACCTATACTTTCTTAATATGTACTAGCAGTATAGCCCGGCGATGCTCGGATGTAATGAAATCTTTAAAACTAAGCCATGGTCCTGCAGCTCAGACTCTTTGGACGTTGGCACGAAAGACTAAAAAGCTATAGTTGTTTCCAGTTAAAGCGAAACCGTAACTGAAACAAAAATGAATAGATGTAAGTCAATTTTGATTTCCTTGTATCGATATCAAATAAGTTTTTTTATCGTAAACGGAATTTTGAAGACTAAATGAGTACTCTGAGTAAATGGTATCATGGATGAGAATAAGAACTACAATTATACCAACTTAGAACCAAACCCGAAGCAAAAACTAAAATAAATGGGCTGAAAAAATACAGACATACAGGCAGATCAACAGACACACACACAAAAATCTTGCCTTTTATATATATATATATATATATATATATATATATATATATTATCGATTTTCTGCACTATTGTAAGAACTGCAACCATGAAACTTCTGAATAGCGTTTCTTGTCTTTGTCTATGAGTATATCAAATTTGATTAATATTGGACCACTCCTTCTATAAACCGAATTTTTCGATTATCGATTTTCGATATTAATCAGTAGTACCTCGACATAAAACCTCGCTAAGAACACTCGCAGACGCTTATAGTACAACTGTGTAAATTTTCAAGAAAATCGGTTCAACCGTTTCGGAGTCTATATGTAACGGACACACACACACACACACATACACACACACAAAGTTCCATTTATAAATAAGTTTAGATAGGAAAAACTACTAAAATTTGTAAGTTAAAAATGTATTTTTTGACAGTATTTATTTATTTATTTATATATATATATATATATATATATATATATAATAGAAATAAATAAATGCTATATATAATAATAGAAATAAATAAATACTGTCAAAAAAATACATTTTTAACTTACAACTTTTTAGTAGTTTTTCCTATATATATATATACATTTCACATATTATATAATATATGTATTTTCGATAAAGAATGTATAATACGATTATCGATAAAGATAATCTTAATATCGTAAATTAAATTTATTCAATAAATCAAAATTCTCATCCACTGCTTGAGAAAACAGAAAGAAATCACCGAAAAAATACAAGGACTACATTTAAAAAACTAGAAGTTGATCATTTCTGAGAAGAAAACATTGTGACTTAAATACTTCCTGCTCTGTGTGTTCTTTAATTCTCAAGAAAACCACATTGTTTTGATAGTTCAAAAAAAGAAAGCGTCAAAAAACTGAGATTGCCAACCTTCACTTTCAATTGCTGTGGCAAAATTTACCTCTCCATACAGTCCTCGTCAATCATAAGTCCTGCAACAGACGTCTCTCTTCATCTTTGTTCACTTTTTTTCCGCTGATGATGATACTTCTCGGAAAGAAAATATCCATGTACTTTTTACTATGATCAGTAGCATTCTTCATTGGAATCATTAATACGTATTGATTCCTGTGTCATGTCGAATCCATATTTTAGAAGTCTTGTAATTATTTAGCTTGATCTATGACGGTGAGAGCTGTGCAGACACGATTTAGCCGCAGGCGACCGCAACAAAATACGAAATCATTATTCGAGGAAATAATACTGCAATTAATATTAACGTTATTTTAGTCAACCCGTCTGTCCACGTTATTTTAGTCAACCCGTCTGACAGCGATAGGGACCACACCCAAACGCACATGGCAACTATATATAGAAAGAAACAGTGAAAGATAGAAAGATAGATCGAAAGAGAGTAAAATCGGCAGAGATGAAGAAAGAAAGGATGAGCGAGATCAATTGACACTAGTGGCAAAGGCACAAGAAGCGGTGAATCTGTCTAAGCAGTCAAGTATAGGCAACCGCTTTCTCAGATCAATGGGGAAAAATGTCTTCGAACAAATGAAGCCTGTAGGTCTTAGAGAGGACAATCCTTCTTCGAACCTTGTAAACAAGCGCTAGAGGATCACAAACAGAAACTACATCACTTAATATTCTCCTTCTATTGGCCTTGTCCTTTCAGGACGCAGGCGATCACGGCCTTCCACGTCCCCACCTATCCCTGGTGGCTTTTAGCACGCCTTCTCTTGTTACACCACGCAATCCCCGTTCTGCTATCCACCTGCTCAGACCAGTCAAGTACATTGCGCATTGTTTTCTCCTGTCTCTCCTTCCCTCCATCTGGCCTGTTAGTATCAAATTCTCCAAGCCTTCCTTCCTCATCACATGTCCCAAGAATATTAACTGTCTCTTCCTGATGCTCGGTATTAATTTCATTTTCGTTGACATCCTTTCCAAAACTTCATCATTGCTCACATGCTCGACCCATGATATCCACAGCATCCTTCTGTAGAACCACATTTCATTTGCTTCATGTTTTCATGGGCAATATAATCTTTGATTATATTGCCCAGTATTCACTGCCATACTAAAAAGCTAACATCACATAGTAATCCAGTACTCTCGTCTTTAATTCTAGCGAAATTTTCCTGTCTCTTAATACTCAACTCAGCTTCTGGAATGCGTCCTTCACTTGATCACATGATCAAAATATTGACATTTCACTTTACTTCAAATAAAATGTTAGGAGAAAGAGCAATAACATCAAATAAACTGGAGAAATCTATTTTCTTGAAAAATTGTTTTAAAAGAAAGATTTTATAAATTGCAATCGACCGTAGCAGTCGCTGCCTGTTCACTGAATGTCAAAAGTTTCCTTTTAAGGAACGGCTAATTGGAGAAAAAGGAAATACTGCGACGATGAGAAGAATATATCAAATATTTTTTCCACGACAAGAAAGAACAACCAGTAATACGCAAAGCCGAGAACGGACCGGAAATATTAAATTGTGAAGTGGAATCTGCAATAGCCAAACTGAATAGAAACAAAGCAACAGGACCAGATGGCATAGTTACAGAGCTGCCGGACGGCCTTGGAAAAATTTGGTAGAGATAAAATTACAGCAATAATAAATGAAATTTATAATAGTGGTGTAATACCAGATGACCTCAGAAAGTTTATTTTCATAGCACTACCTAAGAAGCCAGTAGCAAACCTGTGCGAACTCCAGAGAACCATCAGTTTAATGAGTCATATAACAAAACAGATCGTCCGAATCCTGATGAATAGAGCGAGATGCAGAATCAGGCTAGAGATAGGACAAGAACAGTGCAGTTTCGTCAAATACACTGGAACAAGGAATGTCATATTTATGATTAGGATGCTCTCTGAAATGGTAATACAAATGAAGAAGGACTTATACCTGTGCTTTATTGATTATGCGAAGGCGTTTGACAAAATACGCCACAAAGAACTGATGGAGATGCTCGGCAGCCTTGAAATATTTTGAAAAGACTTAAGAGCAATCAGGAATGTTTACTGGCAGCAAACCGCTTGTATACGGACAGGTAATGAATTCAGCAGATATACAAAGATAGAAAGGGGCGTAAGACAAAGATATGTCTTTTCACCGGATCTGTTCAACTTGTACAGCGAGAATATTTTAAGGAGCCTAGACGTTATGCCTGGATTTGTCATTGGAGGCCACAATTTAAACAACCTAAGGTACGCAGATGATACAGTGCTGATAGCAGACACAGAAAGGAAACTACAAAACCTCCTACAGAAGGTAGCTGAAGAGTGTGATAAGAAAGGACTACAAATAAACTGCAAGAAAATCGAATGCATGGTCATCAGTAAAAAGGGCAGCTCAATATGCCAAATACAGGTCGGGGATACTAGAATCAAGCAGGTACAAAAATTTAAATACCTGGGAAGTGATATAACAGAAGACGGAAAGTGCGACACAGAGATCCGAAGGCGAATTGGCATGGCGAAGGAAGCATTTCAGAAGTTGAGTAAAGTATTAAGAAACAGGACAAGGAAGAGAATACTGGATTGCTATGTGTTGTCAGTTCTTCAATATGGCAGTGAATGCTGGACAATATAATCAAAGATGAAGGAAAACCTGGAAGCAACTGAAATATGGTTCTACAGAAGGATGCTGCAAATATCATGGATCGAGCATGTGAGCAATGATGAGGTCTTGGAAATGATGAAAACGAAAAGGAAAATAATACTGAGCATCAGGAAGAGACAGCTGAAGTTCCTGGGACATGCAATGAGGAAAGAGGGCTTGGAGAAACTGATACTAACATGCCAGATACAAAGAAGGAGAGACAGGGAAAGCAACGTATAACATATTTGAAGGACCTAATCAGATGGATGGATGGATCACCAGCGATAGGGAAACGTGAAAAGCTATGATCACCTAAGGGATCCTGAAGGGACAGGGCACACAGAAGAAAAGAAAAATATTAACATTAGAGTCTAATGATTATATTCACTCAAATGCTTAGACATTTGTGCACATAACGTATATGCACACACTCTCAGAATATATATATATAATATGCTCTCATTACGATTGAGCTCTCTAGAGAAGATATTTTTAAAACCAGTTTCCACTTCTGCGATATAAGCGTTACTCTTTAGAAATGAATTGAATTCTTTCATAATAAACTACACCCAGTTGATGCCATCAAATGCAGAGAGGAAGCTTTGAACCATGGATTTATTAATCATTCATATTTTGAGATCATAGTCTCATCTTCAGAATGATAGAAGAGCTTACTGCTGCCATAGATATAACATCAGATCGTAAAACGGCACCCACTATCACTTTGACAAAGATGCGAAAACGCCATATCCTGCTATCGGTCAACGCACACATATAAACCAGACACACAACATACATGCACAAAACACACTTACAGGCACACACACACACACACACACACACACACACACACACACACACACACTACAATTAAAGGCAGTAGTAGCAGCGATCATTCCTTAAAAAGCACGGACCACGAGCGGACGTGAAATTAAGCTCTCCTATCATTCTAAAGATGAGACTATGATCTCAAAATATTAATTATTAATAAATAGGTAATACCTAACACCTTCTTCACCTTCCTTTATTTTACTAAAGGCATGGTGGTAACCTTCAAAACCTACCCATACACCTAATATGAGCAATCCTTCAAGCAAATTACAAAACTATCCTAATTTTTTTTCATGTTTTTAAGCCCAGTATGTTCACACGGAATCTTGACATTAAAACCTGTCAAGTTATTATATTTTTTCCATAGTAGAATACTTTTTGTCAAAATAACCATTGATAAAGCATAGAAAAAAAGGACAGACATCGCGTTAATAAAAATCTACTGCAAAAAGGTAACTGCATGGAAATACTAAACTTTTAACCATAAACTTTTTCATATATTTATCAGTAATTTAAAAATGTCGACGTGTTTGCAATCTTTTTATTGTTTTAGAATTCTAAACAACGGATGAATACGTTAGATTGTAAACTGCTTTTCAAAGAATTACATAAAATATTGCAATAAAATTACCGACCTTTCGATTTTATATAATTTTTACACATATCAAATATATTATTTACCTTCGTGAGAAAAACTGTATATGCATTAAGCAGTCGCATATATAGCCGCGGATGGGCATTGTAATACAGTGGATATAAGCTCGGAACGAGAAATCAAAGAGAGGAGTTCGAATTCCAGTTGAATTTGTTGCATTCATTTACGCGCAAATACCCTTGGGAGAGTTATTAAGCTGTCTTTTTTCTTCCAGCTATGGGTTAAATAGCAGGACAAATTGGATTCTCTAGCTTTTGTTGGCAACCAGTTTAACGCAGAATATAATGACAACCTACTGCGAGAAAATCAGTCAGCCATGTCTCTTTCGAGACATGATCACCCTAGTGAGTATCACGCGGATATTCAGTCGTATTCCCAATAAAAATGTAAGATTACATTAATAACATGATTTTATTAATATCGCTGGATTTTCTTGATACATAGATTGGTGTACAGAAACGTAAACACGCGAATATTTGTATATATAAAGTTGTGATGAAACTTAGTGTAAAGACTGCTGTGTTTTTTTTTTTTTGTTTTTGTTTTTTTTTTTGGGGGTTTCTTTGTTTTGTTTTTTCAGTGGTTTACTGGTAGAAAGACATTTTTGACAAGCAGAATTTTGAAATAAATTGCTCGATATCGAGATAGAGATAAAGCGTTAACTTAATAAATATGAAAAAGTTTGTCACTTAACTAAGAAGAGTTGTGCCGACTTCAAAGTCTCGTGATGTCTTCACTCTTCGGAGCTCGTGTTTCCATTGCTGCTGTTCTCATATTTGTTAATTATATGGAGCTTGGTCTAATTTATTATCTTTGTATATGAATCATTTTTAGATGGTTAGTTATTCTTTTTTAGCTTTTTATTGTGTTGACATCTTTTTAGTGTGCTTTAATATCTGCAGATGATTAATTGCTTTTTATTGTGTTGACTTTTTTTAGAGCTCTTATAAGATGTCTGCTTCATTGCTTTATAATGAGTTGACTTCTTTTTACTATGCTGTGTTGATCTTTTTTATCGTGTGAATATGACCGCTCAAAAAAATTTAGGTCATGATTAAGTCTTTTTATTCTTGTGTATTTACGTTTGGGAGTTTTGTGTGTGTGTGTGTGTGTGTGTGTGTGTGTGTGTGTGTGTGTGTGTGTGTGTGTGTGTGTGTGTGTGTGTGTGTGTGTGTGTGTTTTCGTTTGGTGGCATTTATATTATCTTTGTCTTCTATTTATTTTAGTATTTTTGTTGTGAATGAATGTTTATATATCTATATTTATATTTATATTCTTATGTGATTATTTGAAATTTATGTTTTCTGTTGTGTTTGTTTGTTCTTGTTGGTATTTAGGTAACAATGTAGATATATGTTCGAATGCCTATATTACCCCATTATCTCGTGTTTCTTGTTTAGTTCTTTATTTTGGTTTTTAGAGAAATTTTAATTTTTTCTCCAAACATAGTTTGCATTTTCTGCTAGTTCTGCTGTGTGGGGGTGCACTTTTTATGGTTTTTCATTTGATTTCGTTTGTTATGTTATTTTTTGTGTTCCATATGTATTTTGATAACGTTGT
Organism: Ascarosepion bandense; assembly: GCA_037127315.1. NCBI lineage: Eukaryota > Metazoa > Mollusca > Cephalopoda > Sepiida > Sepiidae > Ascarosepion > Ascarosepion bandense. Next base: position 2,263,630 of record JBBBDQ010001047.1, read on the forward strand.
GTCGTTTTTGTATTTTTCTGTTTTAAATTATGCTTTGTGATTGTTTAATCTTTCTTTGGAAGTTGTTTGTGTCGATCCTATGTAAATGTTTTTGTTTATGTTAATGCTAATTGTTACGGTGGCTTTATATATTATGTTGTCGGTTAGACAATGATTGTTAAGTTGACATTGGTCTTTGTTTCAGCAGTTGCCTTCACTGTTTGCTGTCAGTATTGTTGTTATTATTGGATCTGTTGAGTATTTTCTTATTGTGTCTTGATATTATTTTCTCAATGTTATCTATGTAGCTGTAACTGATTTTGACTGTGTTTTTTTTTTAATGATTTTTTATATTTTTGTTGTGTTTAGGGAAATGTTTTTCTATGATATTGAAGAGCATCTTTCCTATTTTTGTTTTTATTTTGTTGTAGGGTGGGTTGAACTAAATTATCTTTTTTCTATCCTTTTGTTTGGTTTGTTTAGAACTCCAGCAACGTAAAAATATCCAAGGAAAACAAAAATTATACAAATCAGCACTAAGAAACAGCGTATATTTAAACAAGCTTGAATACACAAACGAAAACAAACCAATTCGCTTAATTTTTGCTGTTGTTTACATGAACTTTGCAAAGGTTCTGTACGCTGTAATCGCCTTCCCAAGCCAATAACTCCAACAAGTCACCTGCCAAAATTGCTGAGATTTGAATTCGGAAAGCGAACATTTTAATGTCTCAGTTACGCGCTCATGCATACTCATATTACAGCCTTTGAGATTTCAATCGCCCGATCGACTCACTCGATTAAAAACTTGAAGTTTATTGCTTTACTCACCCGCGGTCGATTAAAAATCTCGCAATGAAAAGGGAAATCTGATTCTTTTACAACCCAAATGTATGCCATTGAAGACTCACAAGTTACTTAGAATGACCTACAATGATATTATTGAACTCTTGGCTTTTATCGTCCTGGTCAGTGGAAACATTCGTTTAATTAACGCTTCCAGAGTTGAACCAGAATGTCTCCGTCGCCAAGATTAAAGACGCTCATTTGGAAAAATATTATCCTATATTTCCTCCCCGCTAACATTTGAAAGAAAGAAAAAAATACGCACACTTCTTTCAGTCAAGTACCGAAACACAAATTATACAAGTAATTTTTTTATAGAATATCGTTGAGAATTTAGGTACCTTCACTCAGCCGTCAAAAAAAAAACAGCATATCATGGTGTTAAAAGGGCTTTAAGTTTTATCGTCAAAATGTTTATGCTATCGCCGGTCGAGTGATTTCTTTTTTAAAACTCAAAGGCTGCTCACATACACACACATGTTATATTTTCCAAACACTTGTCATTGTGTCCATGTTCATAGTTGATGTCATCAAATATTAGCTTATCAACGATAAACACAAACACAGTGTACTGACCGTGTTTGGAAAATAAATCATTACTAAAACTCTGGATACAAACATAAGAAAAGTATATATTTAGTTAAAAGTACAAATAAAATCATCATTTAGAATAGCTAAACGTATAACCGAAAGCGCTCTGGCATGCAGAACATTCAAGCAATTTCTACATCATTTTTGTCCAAAGAAGAAAAAAGTTAAAATAATAGAGAAAAATTAAATCAAAAATTCAACATCAGTCAGTTGTTTCTAATGAAACTTTTATAAAAAGAAATTGCTTACCAATTACATAATTATGTGTGTGTGTGTGTGTGTGTGTGTGTGTGTGTGTGTGTGTGTGTGTGTGTGTGTGTGTCGGTCGGTGTATGGTTGGTAGTGGAAAACCTTCAAAAGAAAAAACTTTTTGCTGATTTTTTTTTAATTGACTTTTCATTTTCTTTAAATCCTTTAACCCATTAATGTCTTTCGTAATATTTTGAATTATTCACAAAAATTAATGAAAAATTCGGCATTATTTGTAGGTTTCTGAAAAGCGCGATCTTAATTTTTAGGTTTCGTGCTAACACTGATGGATGCCAGCAATCCAGTTTCAGACAGAGAAGGATGGGGGCAAATAATAGCTTAATGATTTAATTCTTAAACTATTTTAATATACTCAATCAACACTACATTAAAGTTTTTAATACTAGACTGGTAAGAACAAATAAAAAAAACTGTGAATATCTTATTCTAAGAAGAGTCTTTTTTGTAATAAGCTTTTCCCAATACAAGGCTCAAGAATCATTCAAGGCTGAGGTTGCCATTAGTTTTTTGGTTTGGTTTGTTTTACGGCATATCAACCTTAATGGGTTATTTAATGTCGACAAGACTTTTACAATAGATTTGTATCAATAGAATATATATATATATGTAAGAAATAAGTTTATAGATCAGCTTTCTTTAACGTATTTTTGTAAAGTGTTTTTTTATTTGATTCAGATGTACTTCTGATATGTATTTTTTTTTCCAATAATGTTCTGCTGGTAACATTTTATTTTTCTTCAAAAAAGTATTGTTGGTAATATTTTTTCCTTCAAAAGTGTATTCTAGATGTCTTGACACTAGTTTAGGATTAAAGTATTTGCCTATAGCTGGAACCCTAACAGGTGCTACCACCCTGAGTCAAAGTGGACCTGGAAACAACAGCAATTAAGAGGTGATTCCATGCTCCTCACAACCTCTCAGTCAAAGTGTATTACCATATCCAGGAGCCAGGACTTAGGAACCAGGTTACCATTAAAATTGTAAGGATGAACGAAGTGTGTGATATAAATGAAAAAAGAAGGTGGTGGGAAGGAATGATTATGAGTGTTCAGTGAAGCGACCATCTTATCTGAAAATATGATTCTACTTTTATTTGATTGTTTGTTTTTCATGGAAGAAATTAAGAATTGTTTTTGTTGCGCTTTCTTAAATATGTTTTATGGTTAACTGACGGGAAATCTAAACTTATTTATAAATGGAACTTTGTCTCTCTCTGTGTGTGTGTGTGTGTGTGTGTGTGTGTGTGTGTGTGTGTGTGTGTGTCCGTTATCTATAGACTCCGAAACGGCTGAACCGATTTTCTTGAAAATTTATACAGTTGTACTATAAACGTTTGCGAGTGTTCTTAGCTAGGTTTTGTGTCGAGGTACTCCCGATAAATAGCGAAAATCGATAATCGAAAAAATCGGATCATAGAAGGAGGGGTCCGATTTTTTTTTTTTTAATCATTTCACCCCGAGCAAGGCGGAAACGCCACTGGTGTGCAGGGGGTTACATAAATGTAAAAAGATTAATTAGAAAAGAGTGAGGAGTACAAACTAGTTAGAAAGGAACAATAGAAAACTAAGAAAGCAGGTGCGATAACAGATACATAGGTGGAGAGAAAGGGAAGGTTATACAGAGGAGGGGAGAGAGCTAGAGGCCAGTGGTTAGTAGATGAGTATTGACTTTGCATTTAAATTTCTGAAGGTTGTAGCCGTCAGGAAAGCAAGAATACGGGAGTGAGTTCCACATGAGGGAAGTGCGAGAGAGGAACTTAAAATCAAATTTGATACACTCATAGACAAAGACATGAGAAACGATATTCAGAAGTTTCAAGGTTGCAGTTCTTACAATAGTGCACAAAATCAATAATATATATATATAAGCTTTCATTATACCCGAGCAACGCCGGGCTATACTGCTAATCATTCTTATAAAACTCAAATGTATTCTAAACTGGCAAAGACAGAGTAGCCTTGCTGATATATCTACAAATGAATGCATCTGACCCTATGCGCTTTAAAAATAAAACAGAAGACAAAAATGTCACTTCATGCCTTACTACCAGAAAAATTCAAGTGTGTCATTTTGTTTTAACTTAGGATTTACCGACACTTACGCTAATACACGTGTAGCGCAACTAATCCTCAATTACAGGGATTCGTATAGAAGTGTGTGCTGACATCTAAATGTTACTTATAGATATATGAATGTACATGTATATATTCTTAAGTATAATGATAGATAGATAGATAGATAGATAGATAGATAGATAGATTGACAGACTGAGACAAATACGCAAGAACACTGATAATGATCTTCCCGACGCCATTAGATCCGAAGTAGGCATGTACGCCGATGACACAACAATCTACTCTCGCCTCGATCAAAAACCAGGTGTGGGCGACAAAGCGAACCTCGCTGCCGAGCTTGAAAAGGGCCGCCAATCCGTAGTGGCCTGGGATAGGAAATGGCTAGTAAATTTCAATGCTTCTAAAACGAAGCTGTTATCAACTAACCACCATAGACAATCGCATCTACCTCCCATTAGCATGGGACAGGCATGCCTCCCAGAGAGTAAAACACTACGCCTCCTTGGCCTTACATTTTCTGCGGGCCTCAAATGGAATGACTATATCGAATCCATTGCCAAATCTGCTGCTATGAAAGTCGGCTCTCTGTGCAGGGCCCGGAAGTTTTTCCCACCTGAATCTATTCTGCACATATACAAATCTACCATCTGCCCGTGTATTGAATATTGCTGCCATATCTGGTCGGGTGTCCCTGCTGCTCTCCTTGGGCTTCTTGACAAAATACAAAGGAGGATTTGTAACGTGGTTGATACTGACTTGGCAGACCGGCTGCAACCACTCCCTCGCCGGCGTGATGTGGCTTCTGTGCCTCTTCTACAAGTACTTTCATGGATTCTGCTCCGATGAACTTAGATCACTGGTGCCGCCTAAGCACGAATTTACACGAGATACTAGGTTAACGACTAGGTCCCACCCTTTTACAGTTAAACAGATAAGATGTAACCGTAAATTCTACTCCAACAGCTTCTTTTCTCGCGCTTCCCGCATGTGGAACTCCCTTCCACAAGTCTGCTTTCCTGACAGCTACAATCTCCATGTGTTTAAATGTAGGGTCAATAGACACCTCCTATCACACTAACTCCCAATTATTCTCAGAACACTCTCATCTACCTAACCCTCATTCTCGGTATCCTTACCCGCCTATCACCCACACCTGACATTTCCTATATTTAACCATTCTCGGTATCCCTACCCGCCTATCACCCACCCTCTGACATTTCCTATATTTAACCATTCTCGGTATCCCTACCCACCTATCACCCACCCTCTGACATTTTCTATATTTAATCATCCTTTCTCCACTCTATGTATCCCCCTGCGCAGTAGTGACAGTGACATGCCTTGCTCGGGGTGAAACGCTTAAAAAAAAACATATGACCATCCAAAAATAGACAGATATATATGAACACATAGATAGATAGATAGATAGATAGATAGATAGATAGATAGATAGATAGATAGATAGATAGATAGATGTCATACGTATCTATACCTAAATATATGTAAGCCAGTATTTTACATTTAATTGCTCGTATTCTAACGTAGTCTTATGATTTTGTCTTAACTGGTTGACAGGATAACATACAGTTTCCTACTTTTTGTCACATATGATGTATATGTATATATATATAGGTAGGTAGGTAGGTACGTACGTACGTACGTACGTACGTACTTACGAAAGTATAGTTCTCGTTTGCTTTCATGCCTATAATTAAAAGCTGATATAAAAAAAGATCTCAATTCCCACGCTCTTCCACAGTTTTTAATTGTTCCATATTTTCTAAAAAGAAACTGCAACGTCACCTTCGTCGTAATTGCTCTTTCTGCGGGGTCCATGTTATTTTCGTTCGCTTTATTTTTGGTTCTTTCATTACTTGTTTTTTAATTTTTTTTTTTTTTTTTTTTTTTTTTTAACGTCGAACTTCACATCGATAATCATTATAATCATATAAACTATTCTGTCGTCGGTGACAGTTTTAAAAAAAAGAAAGAACAATATAAATCCATGAGGTATCAATTATTCTAAAGAGTGTCGTATAATTTCGCATGTCATCGACCGAAAGATGACTAACAATATTATATAGTCATAAAATATTAAGAAACTTTCTTCTTTTCTTTCTTCTTACTTTTCTTTCATTATTGCTTGAAAGAATATTATATATTCGGATATATCGAATAGGAACAACACCCGTAAGAATCTATTTAATATCGAAGTAATTACACACAGGATGTGCGTGGTGGTGCAGTGGATATCGGCTTGGAACAAGAAATCGGAGAGCCGAGTTCGAATTCCAGTTGAATTCATTGCATTCACTTACGCGCAAATACCCTTGGGAAAGGTATTAATCCGTCTATTCCTTCCAGTTATGGGTTAAATAACAGGACAGATTGGGTTCTATAGCCTTGGCTGGCAACCAGTCTACCGCAGAAAGCAATGGCAACCTACTGCAGGATAATCTTCTGCCCAGTCAGTCATGTCTCTTTCGAGACATGATCGCCCAAGCGTGTTTCACATATGGCACTTAACTGACTGAATTACACACACACACGTGTGTGTGTGGTAACCAAGACAAAATGGTATGCTATGTTTTTATATTGAAGCCGTTGTGTTCGAAATTATCCCACGCCAATTCGTTTAGAACTCTTTTATTCTCTCTGTTAGCTCGTCTTATTAAACCAGGCTCATACCTAAAATCATCGATCATCGCTAATGCATCAAAGATATTGATAAGATCGGCGCACTCTCAGTGTATTTTCAACTTAGTGAATCCTTTCCATTCCTGATCAGACAGGCGTTTATGAAGTTGAAATTATGTCTAGATGTTTTTTGATGAATGTCATGGCGTTGGTATGCATGGCGGTATATATTCTTCTTTTTTTAGATTTTTAAATGTTTCGCCGATGAATGCTTTGCAGTCCCATCAAAAATGAAGAAAAGACTTGAAGCAACTGAAATGTGGTTCTACAGTACGATGCTGAGGATACCATGGGCCGTACATGTGAGCAACAACGAGGTTTTGGATGAACGGAAACGAAAAATAGACTGATACATAATATTGGGAAAAGACAGCTGAAGTTTCTGGGATATATAATGAGGAAGGAGGGCTTGGAGAATCTGATACTCACAGAACAACGTGAGAGAGAGAGAGAGAGAAAGAGGAAATCAACACGTGACATATTTGATGGGATTGAGCAGTGCTTAGGAGGGGTAACAAGAGAAAGAGTGTTAAGAGCTACAAAGGACAGAGAGACGTAGAGAGCCATGATCGCCTACGCCCCTAAGAGACACAGTACACAGAAGAAGATACTCCTGTATTTTTGTGCTGATTTGTTTTATTTGATATAACTATATATCTTATTGATTTAGAGGTTGTCTTAATGCATTTTATATCATGATTGGGTAAGTTATTATTGCTGGTGGCTGTCATGGAGTTGATAGATAGAATTATGCGCCTAAATATGTCGGGATTGTTGGACTTCTTATTTTCTGCAGATTTTTTCTATTTTTCATCTGTAGATTTTTCACTTGGCTTAATATAAAAATTGTGAAACGGAAAATATGCCTAATTAATTTTTGTTGATCAAATATATGCATCTGTAGATAACTTTTGGATTTATTTATGAATAAAATTTATGCTTCAGTTTGTTTGCATAAAAAAGCCTGGCAACTTCAAAGCATATTATTATCCACATCTGAAATGAAGATAGATATTGCTTACATAAAATCTCGCATGAGGGAACTTCCCTCGGGGTGCTGTAATAGTTAGCAAGCGTACCTTAGTAGAACAATTATGGCTGAGTTCGATCCTCATTGGGTGCCCCATACTTTCGGCCTTGTGTCGCATCCAAGCTACGCTTAAAAAATCACCTTAAACTCTCGCGGGAAATAAGTATATGTTTGTAGTAACAGAAAAAACCTTACTTATTTCATCGGAAAAAACTTGCTCTGTCTTTCCCAAAAATAATAGCAATTCACTGATAATAAAAGAAAGGACTGTCTGGGAAATCATATCAGTCTAATTGATGAAGAGACATATATATATATATATATATATATATGTGTGTGTGTGTGTGTGTGTGTGTGAAATTCGCTGCATCGATGATCCAGGTAGAGTTGGGAGCCACATTAAAAAAAGGATTAACAATAATGTGTTTATATATATATAGTCAAACAGGTCTGTTTCGCTGTATCACAGCTCATCAGTATGGTTAGACAGCCGATTGCTTTTTACCCAGGATTAAATCCCGACCCAATTGGCGTCAGTCTGCGATTCTACCTCTGAGCTATGGGTGCTCGGTAGAAGGAAGCAGACATATATATGTGTGTGTGTGTGTGTGTGTGTGTGTGTGTGTGTGTGTGTATGTGTGTGTGTGTGTGTGTGTGTGTGTGTGTGTGTGTGTGTGTGTGTGTGTGTGTGTCAGATTAAATAAATTGCAAACACCATTTTGCTTATTTTTAATAAAATCCGTTCATACTCACGGATAATCTTTTGAGTATTACAATCAAAAGATGTCATAAATGGGCTGTAAAGTTGACAGATGTCACTTTCATTCATTTCTTAAGGTACCCAAGTACTTTCAACCTCTTTCCGAGATCATCTTCAAGTTTGTGAGCTATAGTATCAAGTATAACCGGAAAACTCTGTTGCTAAAAATTACTGTACATTTTTTCCTGCTTCAAATATAACGGTTGACAAATTGCCAGCGTTCATTAGAACATTACAACATATAAATACCATCTCTCTCTCTCTCTCTCTCTCTCTCTCTCTCTCTCTCTCTGTGTGTGTGTGTGTGTGTGTATATACGTTCTGTTCGTTACAGTATTTGGTTAAGGTGTTTAATTCTTGTAAGCAAAAAACTATAGTTCCAGCCCACGACTTCTATATGATTGATGTAACTCCTTATCTAAGTTTGTTATTCTGGCACCAGGATAAAGTCGGGGGTTCTTCTAAGGCAACCAGTCACATGGCAACACGTCTCTCATGTTAACTCGACCCGTACCGGTCCAACACAAATCTCAACTCTCACTCTACAACTAACTGTCAAACAAACTGTCTGAAAATTCAGTGTCTCTTGCTTATATTGAGTCTCGCATCCAATGAGGGTAGCTGTGACGCACTCTGGTTACGCTTAGCATTTCCAAATGACCAATCATGGATCCTTCTTTTGGGCACCCGATCAACCTCTTCTCCTTCTCCCCTGTTTGAGTGCCTCTTAACACTGCCCTAGGGGCGTGGTACGTTTCTCCGACTTCCTCGAAATCCCACCGGGGCTTTTTTTCTCATTGGTCACATGATCAACCCAGTTTCCTTCTCTCTTGTGTGAGTGCCTGAAGTACATAGTCCAGCCTAAATGGCTAAATCTCATTATCGCTCCAAAATTTCTTTCCTTTCAAAATGTTGGTATGTGGTCGTTTTTTACATGTGTGCTTTATCATTTCAATCCATTTGCCAACAAATGACAAAAAAAAAGGAGACTGTCTCTAGACCTAAGACGTTTTTAATTATCTAGGCTTTCTTGTTTTCTATACAACCGTCGGAAGTATTCTGCTTCGGTCAAAAAAATAGCACCATATGTTTCTTTTTTAATTAATGATGTCGCGAAATTCTTTAAAAACAAAGAAACTGTATTTCAGAGAATTCCGTCTCTCTTTGAGACCAGGAGCTGACCTGTCCCTAAGGGTCATAAAATTCTTTAAACAATTTCCATGCAAGAGAAAGATTCTGTTTAAAGTCAAATCTCAGACAGCTGTCATTTTGTCAATGTTCGTTAAATCTTAGAGAGATACTTTTTTCGTAATAATGGTTATAATATTGTGACAAGAAAAGGGATCATACAGATTTTTATCCTTCTGACCAAATTTTTGTGGCCAGCACTCTTGCGTGCTAGCTACAAACATTTAATTTAATCTATTTATTTAATCTACAAAAATTTATTTAGTTTTCTTGGTAAAATTTACTAAGAAAATGTTTTGCTGGTAATTTTTACTTTAAAAAGCAATATTTTTTTCTACTTTCATCATTTTCAGGGTTTACTGTTTCCCCATAGCTGGGTTCTACCATCACCAATCAAGGTGAACCTGGGTCAGTCAGTCAGTTGAGTGCCATACGCGATACACGCTTGGGCGATCATGTCTCGACAGAAGATTATCCCGCATAAGTTGTCATTGCTTTCTGCGGTAGACTGGTTGCCGACCAAGGCTATAGAACCCAATCTGTCCTGCTATTTAATCCATAGCTGGAGGGAATAGACGGATTAATACCTTTCCCAAGGGTATTTGCGCGTAAGTGAATACAATGGATACAGCTGGAATTCGAACTCGGCTCCCCGATTTCTCGTTCCGAGCCGATATCCACTGTACCACAACGCACATACAACAGCAATTATGAAGTGGTTCTACGCTCCTCAAAATCTCCCGATCAAAGGAATTGCTGCCGGATGTAGTTTATCATTATACCCAGGACAAATGAGGCTTTGAATCACGCAGGTACATTTAGTTTTAATCACACTATTATTTTCACAAATGTTTATTCTTTGTGTCTGTCGACTTTCTTCGGGTATCTCTTATACTCATTAACCTACCAGGAGTATTTCAGCAATCACTTTATTCCATCAACCTAGATAGGCTATTCTCATTATATTTTATTATTTATTTTTCAGGGAATATTTGAGATCATTGCGGTGACTAGTCTCATTCACCTTTGTGTTCCTTCTCCTTCTTCAGGTTGACATTCATAATGTTTTGTTTTTGTTTAGGGGTTCACTATGCGCCCATCGATGTAACCCTAACAGGTGATATCATCCCTGGTCAGGGTGAACCTGAAAGCAACAGCAATAATGAGGTGGTTCCACCTACCTCAAAATCTTACGATCAGAGGCCTGTGCATGAATAAGTATACACATAAAGGCATACAAAGATACGTTAGACGATTATTCGAACTGAAAAATGACCAGATGCTGTTTGATAACGCAAACTGACATGAAATCGACACGAGCCGAAAAATTTATGCTGGACATGATCCAATCTCTGATAATATTATCCAAAGATTTTATCATGATCAGAATCTGTGGGCATTATTCTGTCAATTGGACTTGCTCCAATGTCTTGGATCGGTTTCAAATCCCTGACTAAATTCTCGAGTCTGCATTAGTTCGGTTATTTCGTTGCTAAACGTAAAGCTTTTCTCTGCTTTGTTGGAATGCTTTAACTTTTCGTGAGATTTTAACAGTTTATCTTAAATGATAAAATCTTCCAGACCTTTCTCTAAACATCTTAGCATTTACAAAACAGTAAAAGACTCGTACTTATACTGTATTATAATTTTATTCGATTAGTATAACATTTGTAATACTTTCAACAACGTGACTTGAGGAATGGTTTTCATATTCGTTAACATTAAGTTATTAGAGAAATTCTCCATACATCAATTATCATGTAACTAACTAATGGTCAAGAAAAAAGATAACTAAATGTTCTTCATAATAGTATGGATTTAATCATTGAATGAATATATATATATATAAACGAATCTCGATAGGTGAAGTCACAAGTTTATTCGCCTGAAGAGAGTCAACTTTAGACTTGAAACACGTGTAGCGACACAAATACCATTATGGAAACTTCATATATCATACAAAATGCAAGAAATACTTATAATAATTGCTACAATAAATCTACACTCTAAACAAAACGTTCACGGCTTCTGGCATTTTATCTTACAATATATATATATATATATAGTCATCCGCAGACAGATCTGTTTCGCTGTATCACAGCTCATCAGTACGATTAGTCTCCGATTGCTTTTTAACCCAGGATTGAAACCCGACCGAATTGGCGTCGGTTGGCGATTCTACCTCTGCGCTATGGGCGCTCGGTAGAAGGAGGCAGACTTTTTAGCGTGTATATTATCATTATACACGCCCAATAGCTGAGAGTGTTTTAATTCATTGCTGAATGAACGATGCATAGATGCTAGAGTAGCCACTGTTTTTCAAAGTCTACCATTCTTCCAGAGATATAGATATATATATATCACTTTCTCACTGGCAAAATGTGGCTTCCCGGTGTCTCTTCTACAAACACTTTCACGGCTTCTGCTCCGATAAAAAAAGCTCACTGGTGCCCCCTATATATACATTTACTCGAGCCATAAGATTAGCAACTAGGTTCCATCCTTTAACTGTGAAACCAATAAAATGTATATATATATATATATATATATATATATATATATATATATATAAAATGTATACGCAAATTCTACACCCGCCTGTGGAATTTTTCTCCGTTTACTTGCTTTACCGACAGCTACGATCTCCAAGAATTTAAATGTAAATTCAATAGTCATCTCCTATCTCACTAACCTGCATCCTCACTCTCATGCTCCTTTCTCCGTTCACTCCACTCTCATCAGTATTCTCATCCTTCTCTTACCCACTTCCTGACACACTCTGTAACCTGTCACTCTTTCCCATAACTTTCCTCCAATGCAACCCCCTGCACAACAGTTGCAGTAAAATGCCTTGCGTGGGGCGATACGATTATAATATATATATATATATATATATATATATATATATATGGGTAGGTTTTGAAGGCTATCACAATGCGTTTAGTAAAATAAAGGAAAGTAAAGGTGTTGGATATTACCTATTTATTATTCATTAATATTTCGAGATCAAAATCTCATCTTCAGAATGGCAGGAGAGCTTGATTTCCCGTCCGCTCGTGGACGTGTCTTTCAACGAATGCTCATCTTTCGCTGCTACTGATGTCCTTAATTAACGAGTCGTTTCCTTTCTTTCAACATGCGGTCAGTTTTAGACCCACTCGCGTGACTGTTTGTAATTGATTCTTATTTTTGCATCAGATTAGTTCACCTGCAGTGGTGGGCAGCAATATGAATCTATTTTCGGGATATATGATGAAATTTGTTTGGCCTTGACGATATTGTATCATCCGTGATTGGATCAGATGTTTTTTGTCTCGACTGTCGATTAGTTGTCCAACGATGATTGTCAACGATGGACGTTACTTCAAGGAAGCGTACAAAATTCTAGCGCTACACGAACACATTGGCAAGCCTTATAGAGAGATCGCGAATATTGTTTGTGTCAACCCATCAACTGTCATTCGTGTCATCAAAGCGGAGAAACAAACTGGATCCATCATTCCAAAACGTAAAGAAAAATGCGGTCAGAAAAGAAAAGCAACGCCAAGTGACGACGTATACGTGATCAGGGAAAGTTTGAAAGATCCCAAGAAGGCATTCTTCGTTTTTTTTTTTCATTAATTTGCGCAAGAGCATATATATATATATATATATATATATATATATATATATATATATATATATAAAAGACCAGCCATTCGTAATCGAGGATACCTGTCTTACGGGATGGCTAGTTAATCCCCATTTCAAACACCTGTTCAACTCCCACAGTGCCCACCTGTGATTTATACTGCAGTTATGCTTAACCGACGTAAGTTACAGTTTCTGGGAGAGAACGCATTTTCCGGTGTGAAATATAATCTGAACAAGGCCAGGACGCTCAAACCCTCGGTGACGATGACTTGTGACTTCAAGCTAGAAGAAGCATCGACAGCTCCTTAAAATAGACCGTTACCCAACTTCATTCACAAGGCTTGGGTCAACCTGTTGTGTGGTTTTCAGTCATTTTGCAAATGTGTCGCACACTGGGATCGAACTGGATCTCCAGACCAATAAAATCACGAAGTCACGTTCCTGACAAATCGAACATGGTGAGATTCGAACTCCGGCTTCATGGTCAGAAACCTTTATAGTCAGATATATATATATATATATATATATATATATATATATATATATATATAGTGTATATTTTGGCAAACATCTTTCATTAAATACGGCCGGCAAGAAAGATTTAATTAATTTTTTATCATATCTTCAATTACTTGAAAATTATGAAGTATTTCTTGCTTGCAATATCTACTGCTTTTTTCCTTCACATTTTTTTTTTCACAGACTTTTATGTCAAATACCATCAGATCATTATTTTTACTTCCATTAACGGTCGAAATTTGTAATAAAACGTAATAGCAAGATAAGGAAAGCAACCAAAATTAATACTTCTATTTCTTCAACAGTAATATATGGTTTATATAAATGTGGGTTTTATACATGCATATATATATATATATATATATATATATATATATACAAATTATTTTCAGATAGCGTGTATCTGTAAAAGAAAAAAATTAATAACCGACGCGTTCTTAACCGACGCGTACTTACTTTCCTAACGCGTCTCTTGCTTTGATAAAGTCCATCAGAGGAAGAAATGCATCGGCTAAGAATAGTCCATCCTCTTGTCTTTTTATTTATATATAATATATAATATTATATATTATAATATTTCTATATATATATATTTATAATAATATTTATATATTATAATAATATATATATAATTATATATAATAATATATATTTCTGTGCGTATGTGTGTATTGTTGTTGTTGTTGCTGCTTGACGATCGCTGTAGCGTGAAACTTGAGTAGCGGTCTGGACTTTGTCACTTTTTGAGCGCTGTCACTGAGTAGCGTGATTGGTCATTTAGACATAGAGTAACAGAAAGTTTTAGTATCGTGGCGTCATATAAATTAGATTTAATTACATTTCTGGTCCACAGTGACCGACCACTACTGTCTCTACGACTTATTCATTTTTGGGAAGGAGTCTGTCTTTGGGTATTTCTTTTCTTTGAAGCTTATGATACAATTTCCCCTCTTGTTTTGTTAGTTTTTTTTTTTTTAATTTTCTTTGCCCCCTTGTCTGGATTTGTTTGAAAAAAAAAATAGAATAAAATAAAAAACAAAATAAAAAACAATATATATATATATATATATATATATATAAAGAACCGACAATTTGAAATTATTCGTTTGAACATTATTTTTGATCGATACTCGTATTTAAGTAGATATTCTGTTTATAATCAAACAGTATTATACATTTATTTCTACTGGCCTGATTATTTACGATAACTTTATCGTAAATAATCAGGTCGGTGGAAATAAATATATAAAACTGTTTAAGTATAAACATACTATCTACTTAAATACGAGTATCGATCAAAAATAATGTTCAAACAAATAATTTCATATATATATATATATATATATATATATATATATATAACGTTAGTGTAATCGTAATATATATATATATACATATATATATTACAATATATATATATATATATATATATATATATATTGCAATCGTAGTATATATATATATATTACGATTGCACTAACGTTATTTTTTGTGGTTAACCGTTTTTTATTTAACGCTCTGTTTTTAAACAGTGTTTATTTCGTTTACTGGACTGTGCTCCCAAGAAAACTTAATAAAGAAAATGCCCCGTCCGGATTCAAAACTGCGACTTTCTTTAGAGGGGAAGCCATTGTTCTCATTGGCGTGCTTAAACAGCTTGCTTTCTGGGCATTCACATTCAAGCAAAGTTTGATTTGCCTTTAATGCACATTCATTTGTTCAGATCTTCTCGAAAACCAGTTTTCTATCCGGAACGTAAACGATGACATTTTAAAGAATTGATTCCTTTTTTTTAATTCGACTCACATTAATCACTTAAAACGTGATTTTTGGCAAAAAATATTACGTTTGAAGTAATATAAATATCCAAGTTTATATCCAAGTTTATATATATATATATATATATATATATATATATATATATATATTGTTCTAAGGTCTCCCCCTTTTGTATATGACAATGGACTCGACTGAGTGTATATGTAAGCCTGCCATAGGGAGAACAGTGGAAAGTCTGGAATCTTAGTTGTAGTTGCAGTTTACAGTGGAGAGTAATCGTAGAGATCCGTTACAGTTATCGAAGAGTTCCGACAGACACCGAAGTTAACCCGAGACCAGACTAGCTCTGAGCTCCACTCAGCTAGAATAAGTTACCCGGACATACTATTTCACTTCAAGATTTGTATATATTTATTTCTACTAATAGTATTTTTGAATTGACTAGCCCGCGCTCCAGTTTGTATATTATGTTCAATACTTTCTACTTTCTATCTCCATACTGGTTTTTGTCGTTCATTATTTTGCCGGTTCCTCCACCGGAATCCAGAACATATATATATATATATATATATATATATATAAGCAACTCTTCAAATGAGTCACTCGATAGAAAAGTACTCCACGGCATTTAATTTGGATGGTAGAGCTTTTCTAAATTACGAATTAAATTTCCGGCGCACTGTGTTCGACCCCCACTGTCACTACAACTTTTATATAATCTTCAGGCAGTCGGCAGCTGTAAGGGCGAAAATAAAAACCTTTATTTCCCCAGAGAAGCCTGACGTAGAAAAATATATGGTCGGTGTATGCATATTATGTACACACCGACCAAAAACCTGGAGGGTAGAAAACACCTATCCGGTTAATATCAAATGAAGTCGTAAACGCACGATTGTACGCACGAAGGAAAAAAACAGAAATAGTTAGCCAGTGCAGCAAAAAAGTACTCCATGTGACACAGAACAATGGGTCTACGGTTTAGTAGCCTAATGTCTTTAGTAGCCTAATATTTGTCGCAAATGCCCCCTCTGGAATTTCCTTCCGTATACTTGCTTCCCTGACAGCTACAATCTCAAAGAATTTAAATGTAGCGTAAGTAGTCATCTCCTATCTTACTCGCTTGCATCCTTTCTCTCATGCTCTTTTCTTCGTTCACTCCACTCTCACCGCACTTGTATTCTCATCCTTCTCTTACCCACTTCCTAAAACCCCTCCTATAATTTGTCCCTCTTTCTCATCACTTTCCTCTTATATAACCCCCTGCGCACTAAAACTGCTTTGCCTGTAGCAAAATAATTATATATATATATATATATATATATATATATATATATATATATATTGCTGCTTATATCCAACCTAGACTGGACCTGATTAATGAATTGGGTAAGCGCGTATTTTATCCTCGGATTCAAAAGCCTGTTATAGAATCTAGGATAAATTAAATTTGAATTTAATATGACGCTATTCTACAAGGTAGATAGGATCTCCTTACACAGAAAATCGGTCCAATGATGTCATGCATGTTTTATTTTTCTTTTGTGCCATTTTTTTATTTACCTTTATATATTAGGGTTTCGCAAAGAAGATATCTAAAAAAAGATATTTTTTTCACTCATTTTACAACCTGGATATGCTTATTTCAAACAAACCAATTAAAAGACAGACTTTGGTTCCGAGATTCGAAATCTGGCTGATAACGAAAAAGTTTCAGGTACGAAAAAAATATTTACATAAAAATATAGATAAGTAAATATAAATCAATAGAAAACACAAAGAAATGTACGTTTTATTTTTAAAATGTCAGAAATACAGAGACTGAAGGGATGATGAATTCAGCTCGATATCTGATCAGGCCAATTCTTCTGCAACACTGCCTCCCAATCAAATCCAGACCTTATTGAAAGGTAAACGCAAACCATCTGTCTGTCCACTGTCTGTAGGCTTCCGATCAATTTTCTTCGTCTCCTACATCCACAAATGTTTGCTTCCATTAATCTTGACAGAAGCCTTAAAAATAGATATTGATAGTTTGTGATACACACGCGCGAACGCTATAAGAGACAGAGAGAAATGGACGAATAAAAAATAAATGATAAAAACTTGTGAACGTAAGAAAGTTGAACAGAAAGAGATTATTGCAAGAGATGAACCAGTTAGATATATCCAGATATAATTCTATAAGTCTAAGTCAGCTAATGTACTAATATACCTGACTGTGATATCGCACATGATCCTGATTAAATCAAACGCAAAAATATCAACTGCTCGTCCATTAAAAACTCATGTAAAAAAAATAAAAATTGTAATAGCGCATGCGTAGTTCGCAACATTCTACTCAATGGCCCTTCTCCTTTGTTGAAGAATCCGCTACTCAACAGTCATTTGATACAATTCGAAGCACAATCGAACGATGAACAATCTCTTGACATTGTTTGTGTATTCATAAATCGAATTAAATTGTATACAATTTAGGAAAGTCATGAATCCACGTATGTTGTACTGTGTTCACATTGTAGAGATACAAAATGCGATTATCTTCCTTTGGTCAAATGGGTCACGTGACGGCCGCTTAGTGAAGTCACTCCATACTGTGACGAAAGCGGCAGTTAAATTCAGTTTTTCACAGCAACCAAACAGAAGGGTTGCTTTCTTTAGCCAGCCATCCTCCATGCTCTAGTAGAGGCTACATCTGCCTCCCTCGCAGCCTACAAGTCCATAGTGCCATTTCCTTTTGGGAATATATCTTTCCCAGATAAAGAAAGAAACTCTAACCCGCAGACATCTATTTGGGAAAATCGAAAATTCGCTGTTTTTCATGGAATATGTCATCGTTTGGGATATAGAATCCGGCCGTTTGAGTCTGGAGCTCTAGCCATGGATTCTGCAGACACATGTGTATCGCCATATTATATGTAAGACCTTTCTTTTTTCAGTTTCCTTACACTTGGTTTTGCTGTATGTCTTAGTAGTATAAAAGTTTCTTCAAGAACAAAGCATGTTTATTATTCTTTTTTTTCTTTCAACTATTTCGTTCCGTCTGTAAACTGAAGCTAAAATCAAGGAACAAATGAGTGGTCCGATTTTAATCAAATTTGATACACTCATTAAAAAAGACGTAAGAAACGATATTCAGAAGTTTCAAGATTGCAGTTCTTACAATAGTGCAGAAAATCGATAGTTTATATATATATAAGGCAAGATATTTGTGTGTGTGTGTGTGTGTGTGTGTGTGTGTGTGTGTGTGTGTGTGTGTGTGTGTGTGTTTATCTGACTGTATGTCTGCATTTTTTCAGCCTTTTTATTTTAGCTTTTGCTTCGGGTTTGGCTCTAAGTATGTATAATTGTAGTTCTTAGTCTCAGCCATGATACCATTTACTCAGAGGACATTTAGCCTTCAAAATTCAGTTTACGACGAAAAAACTTATTTGATATCGATACCAGGAAATCAAAATTTGACTTACATCCATTCATTTTTCTTTCAGTCTACGGTTTCGCTTTAACTGGAAACAACTGTTGCCTTTTAGTTTTTCGTGCCAACGTCCAAAGAGTCCAGGACCATGGATTCGTTTTAAAGCTTTCATTACACCCGAGCAACGTCGGGCTATACTGCTAGGAAAGAATAAATATAATAACATATAAATATGCTGAATCATTGTTAGGCAAGAATTTTACACTAATAACTGCTAGAGTTTATTTTATAATTAGAAATCTTTTCTCGATATTCTACCCTAATTTCTGACGTTTTTGCTGGTATTTTTTAGCATATATTTCGATCTTTACTGCCTTTCAAATGACGCAATGGAAAAGACTTAAACGTCGTTGTAATAAAGTTAAAAAAGATGAAGATGGTAGTCTGAAAAAAGTCTGACAGAAGAGTATAAACACAGTATATCAGAATTTCAAACAAATTCTGAATGTTTATACATTGCTGTATTTAGATGAGTACGTATAAATGTAAATAATCAATATACTCTTCAGAAAGACCATTTTTTATTTTAAGTAAATAAAAATATATCAATTTTCATTAATGACAGACACATTTGAATAATTTATACTTCAGAAAGATTTTTTTCAAAAATTATCAATATAGTTTTTTATCTCTTTTGTGATATTGACTATTTGTGATTTTACGTACGTGATAGTCGGTTTGTTTGTGTATGTGTGTGCGTAAAAGAGAGAGAGAGGAGAGATAAATTACCTAAAATTTAGAGAGAATAATTTTGTGAGAAAGATAGAAATATTATACCAGGAAGGAAGAATGAGAGAGAGAGAGAGAGAGAGAGAGAGAGAGAGAGAGAGAAATACTGTTTAAAAGAAGAAAATTGTTCCTTCAATTTATAGTTTTTTTTGTTTTTTGTTTTTTTTTTTGTTCGCTGACAGTGTTTGTCAGAAAAAACAATATATATTTTAAAATATCTATATGTAGGAAAAAGGAAAAAATCATCATTTCATTCTATCTATCCCAGAAATATCTAAAAGTATTGCTTCCATACGCAAGAGTATTTTTGCCATGCTGGAGCTTCTCAATCTTGCCAGTCCTGCCTTGTTTACACGGTCTTGTAACGAGTGATACATTTCCTACATCTGCAAATATTCAAATAAGCCCCATTTTTTAGTTTCACCAGTTTTGACCTTTAAGATATATGATGCTGATTCTACGGACTGGAATCAGCCTCATTTCCTACGTATTCTGATTTTCCAGTCAGACAATTTTTCCAATGAACTGGCACTTTTAGAAAAGTCTTATTCGTGGATTTTTTCAACACTTATCAACAATATCATGATAACTTCTTCAAGGCAAGTTTTAATCTTTATCTATCCGCCTTATCCTCATGATCTTCCCTTCGTACCACCTCATCGTACATATAACACACACTTCGTTTATAATAACCATTTTGTTTATAATTCTTTTAGCATGAGTGGCTCTCGAGTTTTGCTCTGAATTAACTTTACCATTAAAAATATGAAAGATTCATAATTTATGAAAACAGATGTTTTTTACACAAATATTCCTTTTTTTGCGTATATAAGCCTGCGAGAAATCTTGATATTGAAAATGTTTTCTCCGGTTGAGTTCAAACTTGTGCCCCCTTTGTAAATGAAACCATCCTTTGAGCGTTCGACCACAACCGAGCAATGTTCTGGTATTCTTTAAAAAAAAAACAAACATCCTTCAGATTTTGTTTTCATAAGTTTTGTATCCGAAACCTAAACAAAGCAATTTTTAAAGAAATAATGGATTTATTTTCAATCTGACAATGTTATTGCTATCAAACGGTTATTTTTACTTGATAATTGAGTTTGAAATAGACACCTCGTTTTTATTTTAAATAATGTATATTACTTTTATCGGCCTGCGCTCTAAAACATCTTAATAAAGGAAATGTGCTCTCTGTTTCAAACACTAAATTCTACTAAAAATAACGTTTGAAGTAATAAAAACAAACATTTATTGTACAATATATTCACGTAGTCAATAAATTTAATGGTGAACATCCATTATATAGATCGGTCAATATACAGGGAAAAATTCAAATCAAAATTCAGCATATAAATATGTTTCAGGCAACAGACTTATTGATCCATCTTCGAATGTACTATTGTCTTTTTCTTTTCTTTTTTGGCTGTATTTTTATGATTATTATTATTATTATTATTATTATTATTATTATTATTATTGTTGTTGTTGTTGTTGTTGTTGTTGTTGTTGTTTTAATTTTGAGAACAAAATTAAAATATCAAACAAATTTTTTCCGTCTAATGCTCAAATATTTATTCTATTTTGACGACATTCATTCTCTGGTTATAAAAAAAAACATCTATTAAATTCATGGAAATGTGCATATATTAGATTTTGATTTATGTTAACAGCTTACCTCCAAGAACTAGGTGATTTACCTGCTGGCTCTTTTACATTAATGACAGGAAAATGTTGTCAAAATATTTAATTCATTGATACAGACATTGATTCTTTGTCCTGTTGATATTGTTGCCAAATGATTGGCAGTCTTGCTGTGAGATTATCTCATATTTGACACGAGCTATGGTAGACGATAGCAGTCAAACTGTCTATAGAAAAATGACTGCCAAACGACACGAATACAAAGGCTTCGTTGGACTGAATCCAACACGAGAAACGGAAATAAAAATTAAGTGAAGGAAGACGCAGCGAGACAAAGAGTGAAAGAAAAGGAAACGATTTGACAAGTGAAACTGTTATCTGCAATGGCCTAGGTCTTTCTATACAACTGCTAAACTCATATCATTAATTAAGAAAGACGCGGAATGATTTTGTTGAATGAATGAACTCAACATGATAGAAGAATTTAGAAAGGTACTACTGGAAACCTGAAGTAATTACACAGGTATTATTCAAAATCTGAAGCATTTAGACAAGTTCTATTGGAAACCTAAAGTATTTAAACAGATACTAATAGTTTTGAAGTGTTTAAGGTAATTTGAAAATTTTAGAAATGTAATCGGCTCGAAACGAGAAATCAGGGGGCCGAGTTCGAATTCCAGCAAAATTCATTGCATTCACTTACATGCAAATACCCTTGGGAAAGGTATTAATCCGTCTATTCCTTCCAGTTATGGGTTAAATAACAGGACAGATTGCGTTCTATAGCCTTGGTCGGCAACCAGTCTACCGCAGAAAGCAATGGCAACCTACTGCGGATAATCTTCTGCCCAGTCAGTCATGTCTCTTTCCAAACATGATCGCCCAAGCGTGTATCACGTATGGCACTTAACTGACTGCTGACTTCCACCTTGTGATGCAGTGGATATCCGCTCAGAACGAGAAATCGGGGTGTCAAGTTCGAATTCCTAGTTGAATTCCTCGCATTCACTTACGCGCAAATACCCTTGGGAAAGGTATTAATCTGTCTCTTCCCTCTAGTTATGGGTTAAATAATAGGACAGATAGGGTTCTATAGCCTTGGCTGGCAACCAGTCTACCGCAAAAAGCAATAAAAACCTACTGAAGCATAATCTTCTACCCAGTCAGTTATGTCTGTTTCGAGAAATGATCTCCCAAGCGTGTTTCACGTATGGTACTTAACTAACTTCCGAAAACTTAAAATATTTATACAAATAGAATTGAAAATCAGATCTACTTCGACAGGTAGTATCTGAAATATGTATAATGTCATGTTTTGAGCTACGGAAGCTAACCTTTTCAGAACATGAAATCTTACTCTATACCTTTAATCTTTATCCTCTCCATGCTTCGATATTTGATATTTTGTTAATACGAATAATATTAGAATTAATATCATCTATGTCAAGCTGAACCTAGAGACAGGTACTAATAGAAATTTGAAGCCTTTAGACTAGTACTACTGGGAATTTTAATTATCTAGAGAGGTTCCACCTCGAAAATTGAAATATCTATCGACTCGAAATGACAAATCTGGGTGCCAAGTTCGAATTCCTAGTTGAATTCCTTGTATTAACTTACGCACAAATACCTTTGAGAAAGGTATTAATCCGTCTCTTCCCTCCAGTTATGGGTTAAATAATAGGACAGACTGGGCTCTATAGCCTTAGCTGGCAACCAGTCTACAGCAGAAAGGAATGGCAACCTACTGCGGGATAATCTTCTGCCCAGTCAGTCATGTCTCTTTCAAGGTATGATCGCCCAAAGCGTGTATCACGTATGGCACTTAACTGACAACTCGAAAACTGAAGTATTTAATCAAGTTCTACCTCGTAAACTGAAATATTTACACAGCTTTTACCTCCAAAACTGAAATATTTAGATAAGTACTAACTCGAAAACTGAAATTTTTAAACAGCTTCTACTTTGAGACTATATATCAGTCAGTTAAGCGCCATACGTAATACACGCTTGGGCGATCATGTTTCGAAAGAAGCATGACTAATTTTCCCGGAGTAGGCTGCCATTACTTTCTTCGATAGACTGGTAGCTAACCAAGGCTATAGAACCCAATCTGTCTTGCTACTTAACTCGAGTAGGAATAGACGGATTAATACTTGTGCGTAAGGGAATGCAAGGAACTGGAATTCAAACTCTGCTCTTCAATTTCTCTTTCCTCTTCGATATCCATTGCACCACAACGCACATCTTCATATATGTGTGTGTGTGTGTGTGTGTGTGTGTGTGTGTGTGTGTGTGTGTGTGTGTGTGTGTGTGTGTGTAAATTCATATTCGAAAGTATTTAGGGAGGTAATGTGTTCATGGAAACAGATTTAAATATACACGTTAAAATCTGAGAAAATCAATTCTTTACTGAATACAAGCCCGGCTGGTATCACTTTCGCCTCTGAGCCTTTTTAGCCTCTGACCCTTTTTAGCCTCTGACCCTTTTTATCGCTGACCCTTTCACACATCTTAAGAAGATAGAAGTATAAGTGGATTTTGACAGGTTAGGAATTCGGAACCCCACGGTTCACAAGTCAATATGCCAGTTTAGCAGACAAGTGTAATTAAAGGTTATCTGTAACCAGAAACCGAACAACGTTTCCTTCGAAATGAATTTCTGTATCATGATATCACGCAATGTAGAGATTCACGAATAGTGAAAATATGAAAGGTTAAATATTTTAAATATCTTTAAAAATAAAAAAAATAAGGTAATAAAGATATGTACAGAAAAGATAACTGAAGAATCGAGTCCCATATTGTATGTACATGAGAAGGAATAACTGAGATTCAGTTAAAATTTTCTATCTCGTCCGCCATTTCATGACGTCATAATGATAATGGTGATATTAGCAGCTTCTTAACAAGGTAAACTTCGGCTTTCATTGACCGAGCAAACAGTACTGGTGTCGGTTGAAATTCATCAAATCTTTCTCTTACAACAATTTCTCATGTCCAGTGGCTGTTATCGCTCTTTCTAGCATTGATGATAGTTTCCGTCGTGAACTTTTATTTGAAACAGTGTTTAACGGCAGCATCTTGAATATGTCATTATTATCTCTTCAAATTATGTGTGATATTGTTTGTTATCCTCTCATTATAATAAAGGCTGTTACGTATATATATATATATATATATATATATATATATATATATATATATATATATATATGAATATGCGGTGTAGATATAAAAGAATCCAAAGGAGTATTTTTTTTTTTAATCACATCACCCCAAGCAAGGCGAAAACGCCACTGATGCGCAGGGGCCTACGTAGGAGTGAAAAGATTGGAAAAGAGAAAAACCGGAAACCACATCCTAAACAGGAAACAAGGGATGAGCCTCTTCACCTGTTCAATAGACGTGGGTGGAGTGTGAACCGGGCGAGATATATATATATATATATATATATATATATATATATATATATATATATATATATATAGCCCGACGTTGCTCGGGTGTAATGAAAGTTTTAAAACAAATCCATGACCTGGAGCTCAGACTCAGCCTAAAGAATATGTGTGTGAAGTTTGGTGAGAATCGGATAAAAATTGTGGATTTGTATAAAGGACATCCTGTACATAAAATGGTAGGATAACTCTCTAAGAGAGCTCTAAATATATATGTATGTAAATACATACAGAGCGAATATACGTAAAAATTAAGAGAGACACGTTATTCCATGGTTAAGCGGAAGTATAAGCCTATTTCAGGCGAACCTTCATCAGCTTCCGTCTTTATTGTACGGAAGACTTTTGTACAATAAAGATGGAAGCTGATGAAGGTTCGCCTGAAATAGGCTTATACTTCCGCTTAACCATGGAATAACGTGTCTCTCTTAATTTTTTACACACACACACACACACACACACACACACACACATATATATATATATATATATATATATATATATATATATAGACAGAGAGAGAGAGAGAGAAAGAGAAAGAGAGAGAGAGAGCAGACAAGTACTCTTAATAACAGATAAAAAAATATCTATTCTGTAAATTAAATTAATTTACATTGAGCTCTCTATTGGATCAGTTTTAATATTTAAACGATATTACCATTAGAAAAGGAGCTGCTTAATATTGCATCCAAGATGAAATTCAAAAAACATTCAAACTCCTTCCAAATGATGTTAGAGAATGATGCTAAATCCATTAGAGACTCGAAGGATATTTAGGTTAGGACTGATAAGTCTAGAAATATTTACAAATGTGACCCTTTCTAATACCTTAAACATCTAACTAATAAGATTACTAATACATACAGATTACTCAAAGAGGAAAACATGATTACTAAATTTGATGGCAAGCTAAACATTAAGGATAGAGTAGGTAAAGTAAGTACTAGAAACGTTTACCTCCTGTTTAACGATCATAAACCCAATTTCGAGAATAGGATACAATCTAGATGAATAAATTTAACTAAAAGTTAACTAGAATTAATCTCGAAAAATTCATCAAAAATATAACCCCTAATCTCCAACACACCCTCCATCCCAATCTCTGGAAGGATTCGGTTGACACTATCCATTGGTTTAACAATATTGCAGGTAAAACTAGAACCACATTTCTTAAATTTGATATTATAGACTTCTATCCGTATATACCTAGAGACCTCCTAGTATGCTATATTAATTTCGCTAGAAACTATGTAGAGATCACAGAAGAAACGAATATTATTCTAGCAGCGAGAAAATTCCTCCTTGCCATTAACGATTCTACCTGGACTAAAAGTCACAATAATAAATTTGATGTTTTCATGGGAGCAGATGATTCAACCCAAGTTGCCAATTTAATAGGCATCTATATCCTAGATACTCCTAGTAAAGTTGTGGATCCTAAACAGGTAGGCCTATACCGAGATGATGAATTTATGTTCATCCTGAATAGTAATGGCCCTTTGACTTTGAAAATCCAGAAGAAATCATTAAGATCTTCAGTATGCTAGGATTTAAAATAGGAATTGCTTTCAACTTCAAGATTGTGAATTACCTAGACATTACCCTCAACCTCGACAATAATTCCTTTAAACCGTACCAATGAAATCCCTAACTATATCAACACTAATTCTAACTACCCTAACGCCATTATAAAGCAAATGCCAAGGACGGTTAATATTAGAATTAGCAGATTATCCTCTAACCTTAGAATCTTTAGGAATAACAAAAACTATATGACAAGGCCCTCCAGAGTAACAAATATAAAGATAAATTAACTTATTTAACACCCACTAGTAGTTCTGAATCGCAAAAGACTAACGGTAAACCTAGGAAAAGAAAACTCATATGGTTCAAACCCCCGTCTGTAGACTATCAACTGTTAACATTGGTAAAATCTTTCTTAATAAGTAAACGTTTCCATAATGATAACCCCCTGAGTAAAATATTCAAAAACAAAAGGATCAATATTAGTTATTCTTGTACTAATAATATGTATAACATTATTAGGTCCCACAATAACCAAATTTTGAAAAAGTTTAGTGAATCCAATAGAGAAAATAGGATTATACCTCCCTGTAATTGTAGATCCAGAGAAAACTGTCCAGTTGAAGGTAAATGTATATCTACAAATGTAATCTATCAACCTATCAGCTACTCTAAGGGAAATGAGAAGAAATTTAACGTTTATATCAGAATTTCGGCGAGAATTTGGAAACAAATACTTTATACACTCAGGGACACCTTATAGATAAAGTGGAAGCTGATAGGCAAGGCAAGTACTCCTAATAGCTTATTTAACAGAAAAAATTAAGATTTTGAAATTTCAATATTAGAATATACTTCTGAATAAACGTACAGAAATCATTAGTATGTGTCGTCACCGGAATAAATTTAAATTGCAATAATTATCTCATTTGTCCTTTACATAAACTAGGATTTTAAAATTTGGCGAAGCAGTAACCTTTTCCCTCCTACCTACTACTACTAACCCAATGGTCAAGCCACATTCCTCGAACTACAATAAGAGAAGTTACTACTAAGATTTCTCTAGTTTAACTTTATAATAGACAACATTCCCAACCCCTTCTATTACTAGCTCCTGACTCCTAAATCAGAATTTTTCCTCATTCTTTGATTAAACGGGGTTGACAACGCATGTCTTAAACTGACATGTTGAAAATATATATTCCCCATCTAAATTTTATCTGAATTTATATATATTTCGCTTTTGTCACATTCATGGAGAGAGAGACAATAGCGTGGGAGGGTCGGTTTAGTTTCTTCCCTTTACCACCAGTTATGAAAGTGCTTGCGTCGTGTTTGCTTTTTAACAGTGCCTTATCATTTTCTTTTTCCAATAATTCGGTCATTGAGGAGTAAAGAATATATATATATCCTCTCTATTATAATAAAGAACGTTGTATATATATATATATATATATATATCCTCTCTCTCTCTATATATATATATATATATATATATATATATATATCCTCCCTATTATAATAGAAACCATTGTGTGTATATATATCCTTTCTCTTATAATAAAGACCGTTGTATATATATATATATATATATATATATATAAGTGAGATTGTAAAATTTATACTCGTGTCGAAAAACCTTCCTCGAAAACTATCGAAAGAAAGAAAAAATGGTTTAAAAAAAAAAGAAAGAGCTTAGTACATGAACGTCAGTCAAAAGAGTTCGGACCTAGATCAGCACGAAACAAAAAGAAAAAAACCTGATACGAGTAATTAACTAACAGAAAGCGCTCAATACAGGGGTAGAGCGAAATAAATAAACACCTAATGAGCCAGACGGACCTACCTATATTTTACTGTCGTTTTTACAGCAGAGGTACACTGGTTTGGCATAATGTTTGATTTGTTCGTTGGTTTTCTACGGTTTCTCAACCCATTACAGGTTATTTAAACTCAGAAAATATTTTTTACATTTTAAAAAATTTTTAAAGATAATAATAATTTAATAATACCTTATTAAAAGCTGTGGGGAAAAGCGGTGGATTCATATCTTTTCCCGAAGGTATTTGTGTGTAAGTGAAAATAAGAAAACCCACCTGAAATTGGAACTCGGCTCTCCAATTAACAATTCAGAGTCATTATTCATTACACCACTCGCACATATAAACTTACAGCGCTTGACATTTCCAAGCTGTTACCCATCTAAGTACTGACCAGTTTCGACATTACTTAACTTTGGTGATCGTACGGGAACTAATGTTTCATCCTGATATGTCCATAAGCCCTTTGTGATTCTGAAGCGTCAGCCCACGAGGTTCGAGGAATTACTGAGACCTACACGCATCACGCGCATTCATCAGTTTTTCGCCATCGATCTCAGAAAGTTGTTGGATACAACTGACAGTTGCGATATTTCTGAACGGGTCTAGTCGCATGCATGACGTTCATATAAAAGTCTGTCTCTAATGAGGCTATTTAAGAACATTATAATCTTACTAATACATTGCGTTTGACATTTAGTTCAATTGGGTTAGTGAATTCATACTGTATCATTCAATGTGAAGGACAGTCCTCCTTCATTATTCTTTTTATTTTATTTTATTTATTTCAGTTCAGAACTACATATATAAATTCTATATGAATAAATAGCTTAGTGCTAGCCTTTCTACTTTAATTACCTTAAGAATCAATATAGTTTTATATGAATATCTAGCATTAATAATAGTTAAACAACATACAAAGTTTGATCGAAAAGTATCGGAACTGTTCATATAACTAAGGTATACAGAATTAAAGAACGCACAGTTTGATTATGAATTTTGTTGCGCATGCACACTAAGCTATTATATTCGCGCCCACTCCCGTTGTTTATAACGGTGGTTGAAAAGAAAGTGTGTAGAATGTGGTCGTCTCACCATACCGCAGAGGTCCCATCAGCGACGATGGCTTGCACAGCAGTTTTGGAACGAGAGCAACATACCCAGGTCCAACAAACACCACAAATTTTGCAGATCATAACCGTTGCAATTTTTTTTCTCTTTCAAAATCAAACACCAATTTCAAGACGTCGAGGCAATCCAAGGAAATGCGATGTTACAGCTGCTCGCTATTCCAAAATAAATGCATCAGTTAATGAAAACGACGCTGGAAAGGTTTGTGGTTTTAACAGGGGATTTCTTCGAAGGAGATTAAACTTTGAATTGATATATGTTGCAGTTTTCTTTTTATAGCATCAGTCTCAACGCCTTTTGATCAGACATCATATATTTAGTAAGATCCTCATATTTTTTAGTATAGATCTACTACAATTTTATGACTAGAAGCTCATCTACATCAACATTTTTGGATAGGTACTTTATGCTATTCGCATTACAACTGATATCACTGCACTTGATACGGAAGTGATTCACTCTATAAAATGCAAGACATACTGCGAATTCCATAACAGTGTATGATTTTTGTATGGCCAATGTTTAGTCGGAACAAGGACATTTTTTTGTTTTTTTGGTCTTCCCGACTTCATGATTTCAATTTTCTTGGGTACGTCTCAGTTTTAACAGCCTGTTTTTACTCCAAACCTGTTACATTTTTTTCTGAAAGTGATCACAAATTCTAGTCCTCAGATCGATATATTGAACCATGGGAACCATCTCTACTACCAATATGGCTGCTGAGTTGTTTATGCTATTTGCCTTAATTCCGTTATTGTTTTGAATCCAACATTACACAGTTTTAATTAACTTGCACATGAGTTCAGATTAGTTAACTCCAATTTTTCGCAGAAAAATAACCAAGAAAATATGATGAAAAAGGTCCCAAACTTAATAAAAAGTAATAATCACAAGGTTTTGTGGTCAAAATCATGAGTAAAACCTTTTTTTTTGTTTATATTATTATATTTTTAATCCTTTCTAACACGTTCGAACTTATAGTTAAAAATCTTGTTTTATTTTTTACGTCAGTAGCCGACGTAATATTAATGTTTTAGCGCATTTTTCCAAGTGAAAAATATTGATTTTGAAATTCTTGTAAAAATCAAATAATTGTCAGACTTTTATGAAACTTTAAGGACTTATCCACAAATGCATGAAATTATTTTTGAAATATATTTTTAGAAAGTCTTGGTAAATATATTTATTACATATGTTAAACCCCCACCACACACACACACACTTACTTAATTTCTTGAAACTTCAAAAAATTAAATTTGAAAAGCTTTAAGTTGCTTTTATAAATAAGATTTATTAAGGACACTATTGTATTTAGAAATGATTTTTAAATAAAGAATGAATTTTTACAAGAATTGTTTTCATTTTCTTTATTCTAATTATAATAATTTATAATATATAAAAATCTTTTAAAATTCTGCATTACTTTCATCTGATTAGGTGATATTGTTATTAAGTGAAAAATATACTTACTAATCAAAAATTAAAAAACTTAATATAAATCACTAAGATTTTAAAATAAGTTTGAATTTTTTTATGTATATAAAATATTACGTAACCTTTCCATTTTTGAAAAATACATGACATTATTAGAAAATAAGAGCTACAACTATAATAAATTAAGGCAATATTGATAACATTACATTAAGGAGAATATTTTCCAACATATTTAAAATTGCTGAATAATTGAAAATTGTAAAAAGTAGGCGCTCATATCAGTTTTTTTTATTATGTTTTACATTATCCGTACAACAACGATCATTATGCCAAAACCTGTCAACGTTTCGTCGATTGGCCCAGTGATTACAATACTATTTAGATTTATATCTTGGGAAAAGTATAAATCTACTTCTTTATCTCCAACTATGGGTTAAATAGTAAGACATATCACTAAATTATTATTATCTCAAACATCTCTTACAATCTAAAATTATTTTCGTACAAGACGATTAAATCAACCAAAACTTATTAATAAACTTAATGCTCAGCTTCTATACTGTTTATTTCATTATCAAAATCATCTTCTAAATTAGCCAAGAATCTTATATTTAATATATGATGTAGACGTCATTATTTTAATGTAATGTAATGTAATATAATGTAAAATGTAATTAGTTTTTTCCATTTTTTTCAAGTTTTGTAAAGTTCAAAGGCCAAAAAAAACTCTCTTGAAATTAGTTTTCCTTCTTTTCTTTTGTTCAAGGAAATTAATCTGCGTCTCAGTCTAAAAATGCAAGCTCACAAAATGTTTATAAACTAGTAACTAGTAAAAGGTAGACAAGAATAACACGTATACGAGACCGCGTACGCTGATAATGTCTAAAATAACGTTTTTACAGTTATTGCTCCCTCCAAAGCGTAATTGTGAGAGGATGGTATGGTCATGAGCTCCCCTTCAAACATTGTGCGTACTCAGGTCTTACGCAAGTACAAACCGTATTCATGATTTCTGGATGTTATGTTTGTCAGTCGGATTGAATACTGTGAATTGTTCTAATTGAATAGTCGAAAGCAAAATGAATAGCAAGAAATCAATTTTAACGAACGTTACATACAACTGAGTGATATTAGTGTGCACACTAAACGAAAGATTCTTATCAAGAAAAAGAAAAAAGATACTAATCAGAACGGTTCATAGAATAGCGATACTTAATCGCAATATAGAAATTTTGTTTCCTTTTTACTTTTGGTGTGTTTCAAAATAACAGATCAGGAATCTCATTTCTAATTCAGTTACAGAAAACATACGATGAGTTCTCTCCGAATCTTTATAATGTATCATTCAAATAGAAATAAATATTAAAATCAATACATATATCAGCATCAGCCGGGTATCAAAACATTAAAAAATGCATATAAGTTATAATTCCTAAGTCATGGTTTACCTTTAATCTAAAATATTGCGTGTTCCTTTATATATAATGGTTATGCAATATCAAATTTCAGTTGCTACGCTCTTTGCTAATATGCGTATTTTTTTAAATATTTTTAAAATAATTTAAAGTATGAATTGATTTAAACACCGATTCACAAGGTGATAAAATACTTTCAGTCAGTTAATTGACATACTTGATACACGCTTAGACATGACCGACTGAAGATTACCTGCAGTAGGTTGTCATTACTTTCTGCAGTAGACCAGTTGTCAACCAAAGCTATAGAAAACAATCTATCTTAGCTAGAGGAAGAAGAGATGAATTAATACCACTCCCGGGGGTATTTGTTCTTAAGTGAACGAAACGAATTCGACTGGAACTCGAACTCTGATTTCTGATTTCTGATCTCTGATTTCTTATTCAGAGCCGATATCCACTACACTACAACGCACATCCACAGCCATAAAATTACTTTGTTAACTTTTTGACAGAATACGTCATGATTCAAAAATCATGGTGCATCAACTTCAACTTCTATATAAAGGAGAGTATGTAATGTGTTCTTGACAAGCTCCAAAGGAGAGTCTGTAATGTGATAGGTACTGATCTGGCGACTCGACTGCAGCCACTTTCCCATCGTCGAAATGTGGCCTCCCTCTGTCTCTTCTATAAATATTTTCATGGCTTCTGCTCGGATGAGATTAAGTCACTGATGCCTCCTCAAGAGGTGTTTACCCGTGCAACCAGACTGGCAACTGGGTCCCACCCATTCACAGTCAGGTTAGCCAAATGCAGACGACAATTCTACTCCTGCAGCTTCCTCTCTCACACTTCCCGCCTGTGGAACTTACTCCCGTATTCTTGCTTTCCTGACGGCTACAACCTCCAGAAATTTAAATGCAAAGTTAATACTCATCTACTAACCACTGGCCTCTAGCTCTCTCCCCTCCCCTGTATAACCTTCCCTTTCTCTCCTCCTATGTATCTGTCATCGCACCTTCTTTCTCAGCTTTCTATTGTTCCTTTCTAACTAGCTTGTACTCCTCACTCTTTTCTAATTAATCTTTTTACATTTATGTAACCCCCTGCACATCAGTGGCGTTTCCGCCTTGCTCGGGGTGAAATGATTAAAAAAAAAAATGAGAATAGACAGGTTAATGGCCACTATCCCAAACCTGGAAAGGTGGACATTTATGGTGTAACTTTTCAGATTTAAAATAATTGTTTATTCATATTTGGTCTCCGTCGAATTAACGTTCAACGTCAAGGTACACGGTTTATCGGAAACTTTCGATCGACTAGCAACGATATGAGGGACTCTTTCTTCCTCTCACTGATCGCACTTTTATATCACTTCCGGTCATCCAGCTTCTTTGTATGTTTATATTTTAATTTTACCTGCGTTGACTTTCTGTTATATGTCGGTGCCCGCTCCGACATACTTCGAGTCCCAATTCTGCACTTGGTTGCTATGTGTCAACTGCTTTCAGGCAACTAGCTACTTTGATGTTCAGATGGGACACTGAGTACAAATCTTACTTTTGGTATCTCTTACAATGAATCCAGTAAATACTTGGGTCACCACAGATCATACCTTCTTAAATCAAAGCTTTGTAATTGACATAAAAATTCATTTCAAACTCCTTGTACCTTCTGCTGAGTAATTACATCCTGTTCAGTAAAAATCTATAATTGATGCCAAATTTTTAGATACCTATACTTACACTGGATTTTTATTTTCATTTTTCATAATTAATATCGGATTTTATGGTAGATATTAATGTTTTACTTGCCAAATCAGCGATGTAAGATCTTGCATTAAAACCAGAAGAAAATGACTTAAATGAGCAAGTGTAGCAAGTTCAATTCCCACGGTTATCCACCTCCTGTGATCGTATGCTTTTCTAAGCTGTGTTTAACCAGATTCGTAATTGAAATAGATGCACCTCCTATATCAGAAGTCGATATTCGAACACAACTAAAATTCATTGATTTGGAAGACCGCTAACTGGTAAGTTTGATTAACATGAACTTTTTAAAACTTATTTTCCGTTATCTGATTTTATGTAGTACTAAAAATCGTAGATACTAAAATCTAACAAGTACAAAAATTTAAATATCTGTTAATATGTTCTAACAGAGGACGGAAAGTGTGACACTGAGATCCGAAGACATGTGGCCAAAGATGCATTTCAAAAAGCTAAGCAGAGTATTAAGAGACAAACAGAATTTCGTTAGAAACAAAGTAGAGTACTGAACTGTTACGAGATAGCTGTCCTGTATAGTAGCAAATGCTGAACAATCCCCTCAAAGATAAAGAAGAGATTTTAAGCAACAGAAATGTGATTTTACAGAAAGATTCTGAGAACAGAACCTGTAAGTAAAGTCGAGGTTTTGAAGAAAATCGAAATAAAAAGGAAACTTATAATTGACATCAGAAGAAATCAGTTGAAATTTCTCTGGTAAATAACGAAGAAGGAGGGCTTGGAAAATCTGATGCTCACAGGAGATATTGAGGGAAAAAGAGACAGAAGAAAGCACTGCGTAATATACTTGATGAACTTGAGTAAATGGATCGTAGAACAGAGTTTGGAGTAAATAAAAAATATAAAATGTATTATTAATAACTACAAAGGGCAGGAAGATATGGATGGCCATGATTGCGTACACCCTGAAGGGACACAACATATAAAAGATGATCTTATTAAATATCCTTGATTGGGGATACAGTTCTTGTAAAATCTGTGAATTGAAAGAGCTATCAGTCAGTTAAGTGCCATACGTTATACACACTTACTGACTGACTGGGCAGAACATTTTCCCGCAGAAGGTTACCATTGCTTTCTGTGGTAGACTGGTCGCCAACCAAGGCTATAGAACACAATATGTTGTGTTATTTGACTTGTAGCTGGAGTCAAGAAGTCATTTGCGCGTATGTGAATGCAACGAATTCAACCTGAATTCGAACGGTTTTCCGATTTCTTCTTCCAAGCCGACATCCACTGCACCACAAAGAGCTATAAACGCTTTGAATGAGTCATGTCCCAAGGGAGGTTCAGTAGGCTACACATAAGCAGATTTCCAATAAAGAAACAAACACTTTTGAAATCACTGTCAAGTGTAACAAAAAGTGATATTAAGAAATATCCCACTCTCCTTGTCTTTTTAGGTGTTGTTTATGCTGGATTTTAGCCGATTGCATTCGTCCAAGTGGTAGGAAGACACTTTGCAGGCTTGGCGTGAGATGCAAGTGAACGCAAAATATGCGGTAAAATCAAGTTAGGTACGTGTCTTGGGTAATCAGATTTATGTGTTTAGATATTTCTTTTATTTCTTCTTTTTTTTCTGCTTTCAGAAAAAACATAAAAAAAAGAGGAAAAATATGATTGGAAACGAATAGAGAAGAGAATGTCCACACGGCCGCTATCTTGACATGATTGTGTATGGCTGGGAAGGTTGAAAGAAATGGAGTGGGAAATGACGCGGGAAATGGCTTTTTGTGGTCGTGTGTTTATTTATGTATTTCCCGCCCTTTTTATTTCTTATTTCTTATTTCCGTTTTTTTACTTTTTTTTTTACTTATTTACTCAAGATTTTGTTACGAGCAAGAGTTCTTAGTGTTGTTTTGAAGCCACTTGTCTTCTCGCTAAACCAAAACCTAGCGGTTCTTAGAAGAGTAATTCAATAACCTCTGTTTTATATCCCCGCATTTACACAAACATCACCACGACCGTTATTATTGTCATTATTATTGTTCCTATTTTACTACTTTTGTTGTGGCTGTTGCAATAATTATTATGACTCATTCAGGTTCACATAAGCAGATTTCCAATAAAGAAACAAACACTTTTGAAATAGATGCACGTCCTATATCAGAAGTCTATATTCGAACACAACTAAAATTCATTGATTTGGAAGACCGCTAACTGGTAAGTTTGATTATTTTCCATTATCTGATTTTATGTAGTACTAAAAATCGTAGATACTAAAATCTAACAAGTACAAAAATTTAAATATCAATATGTTCTAACAGAGGACGGAAAGTGTGACACTGAGATCCGAAGACGTGTGGTCAAAGATTCATTCCAAAAGCTAAGCAGAGTATTAAGAGGCAGACAGAATTTCGTTAGAAACAAACTAAATAGTACTGAACTGTTATGAGATAGCTGTCCTGTATATTAGCAAATACTGAACAATCCTCTCAAAGATAAAGAAGAGACTTTAAGCAACAGAAATGTGATTTTACAGAAAGATTCTGAAAAGAGAACCTGTAAGCAAAGTCGAGATTTTGAAGAAAATCGAAATAAAAAGGAAACTTATAATTGACATCAGAAGAAACGGAGTTCAAAAAATCAAAAAACATGTCTATTCAATATTCCAGTACTCTTCGCAGTATTTGTGGTGGTTTTATTAATGCTTTTTGAATGGGTTTTATATGTATGATCCATCGATGAAGAATCTAGAAAATGGTTAATTTCTTGAATCACTACAGAAAGCGTTTTCCCGGACTTCTAGGTGATTAATTATTTTCCATCCTACAGCCTTTTTTCACAAACGAAATGTCGCAAGTTTATTCCTATTCTATCGCTATTTCCATGGCACATGTTCAGAGGATCTATATTCCTTTACATTCAGATCCTTATATCTAGAATCTGACATTCCATGTAAATGAGATTCCTTTCATGTTCAATTACTAAGAAGGAAGTTCCAGTATGGAAGCTTCTTCCTGAAAACAGCTACACTGTGAAGCAGACTCCTGAAAAAATAGTTCGCCAGTCACTACAATTCACGCAAATAGTCGCTGGATCATCATGTTGTCTTATAGATTTTTCTTAGTGGATTGCTGTCCTTTTTCTACGTTCTTTTTAAAAACATTTCGCAAGTGTTTGGTTGCATTTAATTCCGGTGATACGCGTGCTCAATCGAGCATATTTACCGTTTGTTTCTTCAAAAACTCTATTATTTTCTTAGCTGAATGTTTTGAGTGATTATCCCGCTAGAACTGAGCTCTTCTTCCTAAAAGCTTGTTTGAAGACAATAGGTTTCAGTATTTTGATGTTATCGTCACTATTCGTGATTCCATCGATGGCATGCAGCTCAAAAGTGTTATTAATTCATACAACACCAGGCTATGTGTTGAAACCAAAAGCTTCTTAATATACACACCACTATGACACCACCAGATATTCTAGATACCGACAGACCAAAGTAAGTTGAGTTTTGCTTGATTTGAGCACAATGGCTTCATTTTGATTGCATGCATCATTTTCCGACTTTTTCTTAACTTTTATATGTAAAATTCTGTCACTTTCATTAATCTATCCATCCGTCACACCCACTAAATACATTGACCGATCGAAACCAAATTTGGGGTAGAAGTGCAAACAGTTTAACAGGACGAAAGTTACCAATCACATCACCACCGTTCTTGTCCTTGCGTAGTAACTTGATCACACACCTGATGAAGCGTTGATATATAGATCCCTGCTTCATCCAGTTGTTGAAAATCAATTCCAGCTAAGGAACAAGGACGGGCGACTGCTTCAAGTACACTCCGTATGGCAGACCCTCCAATCCCGATGTTTTGTCAAAGCCAACCAGCTTCAGTTTTTCCTAGATTTACAACTTTTTAATAGAACCCATGCACTCCGCATCGAGGCGGGGAAAATCAGCTAAATAGGTATCAAACTGAGCAGTGCTCAGACCAGGCTCCTTAGTAAACAGATTTCGAAAGTAGTCGCAAAAAGCCTCACGAATGCACACGTTTATATTCACGAGCGTTTATCCAGCACTATGTCTATAAGGTGCTTTCCCAATTTACTCTGCAGGAATTTCAGCAACAATATCTGTCACCTCTTTTTAGCCTAGCCCTAACTACCATAGCGTGATCATTCTTGATTAGTAAGGTGTCTAACTCTGCCCTAGTAAAGGTTACTGTCCCAGTATCTCGGAATTTAATCAACCGATAAACATTTCTTCACAAACCGTTTGCGTTGCTAATCTAACCAGCTCGAGTCGAAGACTATAATCAGAAGCAAATTATCTCATATTAGAATTTATCTCACCACTTATTTCTAACCACATCTGTTTATTCCGTCTGTAGAATTTGTAGCAGCTGGTCCTGGAAATTTCACTCACCAAATAATGATGAGTTCAATTTTCAGTAGACAGTCATACCAACATTAGGCTTACCCGAACAAGTCTATGATTCGAAGGAAAACTTAGACAATCAAAGTTGTCCTACATTGATTCTTTTAACAAGGACTCGATCGATGTAGCTGAAATTCACCGTTGCAGCCGAGGCACCCAAATTTGTCCAAGTCCACACTACCTCCCGAGGGTGATCATTAGGATACTTATCGACAAGCTTAATCTTGTCAATAAAGTACCAAAATGGTTCGGCATACTAGTTGTTAAGACCTGAATTCGCCCCTATACGATTTGTGTCAAGCTCAAAGATAGCATTCTAATTGCCCGCTAAAATTACCCAACGGGATGTCAAAAACAACTTTATTCACCAAAACAAATCAGGCCACTTGATATAGTAACTGGGTGCATACCCCAATCAGAGAAAGTACCTTATCCTTTATAGTAACATCTAGCACACAAATTCTGCCCACCGGATATGCAACAGCAAAAGCACACACCGCATCCAAAGACTAGCCAGGAAACTCCTCTCGGGCGTCCATCAAAACATGCTGAATTATAGGTAAACACTCTAGACAGAATGATTTCATGATCGATATTTAACAACATAC
This sequence comes from Ascarosepion bandense, assembly GCA_037127315.1. Lineage (NCBI taxonomy): Eukaryota > Metazoa > Mollusca > Cephalopoda > Sepiida > Sepiidae > Ascarosepion > Ascarosepion bandense. The sequence goes on from JBBBDQ010001047.1 coordinate 2,302,406, forward strand.
ATTCACAGAGAGACGCTGAAGATCACGAGTGAGTCTCGATCTGCAACACTCTGACCTCAGGCCACGGGTATTCTTGCAAGCCAACCAGTGAGACATTCTCAGGCCTATTAGGGTTGCTTTTCTGCGTTGAGCCTAGATCTATTTCCCTTTTTATGTCATTATGAGACAGGTCACCAGTGTCCAAGAGAGAAGTGAATTTTAGAGCTCTATACAAGGAGGGTAAACAAAAATCAGGAGTCTTCCAGGACAATATTTTTGTATTCTTTTATGTTATCGTTTTCAAAGTATGTTCAGATAGCATCGTTGGCCTCCACTAACATGCCCCGTATCTGTGCGCACCCGAGCCTGATCGTACGACCGTCAAAATCTTCTTTGCTTCTGGGAAATTCCGTGTATGTTCAACATCTTTTCTATTTATTGATTTTAAGTTTATTAAATATATATTTTTTTCGAATGGCTTGAAGCTTTTTTAGTCTGATCCTTGGATACGCGACAGACGTCTTTCCCAAAGTAATGAGGTGGTTTGATTTTTTTTTTTTTTTTTTGCTTTTATGCTTTATCAAAGTTTTCTGAGCTTCTTTTTTCATATATAATCATATCTCCCCAAGCAAGGCATTTTACTGCCACTGTTTTGCAGAGGGTTACATAGGAGAAAAGTTATGAAAGAGTGACAGGTTATAGGGGGTGTCAGGAATTGGGTAAAAGAAAGATGAGAATACTGATGAGAGTGGAGTGGATGGAAAAAAGAGACATGAGAGAGAGGATGTACATTAGTAAAATAAGAGACGACTGTTGACTTTACATTTAAATTCTTGGAGATTATAGCTGTCGGGAAAGCAAGTAAATGGAAGGGAATCCCACAGGCGGGAAGTGCGAGAAAATAAGCTGATGGAGTAGAATTTGAGTTTACAATTTATTGGTTTCACAGTAAAAGGGTGGGACCAAGTTCCTAATCTTGTGGCTCGAATAAATTTATGTATAGGGGGCACCAGTGAACTAAGTTCATCGGATCAGAAGCCGTGAAAGTATTTATAGAAGGGATACAGGGAAGCCACATTGCGCCGGTTAGAAAGTGACTGTATCTGAGCTGCCAAGTCGGGATCGATCACATTACAGATTCTCCGTTAGATTTTGTCAAAGACACCTGGGTGGATAACAGGAGCACCCGACCAGATATGGCAGCAGTATTCAATGCACGTATTCTTCACCTTTTTTATAAGTTTTGTTTATTACGAAACGCAGCTGTAGGAGTGGAGTCTGGCATGGCGAGTGCGGAATGGACTGGAGAGGGAGATAGAGTAGTTCTCTTTTTAAAAGTGGTCATTTTTGATGAGGTAGGGTCAATGACGGGGAACAAAGACAGAGAACGAGGTGCCTGGCACCCCAACTAGCTTTAGTTTTTGATAATTCTTTGCCTCTGACTACTCTTTTAATTTCCTAAACTGCTGAATTGCTTTCCAATTCGGCTTGCCTTTCATTTGTATTTCCGTCAATTTTGTTCCTACTGAAAATGACGCCAGAGCGTTGCGCTTAGAGCTGACAGGGGTTGAGGGCTGTTGGTGACGATTACCCTGGGGGCGTCAAAGGACTCAGGTCTAGCTGTTTGGCTCTTGTCTCTGCCCTATCAATGATACGCTATTCCCTTCATCTTTTTCCTTGTTCGCACTTGTGGAAGGCGTCGCCTTTGGGGAGAATGTGGGTCGAGGTCTAACCTGGGGTTTAACCGCATCGGTTCGTGTCGCTGGCAGCCCCATTATAGGCGCCGCGGAAAGACCTGTATCGATCAGAGGGATATTTGAGTCGTATGTGGCCAGGGATTTTAGAGGCCTTCTTTTCTGGGCAGGGAAACCATTCTTTCCGCATTTCCAACAAACTGAATTTTTGGCCGGCCAAGATGACCGGCATTTTCCGGCTAAAAAAACTCAAACGGAGACGAAGATCAAACATTATATCGAAGCTCAATCCCCTGTTCCGGTTTTCAGAGGTGTATCCTAGTATTTGGTGAAACTGACTGAAATATGCAGCTATGTACTCACCTCTTATATTGAGGATGGACCTTCTACACTAAGACATGGTACTGCGTAGACTTTCGTATTCGGTCAATAATATGAATTTGTGTTCTTAACTCGCGCCTGGAGACCCCAGTAGTGTGTCCTAGATGAAAAATCATGTACCTTTCATTACTCTTTGTTGTTAGACCCTTCAAGGGATATCTATGATCTGATCACTGTGTCTTTCGTGAAGCGACAAATTTTGCTCGAACGCTTGTCCACCACAAAGACCTACACCATTTTCATTTCGAACCACTGTAATTCTTGTGGGTTTGCGAAAAGCCCATCCTTTTTATGAGTGTTCATAATTTTTTTTTCAAAAGTTTTGCAATGTTAGTTACACAACTTGGGGTGACTTCCAACATGTGTGTGATATCTCACTGGTTGTATTAGTTGGTGCCTCACTTGATTTTGGTCCACTCTTATCTTTGTTATCTACACTGGGTTTTACTAATTTTGACATGTTTATTTTTATCTTCTTGTGTTTTTGAGGTAGTCTTCTCTCAAGAGTCATATACTGATATTTTTCTTATCGGATCGTCTTTTTTTATCCACCGACTTATCTCCATAGAAGTAACTTTTTATGGTAACAAATTATATTAAAAATGGATTGGAGTGGGAATGGGAATGTAAACTCCAACAAAAATAAGACCAAAATAATTTCTTCTACAACGAAAAATTAAAAGTTAAAATCTAACCAACAACACAGAAATGAAGATGAAAAAACTAACAACACAAAATATGCTACAAAAAATAAAAAAATCGTTTAGACTTTTAAAAAAAAAGGATAATAAACTTAATTTACAATAAAATAAATCATAAGAAATAAAACTATGGAAAATAAAATTCGCCCAACGACGAAAGATAAAATGAACTTCGCCAAAAAAATAAAATGAAATAAAAATTTGGCGAAAAACGAAAACAAAATGAAATTCGGCGTCAAAACAAAAAAATAGAATTCGTGCAAAAGACAAGCAAGAAAAAGTTTAACATAAAAACAATAAACTTCAAGAAATAAAAATTAAGCAAAATTCAAAATTCTGGGAAAAATAAAATGAATGTCGGTCGAAACTTAAAAGGAAACTTTTTTTTTTATCATTTCACCCCAAGCAAGGCATTCCACTGCCACTATTGCGCATGGGGCTACATAGGGGAAGGTAAAAAGAAGGACTGGTTAGACATAGGGAATGTCAGGAGGAAGGTGACAGATGAGTAAAGATACCGAGGATGGGAAGAGTGTTTGATAGAATGGGAACAGGTTAGTGTGTTAGGAGGTGTCTATTGACCTTACATTTAAACTCCTGTTTGTTTTTGTTTTTCAAAATATAGGCACTAATAAATAAACTTAAAATATAAATCCATCACAAATTAATTAAAACAAAAAGAGTAGGTCTGGTAAGACTTTGTCAAACCAGATAAAAATAAAAATGGCTGACAAAGCTGACGATAAAACTGAATTTTAAAAAGCATGAAAGGAAAAATTCAAAAAATTAAATTAAAACAAAAAATGAATAAACGAATAAAGAATAAATCAAAATAAACTTAACGGACAGATTTTGGACCAAAAAAATAAAAGTTATTTCTACACGTTGTTTAAATTGTAGCACCATAACTGGATGGAAAATATGTCTGATCGCGTCAGTAACAAGTCTTTCAAAGTCATGACTAGTTTGACTAACATAAACGAAATTTTTAGACGACTTGGAATTCTTTATTTATGTCTTTATATTAGTCCATTTGTGTCGCCGGGCTGTGTTATTTACTCAACAATTTATTTGTCTGATGTAAATAATTCTATATTTTCGTAGATAGATAGATAGATAGATAGATAGATAGATAGATAGATAGATAGATAGATATGAACAGACCAAGATAGACAGATATAGACAGACAGACAGACAGACAGACAGAGACACAGAAAGAGAATATTGTGCATGTACACGTTTATTCAACACTCCATTCTGTATAAATGAGATAAGATTGAAGAATATCATTTCTGGCATTTCCTATTTGAGAAATGGCAAAAGTAAAATAATACTGTAAACATGAGGATATATATTGACGGCGAACTGTCTGCATGATTTCAAGCGTTTAAGTGCAGAACTATATACGACTTGCGGTCTGAGTGTACTTAGAGAAATATTAACTATTATTGTTTCCAAAATGATTCAAAGTATATTTATTTCCCAGTGCGAGGGAAAGAAAGTGTTTATATTTTTAGTCTTACAAGAAATGCTACGTGTTTAATTTATTCACGCATATTTTTTTTTTTTTTTTTTTTGTAATTAATGCACTCTCTGCCTTGGAAACTTAAAAGTGTCTCGCTCGCTTGATTTAAACCAGCTGACATCTTTTAAAAATGAAAAATGGAGAAAGATTGAATTTTTTGCTAGTTAAAATTGAAAAATATTGGAAAATATTTCAAGTGAAACAAACTTTGAAAACAGGCTTAAAAACAAAAGATGCAAACAAACAAATACGTAGAGTTTGAACAGAAATGACGAACATACACCTTCCAATGTATGTATGAGTGAATAGACAGTTAACTGGGTAACTGGACATTTACTGTTGTTACACACACATACACACAAAACACACACACACACATATATATATATATATATATATATATTAAGACTTAGAATAAGTTCTTGCTCTTTTCTAACAGATGGCATTCTTAGAACTGCGTGAGTGTAGTTTCAGAGGGTAACGCATCTATAAAGAAATACTATAAGCAAGCTTGAAATTCAATGTACGCAGTTTCGCTCAAGTGTAAACATTATTGTTCTTCATAGCGTCAAACATGTCGGATTTTGTACCAAAGAAAGTATATTTGCGAAGCCGAAGAATTTTACTGCACTACTTTATTGAAAAGAAGTCTGCAGCTGAAGCACACACAATTCTTGTTGAGACATATGATCTGCCGGAAACAAGATGCAAAGATTGATTATTATTCTTCTTCTATGTGCCCTGTCCCTTCAGGACGTAGGTGATCATGGCTCTCCACGTCTCCCTATCCCTTGTGGCTCTTAGTATGTTTGCTCCTGTTGCTCCTGGCAACCCCCGTTCCGTCATTCACCTGATCAGGCCCTGCAAATATGTTCTCCTTCCTTCTATCTGACCAGTCAGTATCAGGTTCTCCAGGCTCTCCTTCCTCATTGCATGTCCCAGGAACTTCAGTTGTCTCTTCCTGATGCTCAGCATCAATTTCCTTTTTGTTGCCATTCTTTCTAACACCTCGTTGTTGCTTGTATGCTCAGACCACGATATCCGTAGCATCCTTCTGTAGAACCACATTTCGGCCGCTTCTTAGAGATTGATTAGGCGCTTCAAAAATAACGATTTTGATGTTGAACATAGAGAACGCTCTTGGAGACTAAAAATTGCAGTCATTAATTGATGAAGTCAGGCGCAAGCTGAAATTGCAGAATCATTAATAGTTGATCACACAACAGTTTCGAAACGTTTTCATCAACATAGCCGAATATCCATGGTTCGAAGCTTCTGCTCTGCATTTGGTGGGGTTGGCTGGGTGTAGTTTATTATGAGCAGCTAAAACCAACTAAAACAATCACGGGTTATTGCTGTCGACTTCAATTGATGCGTTTGAGCCGAGCATTAAAGAAAAAACGTCCGCTATACGAGCAGAGACACCAAAGTGATTTTGTAACATGACAAGCCTATGTCACATGTTGCAAAACGGGTGAAAACCTACTTGAAAAGGCATAAACAGAAATTCCTACTCAAACCGCCGTATCCAGACATTGCCTCTCCGATTACCGCTTGCTTCAATTAATGGCACATGGCCTGACTGAGCAGCACTTTCATTCTTGTGAAAATGGTCAAAAAATGAGTCGACTCGTTGTTAGCCTCAAAAGACGTCTCGTTTTTTTTCCGCCGTGAAATTCAAAGGCTGCCAGAAAGTTTAGAATAAAATAGTGGCTAGCAATGGACAATACTTTCAGTGATATGTTTCTTACTAATTTTTGTAATTAAAACATTACTTTTCATGAAAAAACAGCAGGAACTTATTCAATGTCCTCATATATACATATATATATATATGTGTGTGTGTGTGTGTGAGAGAGAGAGAGAGAGAGAGAGAGAGTGTGTGTGTGTGTGTGTGTGTGTGTGTGTGTGTGTGTGTGTGTGTGTGTGTGTGTGTATCAATTTTAAAGCTGATATTAAAATTTAAATTACTAGAGGATATTGACGTACACAAAGACACGTTTGAAAGCCGGAAATACCCTTGGGAAAGGTATTAATCCGTCTCTTCCATCCAGTTATGGGTTAAATAATAGGACAGATTGGGTTTTATAGACTTGTCTGGCAACCAGTCTACGGCAAAATGTAATGGCAACCTACTACGGGATAATCTTCTGCCCAGTCAGTCATGACTCTTTGAAGACATGATCGCTCAACCTTGTATCCCGTATGGCACTTAACTGACTGACATTATTTTTATTATTATTATTATTATTAATAAAAATAATTTTATTATTCTGCTTGTTCCATCGTTAGTTAGCGCGTACTTTCCGGCCTGATAATACTTAATGAATAATGAACTATTTTAATTTTGGTTGCGAGGAAAGAAGAAAAAACGTATCAGAGATACATTTTTTTAGCGCAAAATAGAAAGAAAGAAAGAAAGAAAGAAGCGGTAATGATGCTTTTTTTCTACTTCAATGAAATGAAAAAAAAAATCTTACGAGTTCCAAATCTCTTTATTTGTACCCTCATACTACTTTACGCTATGACCTGAATTCATACTTAGGGTAGTTATTACAATATTTTGTTAAAGTTGTCAAGTGCAAATGTTTAACGATGCAAGAGGTTTAACAATGAAGACGGGAAATTCCACGAGTATTTTATAGTCAAAGAAACCGCAAGGAACTTATTCAAGCCTCAACTTAAGAATTATGGTTTATCAGGAAATTCAGATAGCGAAACCGTAACTAGTAGTTATTATTATTATTATTATTATTATTATTAGTATTATTAATGTTAAACTTTTGTTTTTGTTCATTTTTAACAGTAAAATTGATATCTACCAACCTAATAAATAAGAGTCTTCTTAAAGAAAATGTGTCTCTCGACATGAATCGAGACTATATGTACTTATTTCTATCAAGAGACACTTTTCTCGAATAAGACATTCCCTCTTTAAGCCGGTAGGTATTAATTTCTCAAGGATGCATATTCAGATACGTATACCCATGAAATATAAATTGTGTAATGCATAGAATTAATAGCGAATTAAGAAATTCATTAAAAGCTTAAAAATACTCTATAAATATATAAATATAGACCATACTGTAATATAATAATCTGGCCCCACCCAAGAAGGCCGACGAAGCGTGGGTGTTTTCGGTCATTGAAAGCAGCGGATATCATTTTGACCCTATTTCCGGCAGAGCGGAAATAGCTCAGAGCAAACAGACAGGGTCTCTGAGAATTTAGGTAGGCGTCGCGTAGGCGTCGCGTGATCAAGGCAAAACCGGAAGAAACGAGTCCCCGGTTTTGGAAGATATATAAAGACTGCGAAAACACAGATAAGTCAGTCTCCAGAAGTCGACAGTAGAAGAGAAGTCTTGCAGTCAGTCTTGACAGTCTCCAGAAGTAGACAAGAAGAGAAGTCGAAGAAGAAGAAGTCAGTCAGCCTCGACAGAAGTTAGTCTTGACAGACAGACAAGTCTCGAGAAGTCGAAGAAGAAACTAGACGAGTAAGCAGAGAGAGACCACACTCCCGTCGTCACCCCTGTCAACCTTGGAAGAGCGCTCTCTCACTCTTTGTTCCTAGGCGACACGGTCCATCGTCGTCAATAAAAAATATAAGTGATATATTTTTATATACACTCGTGTTTGTCTGTTCATTGATATACAACAATACATTTTAAATATTTTATAATGAAGAATATATTATATTAACATGCAGACATAAACATTAAATACTTTTTCTAATGCTTATAATCTATATCAGTCCTATTTTGTCTGTCAGTTACACTTTTATAAATTTCTGACCATTATCCAACCTTTTATTCATTTGCTATATATATCTACAGTAAAATTATTTACACTGCCTTATTGATTTTTATAGAAAAAATTTAACCAATGATTTTATATTATATGTATGTGACGTTGCCTGCTTTTATTTCTGACCAGTGACTATCCATTTATCTTATTATTTCCAATTCCCATCAAACAGCGTGCGGACACAGTCTTTAATTATTTAACTCCTTTCTTTCAAGAGAAATTCCATTTAATTCCTTGCTTCGCTTATTCAAATCTTTAATTACAGCTAGTTTACGATCAGTCATTTTGACAGTGAACATACTTACATTGTGGTTTTTACTGAAATCGGTTTAGTCTTACTTCATTACTCGAATTAAGCTTGGTCTGCTTATCTGATAGTCCGATGTTTTGTGCGCTGACTGATTTGTTTCAAACTCGGCTGATAAAGTGTCGTGGAAATTAAATAAAACAAAACAAATCACCTCAACTATTTGATCAAACTAAAATAGTAAATACTTTAATCGTTTATACGATGTATGGAAGGACTTTGGTTTAAAATACACAGAAGAGAAACGTAATTCAACACAAACCAAGTCAACCAGCAAGATATAAGATGAAAGTAAGTAAAATAACGAAGCCAACCAACGAAAGAAAAGACGAAATAATCGTTTGAGTTCGTATTAGACTTAAAATGAAACACTGGCGTTCTTTAACTGAACGAAGGATGTGTCTTCTCACCAAATTTATTCAATCCTAAGAGAAGTAGAAGTCTTACTAGAATTCATTATTGGTAGCCATAATCTTAACAATATAAGATATGCAGATGACACTTGATAGCAGACACAGACAGAGAACTACAATAATTCTTATAGAAAGTAGTGAAGGAAAACGCAGAAAAAAATTAAACATCAATTGCAAGAAGACATAATGGGTAATTATCAGCACAAGAAACAACGCTTCATGCAAATTAGAAATTGAAGATCCCAAAACCAAGTAAGTACTATAATTTAACAGATGTACGTTGTGGTGCAGTGGATATCGACTCGGAACGACAAATCGGGAAGCCGAGTTCAAATTCCAGTTGAATTCTTTGCGTTCACTTACGCACAAATACCTTTGGGAAGGGTATTAATACGTATTTTCCTTCCAGCTATAGGTAAAAAAATAGGACAGATTGGGTTCTATAGCCTTAGTTGTCAACCAGTTTACCGCAGAAAGCAATGGCAACCTACAGCGGGATAATCTTCTGCCCAGTCAGTGATGTCTCTTTCGAGACATGATCACCCAGGCGTGTATCACATATCCCACTTAACTGACTGACTATAATTTAGATATTTGGAAAGTGTTTTGGCAGAGGAAGGAAGTGTCACACCAAAATTTGAAGGCGCATTGTGATAGCTTTCTAAAAGCTAAGCAAAGTATTAAAAAACAGAAAAATTCGTTAGAATCAAAAACAAATGAGTGTTGAAATATTACCTTATATAAGTCTTGCTATATGACAGCAAATGCTGAACTGCCTCGGTACAGATGAAAAATAAACCTAAAGAAATAGAAATGAAGTTCTACAGAAGGATGCTGAGAATACAGTGGAGTGAACATTTGAACAACGACATAGTTTTAGAGAGAAAGAAAACAAAAAATAGATATACTTAACATTAGATAGGGACTGTTGAAATTTTGTCGACACATATTGAGGAAAGAGTGCTTAAAAAATTTAACACTTACAAGGTAGAGAATATGTTATGCAACCAAGAAAATTTCAATTTACCACAACAAAGAAAATGTTCATTCGAAAATAGTTTTTCTCGTTTAATTCTCTAGGCATTGCTCTTCAATTTGTTAGGTTCCTACTCAGTGTGACCTTCGTTGACCTTAACTACCCTCCGAAGACGATTTGAAAAAAGGTGACCTAAGCACGCACAATTTCCTGGTCAATTTCTGCCCATGCACGAAAGAGAGCTCGGATCAAACCATCCAGATTTTTGTGTGTTTGACCCCAGGATGGACCATATTAAGTCGTCCACAGGATTTAAATCTAGCGATGATTTTCAATTCTTTAGCAATTGCGGTGTTGCTCATTATAGACGATGAAGATAGAATTCAATCAGGCACTTAACAAGAATTTTGTGTGTAGTGAGCATACGTAAAAGATAGATAGATAGATAGATAGATAGATAGATAGATAGATAGATATGAACGGACTGAGATAGATAGATAGATAGATAGAGAGAGAGAGAGAGAGAGAGAGAGAGATTGCTTTGGCGAAAGTAATTAAGAAAGAGTACGGATATGGTCTTCAAGCTTCATGCTACACTGATGGTAATTTTGAAGATAGGAAAATCTCACTAGAAACAAAGAAAAGCGTGCTGGACTGCTACGTGATGTCAGTTCTTCAATACGGCAGTGAATGCTGGATGATATAATCGAAAATGAGGACAAAACTAAAAGCAGCGGAAATGTGGTTCTACAGAAGGATGCTGCGGATATCGTGGACTGAGCATGCAAGCAACGATGAGGTGTTGGAAAAAATGGCAACAAAAAGGAAATTGATACTGAGCATCAGGAAGAGACAACTGAAGTTCCTGGGACATGCAATGTGGAAGGAGAGCCTGAAGAACCTGATACTGACTGGCCAGATAGAAGGAAGGAGAGACAGAGGAAGGCAGCGGATAACATATTTGCAGGGCCTGATCAGGTGGTTGACGGAACGGGGTCTGACAGGAGTAACAGGAACAAACTTACTAAGAGCCACAAGGGATAGGGAGACGTGGAGAACCATGATCGCCTACGTCCTGAAGGGACAGGGCACATAGAAGAAGAAGAAGATGGACCTCAAAGATAAAGGAGAAAATGATTAAAAACAATGAAAAATATTTTTAAAAAAACGACCTTAAAACGCCTATGTGCCAGTTTCTTTTTACTGCAACCATTGCTATACAAATTGTTGCTGTGGTTTGCTTGGTCAAGGATCGTAGCTATTTGCAAATGGAGGGGTCAGGTGGAACCGGTAAACACTTCGAAACAAGTCATACCAAACTGTCTAGGCGGGCGCGTTTCGTGTGTCATGACTTTTAAGTCAGTCAGTCATTTGGAGCTAGTGGAGTTAAATTGACATCTTGGAAGTCACGCGAACCTGCGCCGGCAACTAACTCAATAAGAAACTTTTGATGGGTCGACTAATATAAAAGCATTTGTGTGCGTGCAGGGGTTTCTCTGAGATAAAATTAGTGCAGATGTTTGCCAGAGATTTGTTTTTATGCGTATAGGACTCGAAGAAAGATGTCAAGACTAACTGTAAAACATTACTCTCTCATATATATATACACACACACACACAGAGGAATCTCTCATATACACACACACACAAGAATCTCTCATACACACACACACACACAGAGGATTCTCTCATACACACACACAGAGGATCCTTTCATACATACACACACACACAGAGAGGATTCTCTCATACACACATACACACACATACACACAGAGGATCCTTTCATACACACACACACAGAGAGGATTCTTTCATATTTTTTTTTCAATTGGAGTAGATAGACTAAACTATCGCCCGGTTCACACTCCACCCACGTCTATTGAACAGGTGAAGAGGCTCATCCCTTGTTTCCTGTTTAGGATGCGGTTTCCGGTTTTCTCTTTTCCAATCTTTTCACTCCTATGTAGCCCCCTGAACATCAATGGCGTTACCGCCTATGTGATATGATTAAAAAAAAATTACTTGTAGACACTTCGTTTGTGTGTATCTGTACACAAAGTGTGTGTAAAGAGAATTTGCACTAATGTATTTCTGCACAAACTATTATTAAGAAAATTCTGTCGGCTACAGTACTGCTTGTATAAGAGTAAAACATTTAAAAAATGCATCAGATGATAATGACTTACATAGGTTTCGGAGGGATATAATTCAGTTTAACTCTACTTGTTTCTGTAACTTACAATACCACGAAAACTATTTATAACAAGAAATATTTGATTTCGTGGCACAATGTATGATGACAGGATAAGAAATTAATGAAACAACAATCTTGGTAACTGTTTAGCTTGGCTAACATTCTAAGTGTCAATACGGCCAAAACCCAAACACTTACCGTTCCACCGCCACAAGGCAGATCCCAGCCTTTCACCTATCGTCATAGATAATTGCTCCCTCAAGAAGGCTTCATGTTTTGAACAGCTTTTGGGGATTCAAGCTCTTCTCAAACCGCAAAAGGAACTTATATAACCAATCTAATGCTAAAGATGGTGAGAAAAAATGGTCTCTTCATTTTATCGCAGAAGTAAGTAACTGACTCTCTCTCCTATCCTCTATATTTACAAAAGCCAGATCTGATAAAAAATGGAGTATTAATGCTATTTCTACTCAGTCCTCACTTGCTTGTCTTCATAAAATTCAAACGCATCCACACGACCTTGTGGGTGAGTAATTCTTCCCACCCCAAAACACCTTTCCATAGACGAATCGTTGTGAGCCTATTGTCGCTCTATTGCTACATCCATGGCATGTGTTCTGATGAGCTACATTCCTTAGACTCAGCGCCATTAATCATTATAATTGCGAACCGCCATGTCACATATACAAATGTGAAATATTCCCATTTCTTTCATATTCCTGTGGGAAGAAATAAGTTTCATTTGGACACGGTCTTTTCAAGAACAGCTGCTTTGTAGTACAGACTCCAAGAAGGATGCTTTCCCAATCACTACAATCTTAACTTCTTCAAGTTTAGGGTTAACTGTTATCTTTCATGCATAGCTCCATGAACTTTACTTCTTGTCCGTTCTTACTCCCCTGCAACACTCCATCGAACTTGAGTAGCCTTGGGCATTGCATTGAATGAGCAGTAATATAAAAACAACTAATGTTTACATTGACAAGTTTACAGCTTAGCTACGTCCCACCCTTTTACAGTGAAACCGATAAAATGTAACTGCAATTTCTACTCCAACAGCTTATTTTCTCGCAATTCCCGCCTGTGGAATTCCCTTCCACATACTTGCTTCCCCGACAGCTACAATCTCCAGGAGTTTAAATTTAAAGTTAATAGACACCTCCTAACACACTAACTCGCATCCATTCTCTCAAACACTCTTCCCATCTACCCAACCCTCATTCTCGGTATCCTTACCCGTCTATCACCCTCCTTTTGACATTTCCTATATCTAACCACTCTTTCTCATCACTTCCCCTATGTAACCCCCTGCGCAATAGTGACAGTGGCATCCCTTGCTTGGGGTGAAATGATAAAAAAAATCTCCATGATTCATTATTTTACAGTCAATCTACAACTTCTTGCGAATATCTGACGTCATTTATTCATCAAATTATGTAAATATATTTCGGACTAGAATAATAGATTTTATGATTAATGATTAAATGTGACAACATTTTACATACAAATTACTTGAAAATGTTTCGTGTTATTTCTACATGTTTTACTTTAAATTTTAAGTGTAAAGGCATGACCAGTGTTTAAAAAATATATCAAGAAAAAATATTATTACATATATGATGTCAATGAATTGCCAATGAATTTACTAAGGAAAATCAGCGAAAATCAGAATGAAAAAATTATTACTAATCAAACATTAAATCAGTTTTTTCCTGACAGAATGGAGCTATTATATGTATACTATAAATGATTGTACAATAATATTGCGTGAAAGCTAAAAAAAAAATGATTGTTGATGGTCAAGAATGAAAAGAAGTATTTTTTTTATATATAATCGTTTCACCACAAGTAATATGATATTGCCACTAGTGGGTTACAGAGAGAGGAGAGGGAAGAGATAAAAACTGTATGCTGGATGACGAAGAAAAGATAAGAGAAAGGTGAAAGTCTAGAAGATAGAAGATTGCAACTGACGTTGAAGATTGCAACTGACTTTGGAGATCATAGATATCAATAAAGCAACCATGGGGAAGGGAGTTTCAAAGATAAGAAGTGCGAGAAAATAAACTACTAGAGAAGAAGAAGCGGCTATATTTGCCTATTTTGACGGAAAAAGGTGGCACCTAGTTGCTAATCTAGTTACACGAGTAAATTCATGAGGGCGGGGCACCAGGAAATAAGGTTCGTCAGAGCAGAAATCGTGAAAATATTTGCAGAAAAGACAGAGGGAAGCCACATCCGATTATTAATAGAATATATATATATATATATATATATATATATATATATATATATATATATATAACACCAATGCTTTTATAATAGAACGTATCGAAAATCAGAAAGAGTCATTATTGAAACAAGTGTTAGTGAGGAAGTATGTTTATTATATGTATAAAGTCAATGCATTGTTAATTATTTTACGACAGAATGCATTGAAAATGAGAAAGAAAGAGACAAAAATCGTAAACATATTATACTGAATAATAGGGCTATTATATGTATAATAGCAACAATATTATTATTCCGACTGTGGAATTCCCTTCCACACGATTGCTTCCCCGACGGCTACAATCTCCAGGAGTTTAAATGTAAGGTCAATAGACACCTCCTAACACACTAACCTGCTCCTATTCTATCAAACACTCTTCCCATCTGCCCAACCCTCATCCTCGGTATCCTTACTCATCTGTCACCTTCCTCCTGACCTTCCCTATGTCTAACCACTCCTTCTCTTTACCTTTCCCTATGTAGCCCCATGCGCAATAGTGGCAGTGGAATGCCTTGCTTGGGGTGAGATGATTAAAAAAAAAAATCAGCCTTCCAAATATGTACTCTCTTTTTTCTTACTCTTTCATTAAGGTCAATAGACATCTCCTAACACACTAACAAGCATCCATTCTCTAAAACACTCTTCCCATCTACCCAACCCTCATCCATGTTATCCTTACCCGTTTATCACCCTCCATCTGACATTTCCTAATATCTAACCACTCTTTCTCATCACTTTCCCATATGTAACCCCCTGCGCAATAGTGGCAGTGGAATGCCTTGCTTGGGGTGAAATGATTAAAAAAAAACACGAGGGCAAGGCTTTTACGATAGAAATGCATTGAAAATGAAAAAAGAAAGATAAAATACTAAAAGCATGGTTTACTGACAGAATATGAATATTATATGTATAATGTCGGCGAAATAGTCATGGGTTTATTATAGAAATGCATAAAAAAACAAATAAATCAAATACGGTCAAGAATAAAAGTGTTAGTGGCAGAATAAGGCTATTTTCTGTATCATGATATAGAATTTTTATATAGGGAATTTCAACTAACATTTTTATAAAATGCGTATTAATTTAGTATAGAAAAAATAGAATATCAAAAAGACAGATAGATAGATAGATAGATAGATAGATAGATAGATAGATAGATAGATAGATAGATAGATAGATATTGTTTCTTACCTGCTTTTGAAAGAGTAATTAAAGAGTAATTAAAGAGTTGCGATTTCACTATCAGGCTAAAGCAGAGGTGGAGAAAAACTTGAAAAGTTGAGTTAAAAGGGAGATAACTGATACTGTGATATTCGAAAGAATCATGGTACATGGAATCGAACACTGTACTCGGTTCAAAATTCCAGTCACCTGAAGAAGACCGGGGCATACAGCGGGTGGAACGTCGTGAACATGAGAACAAAGATGAGGACAATAGTCCGAGCAATGTAAATAAAGTAAATAATTACAATCAGCAGAAATATATACAGATACTGAAGAATTAGTACGAACCCGATATACCAAAAATATGGAAATAATTATAAAAGTCTCGCCAAAATCTGGCACAAATATCGAACCATCTAACATTTCTACACCGATTTAGAGATTTACGACTCATCTTCTCGTGCTTGGCACCAATACTTTCGGTCAATTTAAGGAGAGCCAGTCTGGTCTCAGAACAAGCAGGACATGACCTTGTCCGTGAAAGTATATAATACAACCTTTGGATAAAACAAAAACTGCAATCTGATATCTCCCAGAGGCTTGAGAACTTCTTCAATAGATTTCCTGACTCAGACCGAAAGGATCTGGATAAATTCTTCAGACATGAATTCCATGCAGTCAAAGTCCGCTAAGTTCAGAAACTGAACAGATTTAAAGATCAAAAAGTGACGCACAAGGTAAATCCCCACCCCTACATCGGTGAAGGCTATAATCAATATCAGTTAACACAATCTGAGTACCTCTGAAGTGTCAGTACTGAACAAGGGTCTTAACTTCACTACAACCATCAGGTGGATACCATCATTGCCCGAACTGAGGAAATAGCCTAGTTCATTTCTCAGTGTTTAGCGGATGGGCTAAGATGAAAAGTGTGACTGATACTGAAGAAAGCCAAGCCGTTCAAATCAATCATCACAAAACTGGACAATCTGGCAATGAAAACCTTACAGAGAAAAAAATATCATCATCCTTCCAGCTGACGAAGGCAATGTGATTATAATGGTGAACAAAATGAAATATACAGAAAAACTGGAAGACCTAATTAGAAATCGTAGCTATAGTAAAGAAAAATCCAACAATAAAAACAGAACGAAAATAGTCACAGATTCTAATCATGAACAAGGACGACAGTCTACTTAAGCCATAGAGGCAGTTGTTACAACGTTACAGCAAGTCACCCTTTATATACGATTTCCCCAAAATTCACCAAGACTGTATTCCGCTCAGAACAATTGTTAGCTACAAGGCTTCTGTGTGTCACTCTCTTTGTCACTTTTGTGTGGATATAATTGACCTATTAATAGGAAAGTCACTATCATATGCTTTCATCCAATCTAACAAGATGGTGATCTGGATGTGGTGAGCTTGTTTACCAAGGTAGCCACAGGAGGGATACTATCAGTACTCAGGGACATACTGTTCTCGAACTCTTCCCTAAGAGAACGTACCGGTATACCAATAGATGACCTGATAAAAATGCTGACTTTCTCTACACAAACAACACACTTCGGAATGAGATCAGACATATATCAGCAAAATGAACGCTTAGCAATGGGCTCACCATTATCACCAGCAATGGCTAACATATGCATGGAATACTTCGAGAAAATAGCATTAAAATCCACATCACTAAAACCAACTCTGTGGCTGAGACACTTTCATACACTTGACAAACCAGCTACTACTGGACCATGTGAACTCAATAAGATCATCAATACAGTGCACAATGGAGAAAGAAAACAACAACAACAAAGTAGATTTACTGGTTGTACTAATATCGTGAACAGAGAATGGGTTCAAGACATTCATATACTACAAGCCAACATTCACCGGACAATACTCAACTTCAAACCCCACTACCCATGTAAATAAATTCCACTGCCTACAACATCGAGAAAAAAGTCATAAGTGATGACCCAGCGACATATGAACAAGAAATGATCGGTATAATCAGTGCCCTACAACATAACAACTATTCTGGGTACATGACAGGAGCTTTGACGAACTGGGATAGAAAGGTGCAAGAGGATAACAACACTCATAAAATAGTCTCGGTGTGCCTACCTGATGTGAAGAGATTATTGGAAAAACAAAAAAAATCTGTAGCCCATATGCCATAAAGACGACCTTCAAAAGTGATACAACACATCTTCCAAGTTAAATCTCTTATAGAGGAGAACATAAATAAAGTTTAGTGTACACGCCATCCCATCCAACAGTGGTAAATAATATAAGGGAGAAACAGGCTGCCCAGTTAAGATAAGGCTGCAGGAACACCGTAAAGCCGTAACACGCGGGGAAATAGAAAACTCAGGAGTGGCTGACCGCATATGGAGGGAAAAGGAAGGCCATAGCCCCCTGTGGTATAAGGTTAAATTAATAAACAGAGAACATCATTGGAAAATACGAAAACTTAAGGAATCAGCGCATATGTTGGACCACAAAAAAAATTCCTAAGCCGGCCAAGCATAGACATGAATACAATATGGGAATCTGTAATACGAAGTGTTAGATGAAAAAAAAGCAATAATAACACAACATTGTTATATGAGCTCTGGTAAAAATGATTACTGAGAAATTAGTTTTAAAAAATTACGAACTGATATACTTAAGGACACATTAGATAAAATCGTTGGTTGAATCTAGTAACTAGACCCAAAGAGTTGTGAGTTCAATACCTGGCTGCAAAAGTTTAGGGAGTTGAGTTAAAAGTTATAACTGATGCGGAGATAAACTGAGAACTAGAAAAATCTACCCCGGTGGACGAAATAAGACGATTCTGAGTTCTAATCACCTGAAGAAGGACGGAACGTACAACGGTCGAAATGTCGGGCATATGGCAACAAAGATGCATAAGGTAATTCTTCTTCTTCTTCTATGTGCCCTGTCCCTTCAGGACGTAGGCGATCATGGATCTCCACGTCTCCCTATCCCTTGTGGCTCTTAGTATGTTTGCTCCTGTTGCTCCTGGCAACCCCCGTTCCGTCATCCACCTGATCAGACCCTGCAAATATGTTATCCGCTGCCTTCCTCTGTCTCTCCTTCCTTCTATCTGTCCAGTCAGTATCAGGTTCTCCAGGCTCTCCTTCCTCATTGCATGTCCCAGGAACTTCAGTTGTCTCTTCCTGATGCTCAGCATCAATTTCCTTTTTGTTGCCATTCTTTCTAACACTTCGTCGTTGCTTGTATGCTCAGTCCACGATATCCGTAGCATCCTTCTGTAGAACCACATTTCGGCCGCTTCCAGTTTTGTCCTCATTTTCGATGATATTGTCCAGCATTCACAGCCGTATTGAAGAACTGACATCACGTAGCAGTCTAGCACTATTTTCTTCGTTTCTATTGAGATCTTCCTGTGTGTTAGTATTTTGCTCATCTTCTGGAACGCGTCCTTTGCCATGCCAATTCGCCTTCGGATCTCCGTGTCGCACTTTCCATCTCCTGTTAGAACACTTCCTAGGTACTTAAATTCTTGGACTTGTTTGATTCTGTTATCCCCCACCTGTATTTGGCATTTTTGGTTGTATCTTTTGCTGATGACCATGCACTCAGTTTTCTTAAAGTTTATTTGTAGTCCCTTCTTGTCACTCTCCACTGCTACTTTCTGTATGAGATCTTGCAGTTTCCTTTCCGTGTCCGCAATCAGTACTGTATCGTCCGCGTATCTTCAGTAGTGATGAATTTACTCAGTTAAGTTCCATACGTAATACACGTCTTTTTTGATTCGGTTGAAAATTTCCAGCAGTTGTTTGCTGTTTCTTTCTGTAGTAGACATGTTGTCAACTATGGCTATAGTTCTGCTATAGCTGGAAAAATTAAATTTCGTATTTATAAGATAAAAAAGATAATAAATATAATTCACTGTAATTCAGTGTCATACGCGATGTACACTTGGGTGATTATGCCTCTTTCCTTTGATGGAAAAAGTGAGAAAATGTATTATTTTTTCACTTTTTCCCCTTTATTTTCATCTTCACTTTCTACTCCTTTTGTATCTTTTCTTTTCCTCTTTCTCTCATTTTCCTTTATAGAAGTATAATTCTTTTTTTAAGCAAACGATTTGAGTCCAGACACCATGTAATTCACTTTCTCTCTAAATTTAAAATTTCTCTCTCTTAGCTGTTTTCATTGGCTCTTTCCTCTCAATACTTTCTCACTTATTTCCCTCTTTACTTTCTATCTCCTCTATATATTTCCCTTTCTTCTTTCTTTTCCTTTTCTTGATTTTTCATCTTATTTTCTCATTTTTCTAACCTCTTTCTTTTTTAATATCTTTTTACCGCGTACAAAAATATTTCCAAAATTAAAAAGAAGTGGTGTTTTTTAAAAAAAACTTTTGAATAAAACGTTTATTACCATCATTATTAACTACCTGATGAGACATTGTTCTTTCAATGTCGGAACAAGATGTACAATTTTGTAGTAGTTTGTACATGTTCTAAAGTAATAATTAAGAACAAATATTCATAGTTCTATTTTTATATTGTGAACTGTTTTAAATTAATGTTTTGAACGTTGCAGTTATTTTCTTCGTTCCTTATTCATTTGTATATATATATATATATGTGTGTGTGTGTGTGTGTGTGTGTGTGTGTGTGTGTGTGTGTGTGTGTGTGTGTGTGTGTGTGTGTGTGTGTGTGTGTGATGGATGAATTGCGTGGAAATTAAAATAACACTGGCATCTCATTTTAACAGATATATTTAACAAAATTAAACAAAGATGTTTTGAAATACTAAAGAGTAAAATAAATTCAATAAAATTCAACCAAGGTCTCGAGCCGACCTCGGATATTTCCCGCATCTATTCTGGACTGTCTCCTTGTTTAAGTTGGCGAATGCTACCATAATCCTTGCCTTCAGTTCGTCTTTGGGTTAAAAAGAAGTTTTGTTATTCTCTCGTTCAACTGATCCCCACTTATAATAATCAAGTGGGGGTGCATTCTGGGAAGTCAGGTATCCAGATGTAATGAGATGATGTGATCGCAGAAAATATCTGACAGATATGATTGAGTTTTCCTGCTTGTGTGGCATGGTGCAGAATTCTGTTGCCAGACATAGGGTCTTTCCGTCTTCCACCCTCTTGACCCAGGGCAGCAAAGAACACAAGGCACTTGATATACGTCCTCGGGTTGAGTCCTTTGAGAAAAAGAATGGAGGCATAACTTTGCCATCATTTATGATCGCTCCAAAAACCATGACGTCTACTGGATTATATCATGCAACTATTTTCCAAATCCTGTACACTGTATTCAGATTAGTACCCAAACACTTTGAAGTGTTCGTATTTGAGCTTCTTGCGCGAATGCCAAGAAGGAGAGCTTGCCGTTTCCAAATTTCTGACTGGGTGAATTGCGTCATGGTGCTCTTTTTCTCACAGATGGTTCCCAACTGACCCTACCAAACAGTCGACAAGATCAAAACAAACAATGCGCATGCGCGAAATTCAAAATATAAAGTAGCGACAATTTACCTATCGCATCCTTTATAACTATACTTGTGGGTGTCTTGGGTATATCTGGGTACGAACAGTTCATTTGGACATTTTTTATGATGAATTAAGTGTTATAATATTTTTAATATAATTCATATAACACAGTTGTTACGTGGTGGAAAGAAAAAATTGTTCAGTTTAAAAATAAATTTATTCTTTTACAAATGGAGAGAGCTTTTCTTCCGACCAGATAAAATTGAACCAAATTAACCTCTTTTGCCAGTCACCTTACAGTGTTGATTTATAAGTCTACATTATCTATATCTATGATATTGAGCACTTTTTCCACATAAAAAATTTAATAAAAAAAAATTATGAACAAGTTCAACACACGCACATATATATATATGCATGAGCAAACGCATTCAGCTATATTTACATAGATCAAAAAAGAATTTCAGTGTCATATTTCCCCAAACATTTGATTATGTCGCTAACCCTGTTTACATATCTATATACACATTCGTATGCACGAAACATATCTTACTCACGCGTCACTCCTTAAGTTTCTGACCGTGCAGTTAGAATTTCAATGTTAACTAATGTTTTAGGAGAAGATAAATCTCGCTAAACTCACTCATCCAAAAACCTCTTCTCGCCTTCTCTCCTATTTTGATTCCAGTACCAATACCGGCCCAGGACGTTCAGTGCGTTTGACTCAGCCGCACCAATTCGCACGCTTTTCAAAGGATAAAATCTTTTTCGAACGCCATCAACTTTCTTCTTCACGCCAGGACGAATTCGAATCAGAGAGAAACTGACGCTGCGTGGCGCATTCTAATGATGTAAGAGTCGCTGTCGCAGGTCACGCGAATTTGGACAGCGAAACCTTTTACGATAAACAGCTCGCATGAGACGAACGGAGTGGTTGTATTTAATTACAGTATATGTGCGTACTTTTCTTTATTTGTTTAAAGACACTGTACATCACAAAAATGTCTGAAAGAAGCCGTCAAATTGAACACCTCAGCAGGTGCCTGAAGTATTCTCTAAATTTACATGCAAGTGAAAATTTGATAGATAGATAGATAGATAGATAGATAGATAGATAGATAGATACGGAACAAAGATAGATAGATAGATAGATAGATAGATAGATAGATAGATAGATAGATAGATAGATAGATAGATAGATAGATTTTAAGAAAAAGAGTGAATTAGGAAGATGTGTGCTTATATTTCTTTGTTCATTGCAAAAAAGTGTCTGAAAGAACATCAAATGAATACCTCAGCAAGAACACAAATTGTGTTTCTATGCAAGCGTCAGCACCAAAGGTAGAGAGATCATGCAATTTTTACAAGTGTCTGTGCATGTAATGTAATGCAATTTTGGAGCGATAAATTGTCGATCCAAGTTCGAATTCGTTACATTCACTTTTGCACAAATACCATTGGAAAATATATCAATACATTTTCTCTCCTCTTTTAGAACAGATTGGGCTATTTGACCTTGGTTAGCTACCAGTACAAGAGAAAGTCAAATCTGACTTCAAAAGCGTATGCGACCGTGAAGAAGTCCATACTAAGCGGCCAATGAAAGTACTAATAAATTCATAATGACTACGATCTCAACTGCGCTCGATTAGTCAGATATGAGATAATGAGCACGTGGCTGAGTGATTAGGACATTCGCTTTCCGACCATGAGATCTGTGTTCAAATTTTACCATGGCCGATTTGCTAGGAAAGTTATATACTGATTTTATCGGCCGGTAGAAGCGATCTGATCGTGCGGCATCCTTGAAAACTGCCTGGAAAAAATACCACGGTAGGCGGAACCATTTAGTAACCGTCGATAATTGGGCTAGAACGAAGACGCAAGTTAATTTGACTGAAGGTACTGGCTTGTTCAGATTGTAAATCACGTCAGAAAATGCAAGGCGTTTACAATAGGCATTGGTTACCCGTTCTAGCAGACAGGCATACTCGGATACATGTAACCAGCCATAACTTAATGGGCTTACTAACTGCTTTGGTTGCAGGAGGAGAGTGTTTCGTATACTTTTTGTGTTAGTTTTACCTGTCATCTTTGTGACATTTTGAATTTTAATTGATTTTTAAACTCTGCTGATTTATTATTTAACCGAGCATATTGAAATGTCCACAAAGAGCACTCCAATTACTGAGCACTCCAATTACTTTACCCAGCATAGTTAGATGGAAGCTGCTCAGGCTGCACTTTCCAGTTTCTATAGAGTTTAAAATAATTCCCGAAGGTTTTGGGGGAAAATTACCCCCCCCCCCACCACCACCACCAACCTATCTCCTACAGACAGCATGTGACTAGCTTTTCATTGTTCTATCGCTTTTACCATAGTAACTGCTCGGGTGAACTGCATTACTTGATTCCATCAAGTTTAACCTTCACAGCTAGGAGCTCCCCCCGTGCCACTTACATAAAAAAAAAAAACACCCATATTCTATCCGTATTCTATCGGCGATAAGTAAGTTCCGCTCAAACAGCTTCTTCCCTCGAGTATGTTTCCTCGATCACCACAAACTTCACCTGTTCAACAGAGTTAGCCGTTATCTTCCCCTTCTAACCATATAAATTACACCTTAACGTAACACTCTACCTCGAGTGGGTTCCTAAATAGAATTCGAATTGGGCATACAAAACTGGCCCACTAATATCTGATCGAAGCTACAAAAGCACCCAAATGCACGTTCTGCAAACAGCAGATAACAATAAAACATATAGTAATAGATTGTAAAAAGTACAAAAACATCCAAAGGAAATATGACAAAACAACAAACAAGCGAAGTGTTTCAAAAAGTAAAACCTCATCAAATGATACAATATTTAAAAGAGACGGAAATATTCAAAATTCTCTAAACAAAACAAACAAATAGCTACCAAACCACCTACATAACAGAAACATATTACAGAACCAAATAAAACAACATATATGCATAACACCACACTGGCATTGAATGATCCTGCAGTGGTTCATATGCCGTAAAGTGGTTGATATGCCGTAAAGTGGCTGATATGCCGTAAATTGGTTGATATGCCGTAAAGTGGCTGATATGCCGTAAAGTGGATGATATGCCGTAAAGTGGATGATATGCCGTAAAGTGGATGATATGCCGTAAATTGGTTGATATGCCGTAAAGTGGCTGATATGCCGTAAAGTGGCTGATATGCCGTAAAGTGGTTGATATACCGTAAAGTGGATGATATGCCGTAAAGTGGATGATATGCCGTAAAGTGGTTGATATGCCGTAAAGTGGTTGATATGCCGCAAAGTGGCTGATATGCCGTAAAGCCCAAAACAATCAATCAATCGAGTGGGTCCCGAATTTTTTACATTGTAAAAAACAAAGGGTAAAACTCTGAGAATAGAGAAACAAACAAATACATATTGGAAATAAAAGTAAACAGATAGATACATATTTAATCTTAACCTACCATGATACGAGATCAGATAAAAAGAAATAGTGTAAGATTATGTAGTTCTGAACTTTCACATGGCTAGGAGAATCCTGCTTGAAAGTCTGAAACTATATAATTCATATTTGGTCTGTTGTAAGAACTAAGAAAGTGGAAGCACCGTTTCATCTATTTTAGAGATACGGAAGTACCGTGTCGGCCATATTATGTGTGAATAAAACACAGAAGTATCACTTCTGCAAGGAGAAGTCAACAGACTAAATGCGTTGTTGTTATTACAGACCTTTTCCTTACCAAGTTGTGACAGACATCAATCACTGGCACCAGTACAAAGAGTCATTTCTTCATATTCTGTTATTGCATAATATTTTATTTTATTTTGATTAAATTGATTTTTACGGCTTATCAACCTTCTGCGGGTTATTTAAAGTCATAAAACATTTTAGCTTCTAAGAACTTTTTGGAAATAATAAAGATTTACTGATATAATACTAAATAAAAATAAATAAATAATGCATAGTTGGGAGAGAAGAGGTACATTCATACATCTTCCATGGTTGTTTGCGCGTAAGTGCATATAACGAACCCGACTTGAATTAGAACGCAGCTCTCTGATTTCTAATTCCGAGCCATTATCCATTACATCTCGAGCAAAACCAAGCTTACAACACATGGTATTCTCAAGCGTTCGCCTATCTAGGTACTGACCATATTCGACGTTGCTTAACTTGTATTAGAACGACTCTGCAAACTTTACGATGTCAGTGTGTGTGTGTGTGTGTGTAGTGTGTAAAAGAACGAATAATAAAATTGCAAAGTTTCAAAATATTAATTTAAAACAATAAAAATAGAGCAATAAATATATATTATTTAAATTTTACATTAGAACATGTAAATTACAACTACATGTTCTGATGTAAAAGTTAAATTGTATATATATATATATATATATATATATATATATATATATATGGCAACGTCTTAGACCGCTCGACCACGAATGACCTCCAATCTAAACGAAGTTTTAATCAAGCCTATATAACACAATTTTCGATTCCTCGCAACAACCATATCTGCTCATATTTACATTTGTTGACATTACGATACATTTCGGAGCAGATATGCTTGTTGCGATGAATCGAAAATTGTGTTATATAGGTTTGATATATATATATATATATATATATATATATATATATATATATATGTCAGTATGTGGAGGTATTTTTAGCTTAGTATTCATTCTTCTCTTTCTTCGTTTGGATTGCCTTATCATTAACAATATTCTCAATTATCTTGTTTTATACATCATTTCTTAATTGTATATTGCAACTGAGAATATCTATACTTTCTCCCGTTAATTCTCTTTTAATAAAACGCCATGTCAAGGTAGTCTTTCTATTCAGATTGTTTGTCTGTTGTTAGCAATAACGAGATGATATGTAATTTCCTTGGAATTCAGTTGGTCGCTGAATTTTCCTCTTTAAAAAAAAATAAACTTCCTTCGCAAACTTTGTTCTTTCATCGTTCCTTCAAATGCTTTAGGGAAGCAGTCTGAACCTCATTAATCTTCTATTATCGCAACTATATGTTTGATGGGATCCCAAATTGGGCAGATCAGTGTTTTCTCTTCTTGCATCAAATCATCGGCTAAGCCTTAAAATATATTGTCTTAAGGTATGGTCCTGCTGGGTCAAAGTTCTAAACCCGAGGCTATCATTATTCACGACTAGCTCAAAGAATCGGCATCCGTTTCTTTCCTCCAAATTATCGATAATGTGTCAATCGTAAATCTAAAGGCCCTTAATATGGATATGGCTTCTGAAAAGCATCCTATTTATACAAAAATGAAAAAAACTTCAGCTTGTTATAGACATCGTGTTCTGAGGAGAAACATCTCTGATTAATGCTTTGTAAAGATCATTTTTGTTTTTATATTTTCTAGCACATTATACGCTCTAAACAGACACGTACAGACAACAATGTTTAACTCCATTACTACAGAAATTAACGCTTTGAACTTGAAACGTTGAAAAGCTAGATAATGTTCAACAAAGGTAGTAGCCAGATGGATAACATTTCAGTGCACGCGGTCAAGACCGATACGGAGAATAATGTTATTATGTAAATATATTCCAGAAGAAAACTTGAACCCTTTCACTTTCACTAATACAAATTTAATTCTTCAAGTTTCTATGTGCGTTGATGTGTAATTGAAATAATGGATATCGTCTCAGGAGAAAATTGAGGAGCTTCAGAAAAGTATAAATCCATCTCCTCTCCAACTATAAGTTAAATAGCAGTTCTTTTAAAAGCATTTTTTGACTCGAGAAATTATTAATGTAATATCCACTCGCCAAAGAAAGAAAAGAAGAATTATTTTTGCAATCTAAAATATGTTTAGGTTTTAAATAACCCACAAAGGGTAGATAAACCGTAAGAAAACAAATCAATGAGAATAGTTCATGTCTCAGTAATGTCTGTTGCATTTACTTATAACCTCGGGAAAGACAGGAATCTGTTGGGTTTTTTTTGTTTTTTGTTTGTTTGTTTTTTTGTTTTTTTGTTTTTTTTGTTTTTTTGTTTGTTTGTTTTTTGTTTTTTTGTTTTTTGTTTTTTGTTTGTTTTTTTGTTTTTTTGTTTTTTTGTTTTTTGTTTGTTTGTTTTTTTGTTTGTTTGTTTTTTTGTTTTTTTGTTTTTTGTTTGTTTGTTTTTTGTTTTTTTGTTTTTTGTTTTTTTGTTTTGTTTTGTTTTTTTGTTTTGTTTTGTTTTTTTTTTGTCTTCTAGTATGGGTTAAATAGAAGAGTAGATAAAAATCTCAAGAATGAATTGACGTGGTCAGTTGAAGGTTTGCCCCAAAATATATATGCGATTGTCTTCACATTTTTAAGGATAGAGTTTGAGGTTCTCACGTTTTCATGTGGGCGTTGACTTGGGTTTGCTGCAGCCTGATATTGGTGTTCCCTATTAATATTTTACCCTAGGCCTACTAAGTCTGCAGTTTCGTCAGATTTCAATTTCTTCAGGTTCATTACTCGCGGTATTTGTTTTATGTTGTGCGTTGCGTGATAAGGGATAATCCGCGTCGATCATCATAAACAATTCACTGGGGCATCTGATTTTAATCCATTTTCCGTGTTGCAATCTTGAGCCGAATGTAAACTGGAAAATCATGAGGTAGAGAAATCCGCTCCTTGGGCAGAATGATGTGGGACGTCAATAACTGGGTGAATCTTACAGGGAAAGCGATGATTGCGTAGATCTACCCGATTGCTCACGATTTGAAATGACCGAAGTGGGCGACAATATACATTATAAAAGTGTTCGTTCCGCGTGTGCATTTTAGCCATTGCTGCCTTCCATAGTTCACCAGTTTGCAACGGCTCTTTAGGTATCTGGTATTCGTCCCATAAGACAGGGAAGTGGTCTTTGATAACACGACCGCATAAAATCATAACAGGAGACATGCAAAGATCCTGAACAGGATTGCTGCGTTGGGTCAGCAAATCACGGCCTGCACAATCATGACAGAGCCGATCACAGCTACCTGTGTTGTCTGCGAGTATACGCCTAGCCATTTTGACGGCCAATTTTACTCGAGTAATAAGCCAATGAATTACGTTTCCTTCTTCCCCAAAACTCTTTTCCTTGTCTAGAACAAGAAAGACTTGATTAAATATGGACGGGGTGTGATTGGTCCTCTTCGTGGAGGCAGCGTTTAGTTCTTGTACGTCTACCGTGCGTCTGGAGTGGTCGTCTTTTTTGTTGCGACTACCATCCTTGAGAACCAGGTTGTAAGAGTGGCCACTATATCGATCGATATCTTGTTTCATGCTCTTCTTTTAATGGCGAGAAACAGAGATTGGTGTGTAGACTGCTTATAGCGTCACATCAGGGACGAAGGTAATGTTCAATTGCTTTCCTATTGTAGCAGTAGGTATTCTCCCACGGCATGTTCTTTGCTGGGTCACCATCGTAGCTGTAGGGACGGTCAACCATGTCTGGTACAAGGCCAATTTACACGCACAGCCGACAATCCCCACAACTTAGGATTATTAGAACTATCAAAAGGTTATCAAAAGGTGGATTTGTGGAAGAAAAAAGTATACATTTTGTATGTTTAAATAGAAATTTATTAATAGAACAGAATAGCATGAATTATTAGAAGTTAAACATTCAATGAAAAACAGTAGTAAGGAGTTAACGGTATCAAGAGTTCGTTGCAGTAACTTCTGTGTGTGTATGTATGTATGTATGTATGTATGTATGTATGTATGTATGTATGAGAGTTATTGTTGGATAGAACTGTCTTTGAAGTAATCGCTCAGTCTTGAAATGTTCCGTTCGTTTATCAAGTATAAAAAGAGTCAGACGGGTGAACGGCGAAAAGAAAAGAAATGAGAGAGAAAGATAGAGATATGGTTGGTTGACGTTTGTCAGGGTACGTGTTAATACGCTCGTATTCTTCTCTTTGGTGAGATGCAAACTTGCTCGTCTTTTGTTGTGTTTGTGGGGCTTGAAATGGTCATTTGGAAATTCACTCCCGGATGTGATTCGGGCCTTTCCGAGAAAAGATCCGTAAAAGAATTTGTTTCTGAGAATTGAAGATTATTTGAATTTTGTTTTTAGATGTTTCCTAGTTTTCTATTGGTCGAAAAACACTTCGCATCAAGATGTGAAATTTCACGAGTTTTGTTTTGGATTCTCTTCTGCTAAGCAAAATTTGTAAATTCAAGTCTTTTTAATTTCTAACAAAATCAATAAGTCAGTGCTTATCATTTGAATTTTAAATCTAAATCTTGTTTCATTCACTACACTATCATGGTATCTAAGGGTTGGTGTAAGCATGGATTTAATGCGCTGGAACTGAAATGGTCACGTATCCATCGTTCCAGTAGGTACCTGTTTTCTATCGGAAGAAGTGGGATGGTACTAAGCAGTGCTGGAATGGGTTTTCTGCAAATGGCATTTCACTTTGTGCCCTTCAACGAGTTGAGCCGTGATGTCTAGGCTGAGAAATCAATGGCAACAAATGTAGGTATTCAAGGTAGATTCTGATAAGTAAAAGCCAGATGTGTTGTTTGACTGCCGTGTTTCCATCGAACCAATTCTTATATGCATGAACAATCAGTCAGTTAAGTGCCATACGTGAAACACTCTTGGACGATCATGTCTCGAAAGAGACATGACTGACTGGGCAGAATATTATCCCGCAGTAGGTTGCCATTGCGTTCTGTGGTAGACTGGTTGCCAGCCAAGGCTATAGAACCCAATCTGTCCTGTTATTTGACCCATAACTGGAAGGAAGAGACGGATTAATACCTTTCCCAAGGGTATTTGCGCGTAAGTGAATGCAAGGAATTCAACTGGAATTCGAACTCAGCTCCCCGATTTCTCGTTCCGAGCCGATATCCACTGCACCACGACGCACATACACGCCCTTAATATGAAGTTGGTTGTCTGTGGTGTCAGCTATTCGATGACTAGTTAGCACGAGGTACGCGTCTGAGCACCTGAATAAGTATGAACTTTTCCGTTCAGTACATACCTGTTCGGTTACATCTTAAATACTCAACACCAGTCAATAAAAATGAGAAAAGAATTCAATTTTTACGAACTCAGTTTTATTAAAAATAAGAAATTACATGACAAATGCATTAAAGTTCATATGCTAACAATTTGTAACAAAAGTAAATTAAAAGAAAAATGTAAAATATATTTTTTCTAATTTAAAAATGAAAAAAATAATTAAAACAATTATTCACTGACGCTTACCTGGAAAAGTATTTTTTTGTAATAAATAATTAACATTAATCGAAACTTATTTATAAATGGAACTTTGTCTGTGTGTGTGTGTGTGTGTGTGTGTCTGTGTGTGTGTGTGTGTGTATCCGTTACCTATAGACTTCGAAACGGCTGAACCGATTTTCTTGAAATTTTACACAGTTGTCATATAAGCGTCTGCGAGTGTTCTTAGCTAGGTTTTGTGTCGAGGTACCCCCGATAAATATCGAAAATCGATAATCGAAAAAATCGGGTTCTAGAAGGAGTGGTGCGATTTTAATCAGATTTGATACACTCATAGACAAAGATATAAGAAACGATAATTCTGCCTGAATGTCTGTATTTTTTTCACCCTTTTTATTTTAGTTTTTGCTTCGGGTTTGGCTCTAAGTAGGTATAATTGTAGTTCTTAATCTCAGCCATGATGCCATTTACTAAGAGGACGTATTTAGCATTCAAAATTCAGTTCACGACGAAAAAAACTTATTTGATATCGATACCAGAAAATCAAAATTTGACTTACATCCATTCATTTTTCTTTCAGTCTACGGTTTCACTTTAACTGGAAACTCTGTGTAAATCGATAATAAAGTAAATCTCTGTTTTAGTTTAAGAATACTTCTTCAATATTACTATCTAAGTAGTTGTTATTTATTTGTTTATTTAGCTGATCATTGGATCTTTACAATTAAATTTCTCTATACACACACTCATACAAAATACATGAAATTAAATACACTCATTTCCGAATATTCTCTGTTCTGCAGAGAAACGGATTTACAAATTTAAGTGAAATATACTCATTTTCGGATGTTCACTGTTTTCCAGAGAAACGTATAAATGACATGAATAGAAAAGTTTTATAGTTGCAAAATACATTTGCATCGAAGAGACAAATTGACCATTATGCCCAATGGATCAATTTGCTTGAACTAATTTACGTAAAAGAATCACATCTGTAATGAAAGGCGCAACTAAGCTGTGACACTATCTCCTACGGGGATACTTTCCCTTCTCCCGCAGGGAGAAATTGATATTAGAAATAATATTGTTATGCTTTATTGTAATACGCGATGTGAGCTTAAGTAAAAAACAATTTTAATACTATCAAATACTTGTAAAATATGGGAATAAAGAATTTAACTATTTTAATACTATCATGAACTTCTAAAATCCAGTGAACATAAAATTTAACTATTTCTGGGAAGGAAAAGGAAAAGATTATCATTTTTTTCTTCTTTTGTGTTTGAAGCGAATATTTTTCGGTAAAGCTAAAACTTTTAGCCAAAAAAAGTGTCAGAATTGTTTGATTGGGTCAGGCGGGGTTAAAGTTCCTCAACAGATTTTTCTGAGAACTGAAAATCTGTGAGAAATTAGAAAAATTGGAATACAATGTGAGCTGGCGATATCTCATTCCGCAAATCTAGTGAGCGGAAAACGATTTCATTGGTCGAAGGCTTCGAGGCGGCTAGATCCCCAAAGAGAATTGAAAATGGTTATAAAAGTCCGGACTGGGCGAGAGTTTCTCAGTTATTCAGTTTTCTTTTGGAGTTATTCAGAGGTTGGCTGAGTAGCTATCAGTCGAAATGTAACGACTGTGGAAAAGGTTCCCAACCGGGGAGCCATGACCCACGGCTGGTCGCCCACCATAGAATTTATGGCTAAAGAGATAATTTCGAATGAAGCCTGCCGCAAATTAACTTAAGGAGTTAATTTGGAATAATACGCCTTCGACGTGAATCCCGAAAGAACGTTATTGTTTTTTTAATCACGGGAAAATCGAAAATTTTGATTCTTCGTTCTCTCTACTTCGGTAAACTCCGTTAAATTCCGACTAGAACCCGAAAGAACTTTATTATTCTTTTTTAACATCACCTAAAGGAAACGGACAACTCTAACTTTAGATAATATGGATTAGATTTTAGTGAAAATTTAATGAGTTCTGTCTACTTTAACGAAACTTAGACAATACATTTTTTTTCTTAAGAATTGGAAGCTCTGATTCTTTTAGCGAACTTTCTCTCTCTCTGTTGTAACTGGCATTTTCGACAACTATATCACCATTTTCGACAACTGTATTATCTGCTCCTGTGGAAGGAAAAACATTGTTTATATATATATATATATATATATATATATATATATATATATATAAAGACATTCTTCGTAGCTCTCCAGGCGTGTTCGACTTCGTTCATTTATTTTATTAATTTTTTTTTTTTTGTGCCGTATTTTTTTTCTAACCACGAGTGTACACCAGTGTTCGGACTGGCTCTAAAAGGCGACTACTAAGATTGCACGACGCGACCTCTGGGATCAAATCACAACGTGGGACAGTGGCGCGTTGTTGCAAAAGTCGTCTTGTAAACCAGCTTTTATGGCGCCACCTCCTCGGACGAGAACATCACATCCCGCAACAACGACCGAACCTACCGGCCAGACGCGTGGCAATGTCACAACTGGGATCGTCACGACCGTCAACGAGAACGAGCGTCACATTAGACGGCCAGCCCCGGGCATAAGGCGTCACAAGCGTCCAATCTTAATACCGCATAAATCCGCTTTAACGAAAAAGTATATTTTTCTTGTTTCTGAGTGAATTACTTGAAAGAATTATTCGGAGAACATTATTGTGTATTATTCGAAGGATTCGTTTAGTACATTGACTTTACGCAAAAATACCGAAATATTATAACTCGCTAATAGAAAGTAACCAAAAGTTCTCCTCAGAATAACGTTACAAAAACTAAAGTTATAAAACAAACTTAAAGATATGTTACGAGGAAAGTGCGGATATTTTTTACTTACTTTGGTATATATATATATATATATATATATATATATATATATATATATATATATGGAAACATAACAACCCCCCACCACTCCATATATATATATATATATATATATATATATGGAGTGGTGGGGGGTTGTTATGTTTCCAGACTGAATCAGAATTAAATACCCAATGATTTCATGTACAGTTAATGATCGAATTATTTAGCAATGTCTTATTAAAATATGCATTATACAGTTTAGCAAAATCGGTAGAAGACATCCCTATAACTAAACTATGTTTGGTACAAGATCATTACAAAAACAATAACAGGTTCAGAAACTAGATATTTATCTACTGAGCTAATGCAAGGTCTTGATTCACTAATAAATTGTGGAGATTTGCTCCGTTTATCTCAGTTTGGCGCAAGGTCACGATTATCAAGAGAAACGAGTAAAATTCGCCAACAATGGTTTGCAAAATAGTCTGCTTATTTTTGTTCTACATATCTTTTTTTCAGATTTGAAAACCATATATAATATCAAAACCGAAAAATTGCGTCATGAAAATTTATTTTTATTTTTAAATAAAAAATTATTTCTTCTTATCTAGTGGTCGAAATCGTCCATTCTAATCGATCTTGTTCTAATTTTAATGTTTCTTTGCGGAAATGACTCTTCACCCAATTTTAGGCCCTGGTTCGAGACATCCACGTGTAATCAACCTACTCGTAGTCCTCATTTTACCAGAAAACTTAATACACATGTGTACTAATAAGCATGTATAGACAAGGGCTCACATACGCACACCAAAATACAATGGATACGTTCTCCTATAATTTTCCCTGCTCTTGTTAAGTGTTCAAAGCTGTCAGAGTTCCACCCTACTAAACTGCATTTATGGAGACCTTGTGGGCAGGCGTCTGGGCAACGGTCCCTCTATTTAATGGATGAGGTCATTGTAGCGTCCTGCGTGAACCTGGCTAATGGAAAATCAATGTCTACTTCTTTGAGCCCTATGGCTATTTGTTTGACTAACGTTCGACCGCCAGCGAAACCATTAGTACATCGTGAAGAGGTCAGGTAGGTGTTTCAACTTGCGATATCCCAACGTATTATGGATCATTAACAAGTGGTAAGCAACGCACAGTAAAGAGAGAGTTAGGAAGACAAAAACTGATTGCATACGTATTGTGGCTACTGCGCCATGTTGCTTCTATTTCTAAAGAAAAATAGAGATGCACAATGGAGGATCGGATACTGAAAAAGAAAGACGCTAACGAAAACAATGTACATGAAGAGAATTCGATAGTACTACTGAGTTTTGTCTGCAATTTATTCTGTAATGTGTTTGCCATTTTAAGACGAAATTCCACGTAACATATGTCTTCGAGAATCTCTATTTCAATGTATGTCTAAATGCACTAATCTATGTAATGCGCAAAAGGATTTACAACTAATTTTTGTCCAGTCTCTCTCTCTCTCTCTCTCTCTCTCTCTCTCTCTCTATCTATCTATCTATCTATCTATCTATCTATCTTTAATAATATATTTTGTTCTCATATTCTTTCACCTTGCGTCTTAATGGCTTTATTGCCTTCTTTCGAGTGAAATTATTAAAAACAAGACAAGAATGTAAGTATATATCATTTGGGCTTTACTCTCCATCAATCAACATTCGGATACTGTAAATTCATTAAGCTGCAACGAAAAAAACTTTCGACTCTGATATAACTGTACAGTACGTTTTAAGCAATTCATTTATTTTTATTAATCCGACATTATTTCTTATTACTATATTTGATTAAATTATTTTTTACGGCTTATCAACCTTATGAAAGTTATTGAAAGTCAGAAAATATTTTTTAGATTTGAAGAATATTTTATAGATGATAAAGCTTTTACTAATAAAAGTCTTACTAATGAAACCCTAACTAGAAGAGAAAAGGCGTTCCTCCCTTTCTTAGTGGTATTTGTACGTAAATGAATGTAACGAACACGACTAGAGTTGTAACTCTGCTTTCCAGTTATCCAATACTGAACTATTATCATTACACCAGCTGCGTATCCAATTCTACACTACTTGCGATTCCCAAACGGTCACCTACGTAGATATTGACCCGGCCTGACGTTGCTTAACTTCGATGGTCGTATGAGTACCGGTATTTTAACGTGATATGGCCGTAAGCCATCGTATTGCTATAAAAATCAGAATACATGTGTGCGTGCTTTCGTGCGTGCGTGCGTGTGTGTGTGTGTGTGTGTGTGTGTGTGTGTGTGTGTGTGTGTGTGTGTGTGCGATTTTTTTTTTTTTTTTGTTAAACAGTGAAAATAACAGCTACTGGTCCCGGAAATCGAAAGTTTTATTGGATAAAATGTATCTCACGACAGGAATCGACCTTATATTTTTTTAATTGCCCCTACAATATTCCTATGTCAATTTTACTATGCTAATCGAGTTTTGTTTAGTACTAAGGCAGCCAAGTAAATAACTCTCTCTCTCTCTCTCTCTCTCTCTCTCTCTCTCTCTCTCTCTCTCTCAGATATACGAGTACTGTGATGGGCAGCGGCTTAGAATGTGAAATCGGAGAACCGTGTTCGTATCTCAGCTGGGTTCGTTACATTCCCTGACGCGCAAATATTCTCCTTCATGTGCCGTGTCCCTTCAGGACGTAGGTGATAATGGACTTCCACTTTGCTCTGTATCTTTTGCAAAATTCATTCCACTTTGTATCTCTCCCAAATCCCGCTCTGTCAACCATTTGTTCAGGTCTATCAAGTTGGTCTCGTGCTGCTTTCCCCTGTTTCTCTTCCCGTCTATCCATTTTGTGAGTATTAAATTCTCCAGGCTCTATTTCCTCATTACATCTTCCAGAAACTTCATCTGTCTTTTCCATATATTAAGTATGGGCTTTCACCTCGTTTCCATCCTCTCCAACACTTCGTCGTTAGTCACGTGCTCAGTCCATGGTATCCTGAGCATCCTTCTGTAAAACCACATTTCTGCATATCCTTGCGAAATTCATCTCCTACCCTCAGCTATTGGTTAGATAGTATCACTTTCATCTGCAAAAATAATTGTTATTCCCAAATACTGTTAATGCAATATTCATTCGCAAAAAAAAAATTATTACACTTCAAAATAAGTTTCGGCATTAAATAACCCATTAAGGGTTGATAAGCCATAAAATACAAATCGATCAATTTCTTTCTTTCACCATTTCTACATGTGCACAGACACACATACACATGTACACACACACACATATGTATATGCAAGATCTGAACTACAGCGAACCACTATCATTCACGAATTTAAACACATTTACTGTATTTTTGATATATCTAAATTCATAAATGGTTACTTTGGCCACACCACTGCGCGGTTGACGACAACATTAACTTTGAACCTCACGGAGCAGAGTTCAATTTAATTTCGTATAAACACACACGAGACCTCACAAACTCTATCCACAACATACTTTTTGATGACAAAAATATCATAGCATCATCCACATATTCGATAATAGCTAAAAGTATAGCCGAACGCACTCGGAAAAACAAAACTTTTGGACAATTTTTATATAAATTATGTCCTAAAAAGAAAAAAATCCTAAGATCACATGAAAAATTACATAAAAAAAATCATTTGTGGGAGTATGCAGGTTCGATTCCTGCGAGAAGATAGATATCTCTAAACGATTAAGGCCAGTGAAAATTGTAATGTACTGTTTGGCGATATAAATATATATTTAAAAAATTAAAGCAAACTTTCCACTCAAATACGAGTATCTATTAAAAAATAATAATGTAAAACAAATAAAAATTCAAATCGTCGGCTAATGCGAGTTTCGTAAATCTAAACTTATTTATAAATGGAACTTTGTCTCTGTGTGTGTGTGTCCGTTACTTATAGACTCCAAAACGGCTGAACCGATCTTCTTGAAAATTTACACAGTTGTACTATAAGCGTTTGCGAGTGTTCTTAGCTAATTTTGTGTCGAGGTACCCACCCCCGATAAATACCGAAAATCGATAATCGAAAAAATCGGGTTATAGAAGGAGTGGCCCGATTTTAATCAAATTTGATACACTCATAGACAAAGACATAAGAAACGATATTCAGAAGTTTCAGGGTTGCAGTTCTTACAATAGCGCAGAAAATCGATAATATATATATATATATATGCAAGGCAATATGTTTGTGT
The DNA here is from genome assembly GCA_037127315.1 of Ascarosepion bandense. Classification (NCBI taxonomy): domain Eukaryota; kingdom Metazoa; phylum Mollusca; class Cephalopoda; order Sepiida; family Sepiidae; genus Ascarosepion; species Ascarosepion bandense. The sequence goes on from JBBBDQ010001047.1 coordinate 2,339,533, forward strand.
GTGTGTCTGTTTATCTGTCTGTATGTCCTTTATACAAATCCGCAATTTTTATCCGATTCTCACCAAACTTCACACAAATATTCTTTAGGCTGAATCTGAGCTCCAGAACCATGGATTAGTTTTAAAGCTTTCATTACACCCGAGCAATATATATATATATATATATATATATATATATATATATATATGGGATAGAAGATTACCTGATTGTCAGGTAAAGGTAGCCTTATATTTTTTATTATCGGCTGATTTTCGAACACTAGTAAAAACTACAAATGCATTTTTCAGTCTTACACATTCTACCTCTCCCAACATATCTGATTGTATGATCCTTTTTTTATTTCATATCAGCGACTGTTTTTCAAAACTGATATTTCTGTTTTGGAAATTGTTCTCCATATATATTAGAATCTTTTAAAAATTATCCATCCCGATTAATCCCATAACCAAGTATCACCATATTCAGTAATGTGCTGCAAGTTGTTCAAATAAAATCAATGACGATTCAAATTCCCAAATCTGCAATCGTCCTCCATCCGAAATATTATCAAATAAGTTCCTATCAATAAAGCTGATCGTATATCAAATTCACCGAATTTATCCACTACCGCAGATTACTTTTTCTTCTCAATCTGAACGGATTCAAGAACTCACTTTCTTCGGTCAAAGATGAAATTGGAGAAAAAGTACATATTACTTTACTGAAGAAAAAAAAGAAAAACAAGATGAAGAATGCTCCTCTTCCTCCTCCTTTTCCTTATTCTTCTTCATCTTTTCCTTCTTTTTTGTACTGTTTCCTTTCAAACTGTGGACCACACAACTCATTATATCTCATAGTGCTTGGTAACGTTTACCTTTTAAACATCTCTCACGTATGAATTTTGCTTTCCATTCACACAAACTAGTCGTGTAGGTAGCCAATTGCCTTGTCCTGCATTTCTTTTTTGCCTTCAATATATCTTGTGTCAAATTTTCGACGAATTCTTTCTTCATTAGACCCAAGAATTTTCAGTTGTTTCTTTCTTATTCTGAGCAAAGTGCGTTTTTTGTATCATCTTTGTTAAGATGTATTTTGTTTTTTGTATCATCTTTGTTAAGATGTATTTTGTTTTTTGTATCATCTTTGTTAAGATGTATTTTGTTTTTTGTATCATCTTTGTTAAGATGTATTTTGTTTTTTGTATCATCTTTGTTAAGACTTCTTTGTTGCTCACTTGCTCTATCCATGGTATTCTCAGCATCCTTTTGTTGAACGTTGCTTCCATTTTTTTTTTGTCTGTGAGGAATTTGTCCAAAACTCGCTGGCATTTGTTTCAAAAGTCATGTTCTTGTTCTTTATTACAATATTTAGATTTTGGAACGCATATTTTGCTTTTCCAATGCGCGTGCGAATATTAGTAATATTAAAAATCACTATATCCATTATCAGTCTTGACAAGGGCCTATCACGTAGATACGAGGTGGTAGCGCAATATTTGGGACATTTAAGGTTCGAACTCTTCAAACAATTATATAAATAGCTATGTTTTTGGCAACACTGCTATTTCAGTGATGAACAAAAAGAGGAATCAGTTATAATTCCTCTAAAATTTCGATAGCACTTATGCAGATAGATAGATAGATAGATAGATAGATAGATAGATAGATAGATAGATAGATAGATAGATCTGAACAGAGAACGAGATAGATAGATAGATAGATAGATAGATAGATAGATAGATAGATAGATAGATAGATAGATAGATGTGTATGTTTGTGTATCTGTGCGATTGTGCATGCTTGTATGCACGTGAGATTCGCACTCGGCTGGAACGCGATCATTCTAACCACTAGGCCACGCGCCAACTTGACAAATTGCTAACTTCTTGGTTTGGGCCTGGGGAATCGTTCTCAGCGTACGGCACCGTTGGGAAGTGCCACTTAGAGTGAATAAAACTAGATAGACAAACCTGTTCTTAATGGGTCGCTGGTTATTCTAACACAAAACCACGTCACCGTGTGACCGAGAGTTTGAGCGTACCGGCCTTGTTCAACTGTGTCATAAACATTAATCAAGATGCCTAGTTGCAGTATAAGCCACACTTTGGCTCTATGCGCGCTGATGAAACAGAGATAGGCTAGCCACCCTAACTGATGAGTGTACTCAGATAAAATTGGCCAGCCATTATGTGTGCATATTTGTATGTATGTATGGAGCCCTATAATTACACTTCGAGCGAAAAGAGAACGTCGCCAGTTGGAACAAGTAATATATAAAACATGATAAATTTAAATGGAGATTTTACTGGAGTTGAAAATATGGAAAGAAAGAAGAAAAAATATGGAGAACAAATGAAATCCTTCATTTTTCATGTTGGCGCCTTTCCTCTCTAAACGCCCGAGGCGTGTATAATCAAGTTGTTGTTGAACAAAAGAGGATATCCATTCGTCTTAAATGTTGGCTCCATCTCAGCAATTTTCCTTTTTCTATTTATTTATTTCTTAGTTCTGCTTCTTTTTTTTTTTCTAGGGAGGGGTGCGGAAAGTTGGAAAATGACTTAGTTGTCTTGCCAATGTTATTACATCGGCAATTTTTACAACGGTCGTCGTGACTATTTCCAGTAAGTACAAACAGGCGGGCTTAGAAAAAAAATGACCCACGTGTCGAGACGTGTGATTATGAAATCAGGGATGGCACTAACCTTCATACCGGAATCAAACTGACGTTGCCATCTTTTGATCATCAGTGCGATCGTCTTTCGTACGTGTTTAGGAAATTAATGGTCACCCGCCAAAAGAACCAAAAGAAATTAGATTGGAATAGCAATTTGTTCAGGACTTAGATTTTTATTTGTAATTCTCTGGGTCTCTTTTCTCATTCTCTCTTCTTTCCTCTCTGTCTCCTGGAGACAGGGAAAATGGAAGAGAGGTGATTCGATCTCTCTTTCCTTCTTCCTGTCTTATGGCTGAAGTGGTAGAATATTCGTTCTAGATTTCGATGTCTCAACCATTATAAACTTCAAGTTTCCAAACGCTAATTTCTAACCAGACAGTATTTCTAACCTACTTTTATTAAATTTAATCTAATTTAAAGCGCCTTGTGCGTTGTGATGCAGTTCGATATCGGCTCGGAAAGACAAATCGGAGAGCCAAGTTCAAATTCCAGTTGAATTCCTTGCATTCACTTACGTGCAAATACCCTTGGGAAAGGTATTAATCCGTCACTTCCTTCCAGCTATGGGTTAAATAATAGGACAGATTGAGATCTATAGCCTTGGTCGGCAACCAGTCTACCGCAGAAAGCAATGGCAACCTACTGCGGGAAAATCTTCTGCCCAGTCAGTCATATCTCTTTCGAGACATGATCGCCCAAAACGTGTATCACGTATGGCACTTAATTGACTTTTAGTGCTACAAAAAGTGTCTGGCACCACCTCCCATGATCTATCATTGCAAGATCCAGGTTAGACTAAAAAGAAAATACTTCTGTCATTTCCAGAACCTCTCTTTCCAGCCTCGACAGAGTTCAGGCGTATTTACACGGCCTTTTAGGTGATTAATTATGTTTTACTTTACAATCCCTTTCCAACACGTTTAATGTCGTAAGGTTTTCGCTAATCAATCGCCATTTCCATAGAAACTTTTTTGACATGTTACATTCCATAGTTTCATTCGTTCAAACCATTACATTTAAGACCCGCCATGACTAAACTCGACGTTGCTTAACTTCGGTGATCATACAAGAACTGTGGTTCCAACGTGATATAGCTGTAAACCTTTTATGTTTAATATCAACAGTTATCTATCATACATATATCCTCATAATCTATAAGTTTTAAAGGCATGAAATAGCTCCATTCAGCAACGCTCTACTTTGAGTACCTCTTGGAACTTGGGTGAATAATAGAGTAAAATAAACCAAAAACTTAGAGAATACATTTTAAAAAAGCGAAACAGACGGAACAAGGACAGGCAGACAAACGGGAGGGGCAATTTAACAAGATTTATAATAAACAATGGAAGTTGTGGAGCACCATGAAAGGACCTATCACACAAAAATGTTTTTAAATATCAATGATTCTGTCTACCTATATATGTACATTTGCTGGAATTAGAAATTATCATTACTTACATTTTGATTTATATCCTGATCTTTGTTTTACTTATCACAACATTTCGGCCGTTCTATTCTCCAGCCTTCTTTGAGCCTCTGTTGATCGGGTTAACTACAAAAACAAGAAATAAAAATACGAAGAAAAGAACAAGATATAAACACGGAACGAGAGCAATATACCAGATTAAATAAAGCGTTCAGTTCGAAATTCCCTGAAAGTTACCCAGATCAACAGAAACCTGGAGAAAGCAAGAGAGTATAACGACCGAAACGTCGTTGCATTATGCCTTTTCAATAAATGCTTTCACTGTAATTGTTCTGCTGAGCTTTCCTGTTTCGTAACTAGATTTCATAAATTTAAACGAAGTTACTAGATTGGCGCCTAGGTCTCATCCTTGTTACAGTTGAAATAACTAGACGTAACAGTAAGTTCTATGGCAACAGTTTCTTGTCTCCCTTTTCTCGCTTCTGGAAATCTTTTCCGGCTTCTCGATTTCCAGTCTACTTTGAATAAAAAAATAAATATACTGTTAATCGTTATCGTCGGTCTTCCTAATTCCGGTTCTTTTATTGTTCTCTCTGCCTTTTTTATTTTTAATCATTTCACCCCAAGCAAGGCATTCCACTGCCACTATAGCGCAGGGGGTTACATAGGGGAAGGTGTTGAGAGAGCGATTGGATATAGGAAAGGTCAGAAGGAAGATGATAGACGGGTAATGAGGTACATAGGAAGACTGTTTGAGAGAATGGGTGCGAGTTAGTGTGTTAGGAGGTGTCTATTGACCTTACATTTAAACTCCTGGAGGTTGTAGCTGTCGGGGAAGCAAGTATGCGGAAGGGAATTCTACAGGCGGGAAGTGCGAGAAAAGAAGCTGTTGGAGTAGAAATTGCGGTTACATTTTATCGGTTTCACTGTAAAAGGGTGGGACCTAGCTGCTAATCTAGTATCTCGTACAAATTCGTACCTAGGGGCACCAGTGATCTAAGTTCATCGGAGCAGAAGCCGCGAAAGTATTTATAGAAGAGGCACAGGGAAGCCACGTCACGCCGGTGAGAGAGTGACTGCAGGCGGTAAGCCAAGTCGGTATCGATCATATTACATATTCTCCTTTGTATTTTATCAAGAACCCCGACGAGAATAGCAGGGGCACCCGACCAGATCTGGCAGCAGTATTCAATACACGGGCGGATGGTAGATTTATATATGTGCAGGATACATTCAGACGGGAAGAACTTCCGGGTCCTGCACAGAGAACCGACTTTCATAGCAACGGATTTAGCAATGGATTCGATGTAGTCATTCCACTTGAGGTCCGCTGAGAGTGTGAGGCCAAGCAGGCGTAGTGTTTTATTCTCTGGGAGGCAAGCCTGTTCCATGCTAATGGGAGGTAGGTGCGGTTGTCTATGGTGATTAATTGATAACAGCTTCGTTATAGAAGAATTGAAATTTACGAGCCATTTCTTACCCCTATCCACCACGGATTGGGGGTCCTTTTCAAGCTCGGCAGCGAAGTTCGCCTTAATAATGTTTCTTTTTTTCTCATATTCTCTTACAGTCAGTAAGCCCATAAGTCTTAAATGGTTTATTGCCTTATTGCCTTGTTTAGTGTGAAATGATAAAAGAAATTATTACTATCAACATTTAATATGTTCAGTATTTATTTCTTCACCTTGACTCGGGGGATTTTTTATTTGTTATTGATTGTTCTTTTTCCGTCCTATTTTTAATGTTCATTCGACATTTTTGTTAAATCTCTACAATTCCTAAATTCTTAATGACAATTTGTTTAAAAAAACATTTTTGGTACGTTTAATTATACAATCAACAGAAAATAACGATCCTGAAAGTTTACATAAGATATAGAGTATACAACATCAAAAAAATTCTTACGCAAATTATTCCAACGATTTTTGTGAGAATGGTTCATATTTTACATACAGTCAAACTTTGTTTATTTTCAAGCAAGTAACCAGATTGGCAACTGGGTCCCACCCATTCACAGTTAGATTAACCAAATGCAGATGACAATTCTACTCCTGCAGCTTCTTCTCTCGCACTTTCCGCCTGTGGAACTCGCTTCCGTATTCTTGCTTTCCTGACGGCTACAACCTCCAGGAATTTAAATGCAATGTCAATACTCATCTATTAACCACTTGACTCTAGTTCTTTCACCACCCCGTATATCCTTTCCTTTTTCTACACCTTTGCATCTGTCATCACACCTGTATTCCCATCCTTCTCTTTCTCCTTTCTAACTGGTTCGTCTTCCTCTTCAATCTCTTCTCGTTTGTCTTTTAACTCTTATGTAGCCCCCTGCACATCAGTGGCATTACCGCCTTGCTCGGGGTGATACGAAAAAAAAATCAAATTGGCCCCAGACCGTTAAATATATATAAGCGATATATTGCCAGCACAGTACTTTACTAAGCATTTTTGACACGTTCAATCGTTTGCAACCTTCTTCTTCCAAGTGTCATGTCTCCAAGTTTCTTCACAATTTTCTTTCCCTTGTAACACTTAATAACTTTTCTCTTTTTGCTTCTTCTTCTTCTTCTTCTTCTTCTTCTTTGTGCCATGTCCCTTCTGAACGTAGGCGATCATGGTTCTCCACGTCTCCCTATCTCTTGTTTATTCGCCTTTAGAGAGTCAACTTTAGACGAAACACGTTTAGCGGCTCAAATACCATTGTAGACACTTAATGTATCATACAAGAAGAAACACATATAAATAATAACAATAACAAAATTGAGGGCAACACCAAGCGCCAAAAGTCTGTTTCACGCTTATACGCAATCATCAGATGTTCTGTTCCTGATATTGAGCACTTTAACTCATAAATATAGCATACCTTATGGAATGACTATATCGAATCCATTGCCAAATCTGCCGCTATGAAAGTCGGCTCTCTGTGCAGGGCCCGGAAGTTTTTCCCACCTGAATCTATTCTGCACATATGCAAATCTACCATCCGCCCGTGTATTGAATATTGCTGCCATATCTGGTCGGGTGCCCCTGCTGCTCTCCTTGGGCTTCTTGACAAAATACAAAGGAGGATCTGTAACGTGATTGATACTGACTTGGCAGACCGGCTGCAACCACTCCCTCACCGGCGTGATGTGGCTTCCCTGTGCCTCTTCTACAAGTACTTTCATGGCTTCTGCTCCGATGAACTCAGAGCACTGGTGCCGCCTAAGCACGAATTTACACGAGATACTAGATTAGCAACTAGGTACCACCCTTTTACAGTTAAACAGATAAGCTGTAACCGTACATTCTACTCCAACAGCTTCTTTTCTAGCGCTTCCTACCTGTGGAACTCCCTTCCACAAGTCTGCTTTCCCGACAGTTACAATCTCCAGGTGTTTAAATGTAGGGTCAATAGATACCTCCTATCACACTAACTCCCAATTATTCTCAGAACACTCTCATCTACCCAACCCTCATTCTCGTTATCCTTACCCGCCTATCACCCACCCTCTGACATTTCCTATATTTAACCATTCTCGGTATCCCTACCCGCCTATCACCCACCCTCTGACATTTCCTATATATAATCATCCTTTCTCCACTCTATGTAGCCCCCTGCGCAGTAGTGGCAGTGACATGCCTTGCTTGGGATGAAACGCTTATAAAAAAAAAAAATATATATATATGTATAGATGTGTGTGTGTGTGTGTGTGTGTGTGTGTGTGTGTGTGTGTGTGTGTGTGTGTGTGTGTGTGTGTGTTTAGAGATAAAATTCTTGTTTTTCACAGAGGATATAAAAATAAATGTGAATCAAATTTATTTGAGAAAGGTTGCTACCGAAAGCTTAAGACCCTAGTCTACCCTATTACTTAACCTCTATCTTTGCAGAAGAGAAGTAATGTATTCAGGCTTTCCCAAGGTCATTTATGCAAAAGTCAACACAACAGATTAAGAGTTAATTTGAACTCGGCTATTTCACTAACCACGACAATGGCTACTATACCATCAGCACATCTCAGTATAATGTTGAAATGATATAGTCTAATAATACATGCAAACGCCATCAAATATGGTAATTTTGAAGGACATGCTTGTCTACCAGTCTTGAGTTGAATAATCACCCATGATCGTACGAAACGATGTAGGGACAGCTGTTGCTTCCGAAGACAGAATGGGAAACTGAGTCCGAATTTGTCTCGTCGTTGCTGACTAATTGCTTCCCTTTATATTGGATTGTTTCTCGTGTAACTGTTTGGCCCAACACATTTTCGTAAGTCAGTCAGTTAAGTGCCGTTCGTGATACTCGCTTGGACAATCCTGTCTCTTTCAATTCATGACTGACTAGGTAGATTTTCTTGCAGTAGGTTGCCGATTTTTTTCTGTGGTAAACTGGTTGCAAACCAAAAATATAGTCCCCAGTCTGTGCTGTTATTCAATCCGAAGCTGGGAAGACGTGATATATATATATATATATATATATATATATATATATATATATATATATATTCTCCAAAAGTATTTAAGCGTAAGTAAAAGTACCCATGAATATCCTTGAAGTACCCTTGAAGTACCCTTTTTGTAAGTAAAGCGTCTGAAAAAAATATATGGTGGTATAGGAAAGATTCTGCGAGTGATGTCTTAGACGTCGAAGAAGTCGATCTTGGCTTTCTAATCTTCACATTAATGGTTTCGTGGAAAAGCATGAATCTAATTTGAACCTGCATCGTGGACTTTTATTTTTCCAACGGTTTTTCTGTTGATTTTCAAGTCCTCTTCAATTTTCCATCGTCTGTGTTTTTAAAGTTCTAAGTTGAGCTAATTAAATATAATTTACAAGATTTTTATTTTGAAATGTTTTTGTATTAAATGTTAATAATCGGTAGAATTACATTTTACACAGCTATATAATAAAATGAAATTAAATCAAGCGACAATTATAGAGAGAATGAAATAAATCGATTGGCCCCAAATGACAGTTAACTTGATGTATCTAAGTTTGTCCATTTCTGATCAGCTTGTCTTCCTTCTGCAACCTATACAGTGGCTACGATCCAAACCTTAAATTAAAGTGTGTTCAGAGCGTCACCTCGATCTGATTAGAAACAGACTGCGCGTAGACAAGAACCGTTGCGTGCAGAAAATGGAGGGAAACCGATGACACATTGTTGGCATAGATATACAAATGAATACAATTAATTTCTTTTGCCATATGAACTATAGTCAAGCAGACGGTTCCACTGCAAGTAGGGCGGTTCTCATAAGCACTACCGAGAAAGACCAGAAAAAAATCTACGCCCCTTTATAGTTAAACTAGCAGTATAGCCCGGCGTTGCTCGGATGTAATGAAAGCTTTAAAACTAATCCATGGTCCTGGAGCTCAGACTCTTTGGACGTTGGCACGAAAGACTAAAATGCAATAATTGTTTCCAGTTAAAGCGAAACCCTAGACTGAAAGAAAAATGAATGGAGGTAAGTCAAATTTTGATTTCCTGGTATCGATATCAAATTTTCTGCACTATTGTAAGAACTGCAACCTTGAAACTCCTGAATATCGTTTCTTATGTCTTTGTCTATGGGTGTATCAAATTTGATTAAAATCGGACTACTGCTTCTATAACACGATTTTTTCGATTTTCGATTTTTGATATTTATCGGGGGTATCTCGACACAAATCCTAGCTAAGAACACTCGCAGAGGCTTATAGTACAACTGTGTAAATTTTCAACAAAATTGGTTCAGCCGTTTCGGAGTCTATAGGTAACGGATACACACACACACACACAGAGACAAAGTTCCATTTATAAATAAGTTTAGATATTTAAAATCGCTTCGAGCAAAGGAAACATCTGCATCTTAACAAGGACCATTCTTCTTTGAATCTCGTGGACTGGCGCAGCAGAATCACAAGAACTCTACCAAACAACAGAAACCCCATAATTAAAATCGGTAACCCATGCAACGCGAAAAGAAAATGATAACATAATCAAGATGTTAAGGTTTTACACTAGTACAAACAAAATGTTCCAAAGCAAGCCACCATCTATAATGGAAAGAGAATAACAGTTACATGACGTGAGAGACCTGTCAATACCGCCATCAATACAGTTACATGAGGGGATGGACCTATCAATACCGCCAACAATACAGTTGAATGACGTGAGAGGCATATCAATACCGTCATCATTACAGTTAAATGAGGCGATATACCTATCAATACCGCCATCAATACAGTTACATGACTTGAGAGACCTGTCAATACCGCCATCAATACAGTTACATGAAACAATAAACCTATCAGTACCGCCAACAATACATGACGTGAGAGACCTGTCAATACCGCCATCATTACAGTTAAATGAGGCGATAGACCAATCAATACCGTCATCAATACAGTTACATGAGGCGATGGACCTATCAATACCGCCAACAATACAGTTACATAGCGTTAGAAACCTATTTTCCTGAGAAGTTGTTTTACTAAAAAGATGTTATAAATCTCAACCAAAATTAGCACTTGCTACTCGGTCAATGAATGCCGAGTGTTTCCTTATAAGGAAACGGATAATATTATAATTACTATTACAGCTCTAACACGCCATGCTACTTTCACGGAACCGAATCATCTTCGTTCGTCTGTAATTAAAATGTAAAAATAAATTGTTACTCATACGGCTTTTCCTGGTAAGAACTGCCACTTTGCAGAATAGATTACAACAATCATATCCTCTTTATTTCATGTATCAATCGCTGTCTATCCTCATCATCCTTATAGCCTTCACTTCTTTCTATTTCATCTTACATTCATTTTACACATCTCATTTTAATAATAAGACTAACTTGACTTCCTCTCGAGCCTTGTACTGGCTGAATTCTGTATAAAAGATGATTATTTCCCTCGTTTTGTATCAGTTCACTAAACCTCCTATCATCGTCGAGAAATCCTTAAATATGGTGTTTCCGTTCAACAACTTTATGCTTGAATTTTTTTTCAGAAGCCGAATGAAAACAAATATTCTTACTTCCATATTTCATTCATTACCACTCTTAAATATGATCTTCATTTCATATTTCCCATCGAATCTACTAATGGATTCTTCATTATTTTTTTTTTTTTTTTTTTTTTTTGTCCCATAGATTTGAAAAAATATCCAAATTTTAATTGTAGCCAATGGTGGAAAAGAGAAACAGTGAACAAGATAAAGAAAATATCCGGTTACTTAAGAGGTTGGTTGAAATGTTCTCAGACCGACCAAGAAGCTCTTACAAACTAATTTCTGATTTTTGTTATTTGGTTTGATTAGGAGAACGAGGTAAAGACAAAAAAGTTTTATCACACCCTCATCTAGTAATATGAATCTTAACAGATTTTTTACAAAGTAAACACTTCAAATTCATACGTAATTACTTGAACCACAAATGGCTAGCAGATACTTATAGTTGGCTCGTTCATCAGCGGAAGTGGATGAACCTCCAATAAAAACTAGCAACTTCGACGACTTATTAACAACGACCCACTTCATCGGACCCTAGAAGATGAAGATTGATTTTAAAGAAATATGGTCGGTCGTGAGAATTCTGTAATCTAATGGGTTGTCCAAAAATTTCATACTGATTTTTAGTGTTCGTGTTCTAATACGTCAGGCGCGTTAAATTTGTCGGCAGATATATGCTTGCATTTCCGATTAGTATATTTCAAACAATTACTTGAGAAAGAAGGTCTAAAATTATTTAATTCCTGCCAATTTTGCTTGTTTCTTATTAAAAATGGAAGATTATAAGGTGCATTTTAGACACGATGCTTTTTTTATTAGCGTAAAGACTAACATACCTCACAAGCAATAAAAAAGATGTGTGCTGTGTACAGTGAAGGTGCTTTAGCTGACAGAATTACTCGGAAGCGTTCCGCAAAGTTTAGAGCTGGTAATTGTAGCCTTATTGATGAAGAAGACTCAGGTAGACCCCTTACGACACACACACAAACTAAAGATGACGACCAAATCAAGACTTTAATTGAAAATGACCCGCATTAAACAACGTGGGAATTGGCAGAAACACTAAAGTGATCAAAATCTGACCATCTATGAGCATTTAGTAAAGACTGAGTACTCAAATCGCTGCGATGTTTGGGTACCACATGATCTGAGTGGAAATACTATTTAGTGTTTTATTTCTGTCTGAGATTTGTTGTATATGCAATAAACATGCACCCTTTTCGAAGCAAATTGTGACAGGTGATGGAAAATGAATCTTTTACAACAATGTTCAGCAAAAAGATCCTGGAGGTAAGCGACATGAGCCAACTCTAGCCACCCCAAAAGCAGGTCTTTATCGTAAGAAAATCATGTTGCGCATTTGGTGGGATTGAAAAAATAATTATTTACTATGAGCTTCTGTCAAGTAACCAATCAATTGATCCTGAAAAGTACTACTTGAAACTGCAAGAATTTAAAAAAGCAATTCAAGAAAAACGTCCAGAATTGGTGAACAGAACAGGTGTTGTTTTCCATCAGGATAATACCAAACATTCACGTTCAGATGTGTTACCCAACCCGCCATATTCAGCAGACATTTCTTCCTTGGATTTTCATTTGCTCTAGTCCTTGCAAAATTATCTCAATGGTAAAAAATTTGATGTTGAATGACATAAAAAACACCTTAATGAGTTCTTTGCCAAGAAACTACCAAAATTCTGGGAGAACAGAATATTTAAATTAAATGAAAAATGGAGCACGGATGTGCAACAGAATGGTTCATACTTAGTTGAATAAATATTTAATGGATTTTTGTATTTTAATTTCTCTTAAATTTTCTCTTAAAATTTCTCTTAAAAATCGGTATGAACTTTCTGGACAACCTAATATTTATTAAATCTTTGCTATCGCAGACATGAGGAGTTCTCATGTGTCTTGTGATGTCGCAGAGATTGTAGCAGTCTTGAGAAACACTACAAAAAATGATCATTCGTGAGTTCGAGTCATGTTTTTACTCAATTATAAAGACAACAATACCGCCAACAATACAGTTAAATGACGTGAGAGGCATATCAATACCGCCATCATTACAGTTAAATGAGGCGATATACCTATCAATACCGCCATCAATACAGTTACATGAGGCAATGGACCTATCAATACCGCCAACAATACAGTTACATGACGTGAGAGACCTGTCAATACCGCCATCATTACAGTTAAATGAGGCGATAGACCAATCAATACCACCCATCAATACAGTTACATAACTTGAGAAACCTGTCAATACCGTCATCAATACAGTTACATGAGGCGATGGACCTATCAATACCAACAGTTATAATAGTTGCATACACACTACACATGGGTATTTGTGATAATATAACTAAGAACAAATGTGTCAAACTTGTCTAGATAGTGTAATATTAATAGGATGAAAATTTTAATTCGACCTCGGTTAATATACTCACTAATCCTCCCAAAAATATAATATATTTGCACATATTTAGTTTTGAAAATAGCCTCACATTAATCTGCCTATAGCAGCGGTAATGTCGGATCACTGACCGAACACCTTTTCGTGAAATACGTAAGTAATGCCTGGGAGAAAGTTAACTAGAAACCGGGTTTTCAATCATTTTTGGCTTCCCTTGTTCAAAAACAGAAACTCGTAGCAAAACTAATTCGAAAACGAATGAGTTAACCAGATCGATGTTCTATTTTAATGAAATTTCACGTTACTATATATGTATATATATAATAACACCAACGAATACCTTTGAAAAGTGTTGGCCGAAAGATTCCTCAGGTTAGCACAATGACGTCAATATTGTTTAAAGTAATTTGTTGTTTCTGTGGGGACAAATTTTTGTTTATATATATATTCCATTTTTAAACGAGTTATTTTGCTACACAGGTACTCATGGTATATATATATATATATATATATATATATATATATATATATATATATATATATATATATATATAAACGATCGGAATCTAACCGTACTGATGAGCTGTGATACAGCGAAACAGATCTGTCTGTGGATGACTATAGTATATATATATGTACATAGTAAAAGTGACTGTTAGCTCTGAAATTTATTTCCCAGCATAATTGTGAATAGACGTACATTTATATAAAATAAATAACGTAAAATTCAGAAAATATGTTTTGAATTTTCGTTTGTCTTATTTTTGTTTGTTTTAGTCTTCCAATTTTTTAATCATTAGTCGAAAATAAATAAAAAATTATACAATTCGCATTGCATAACTGGATATTTTATCTCAGATTATCTGACAAAAGTTTTTTTTTTAATTATTACTGAATATTGCCACGTAGAAATCAGAATTAACGTTACCTTCTGTTTTCTGGTGCAACAATATTGTGTGTTATCGAGTATATCAACATGTAATCTGAATCTTTGGACAAGTAGGAGATATGTTCAGGAAAGACTGCGATATTCAGATCATAAAATCATTGCAAAACTTATTTAAGCAATCATTCTCATCTGGTATATTATTTCGTCTTCCTCAGGTGTACGTTTATTTATTAAATAATATTTTCAGTTATTTTTATCTACCGTCCTGAATATTCGAGAAAACTCATTAAAGGGCAGACATATATATATATATATATATATATATATATATATATATATATATATATTTTAATTCAGATACTTCAATCCAAAGGAAAAAAGCAGGAAGGTAAATTCCAAAAATCCGGATCCTAATTAATATTAAAAGTTTATTTTAATATTAAAAAATGATACAGGAAGAGAGCTCCATGTAATAAAATATTACAGAGCAAATATATATTAAAAAAGGATTAATTCAAAGATGTTGAATGGCCATTTCGATATGAAGATCCCCACGGGGAACGACACATCACCTCAGCAACAGAAAAAAACCTTTTAGAAACTGGAGAAAAATTAGTCTCTATATATATATATATATATATATATATATATATATATATATATAAAAAATATATATATATATATATATATATATATATATATATATATATATATATATATATATATATATATATATATATATAATATATAAAAATATAAAATATATATATATATATAAAATATATATATATATATAAAAAATATATATATATATAAAAATATAAAAATATAAAAATATAAAAATATAAAAATTAGTCTCTATATATATAAAAAAAAAAAAATATATATATATATATATATTAGTCCCCCACATAGAAACCTGTTTCGCAGTATCACAGCGAAGATTAGATTACATTTAAATGAAACTATTAAGGTAATTAACAGAGGATGGTGGTATCTTATATATTAATACAAAGATAGAAATTTAATTGTAGAATGTAGTTATATTTGTGGTCATAGGGAGATGGTTAATGTTTCTTTGATTCAGCCTTGTGTCATACTTAACCAAACTCCCTACAGCTTACGAGTTTTATGCTGAAATATAATCAGGATTATAAGAAGGTTAATATTGGAAGGTTTTCATCAGGAAGTTTGTTGTCAGCAGGTTGGAATATGTGGAATTGTGTGGAATAGTATAAGAATAAAAATATACATTTTTCTTGTTAAAATAGAAATTTATTAAAAGGAAAGAATAACATAAGTTGAAGGAGTTAATGTGCAATTAGAAACATTATTAAGAAGTTAAGGGTAGAGTTTGTGTTCAATGATAAAGTTATAAGTATCAAGATTTGTAGAAAATGTTCATAGTAGTAATTGTTGAAAGAGTATAGGTATATGTATGCAGGGCCACAGCTGATGCTAAAAAAACACTGGGCACAGAGAAAATTGCTCGGATTTATTAGTTGACAATTTGATGACGTCATCAGTGTCATCCGTTTCCAGAAACTATGATTTTTGCGGATTTTTTTTTGGCTATTCCAATGGAAATTAGGCACAGAAAGTGAACGAAAGCAGGAAATTGGGTTCGGACTTATAACCAGTCTTTTCTCCCAAAATTAATAAATAATCAGTGTGGCCAGACACATCCAATTGCTTCCAGCTTGGAAACTCAACCGATTTGTGTCAGTCGGAGTCGCTACTCCCTAAGCCATGGGCGCATGGAATGAGAGACAAGAAATATTACCGTATTATATATATGCGGTGTATACACACCCAGTCACCGAGAGAACTCAATTCATTATTGAATAATATATATATATGTGTGTGTGTGTGTGTGTGTGTGTGTGTGTGTGTGTGTGTGTGTGTGTGTGTGTGTGTGTGATTATTATTATTATTATTAGGTTAGAACGTGCAAACTACAAACTACTACAAAATTGTACAAAATTTGTTTCAGCATTGAAAGAACGATATCTCATCAGATCTTTAGTCAGTCAGTTAAATGCCATACGTGATACACACTTGGGCGATCATGTCTTGAAAGAGACATGAATGACTGGGCAGATTATTATCCCGCAGTAGGTTGCCATTACTTTCTGCGGTCAGGTAGTTAATAA
This sequence comes from Ascarosepion bandense, assembly GCA_037127315.1. Classification (NCBI taxonomy): domain Eukaryota; kingdom Metazoa; phylum Mollusca; class Cephalopoda; order Sepiida; family Sepiidae; genus Ascarosepion; species Ascarosepion bandense. The sequence continues at coordinate 2,356,044 of JBBBDQ010001047.1, forward strand.
TGATGGTAATAATACTTAAATAAAAAAATTCAACCTGCAGTTAAAAATTATTGTTTACTAATTTAAGTATTGTGTGGTCCTACTATGTACCTTACTCAGACAAAATATTTTTTCAAATTTAATTAATTACAATGTTTATAACTTATACTCCAACATAATTTAAAAAATAAGAATTATTTTTCAAAAGTAGATAACCCACACAATACTTATTTTTTTACTGCAATATACCTGAGTATACCATAATTATTTAATCCTAATTCTAACGTAAACTTTTCTGCCCCTTTACTCATGAGATAGTAAAAAAAATGTAAATATATACATATATATAATTTTCAATTAAAAAACTAAAATCCAACCTGTTGTTTAAAATTATTGCCTACTCATTTAAAAATTCTATGGTCTCACTATATATCTTATCTAGACAAAAATAAAAATAAATGACGTGTCTAAACACCAGGCCATTCTGCTTCCTTTCACGACCCAAATGTTAAAACTCCATGGTTACCTAATTCTCATTTTTGACTGAACAATATTGACACACCTAAAGCTTTTTCTCGAACTACCACTCCCTAATTTTCTAAATAAACATTAATTCATCTTATATTTTCAAAATAAGTCATTTTAACCATTTATTTTAACATATCACCTGAAGAAGAACAGTATTATTCTGAAACATGCAAATTTTTGTGTAGTGATATAATGCTTTTATAAACCATTGTAATAACAAAATTACAATAATAAGCTCTACTCTGTATCAAGCACTCTTTATAAAAGTAAATACTTAAACAGTGGCTTTAATCTACATGCTGTTTCACTTTCTCATCATATTATATATATATATATATATATATATGGATGTTTAGTTTATGCATATTATTTGTAGTGACACGTCCTGTGATTGTATATTTTGCTTCTGACCATTCTACTTTTTTAAAGTTCTAATCTGATAACACTCGGAAATATTCACTTCTGGGTCATACTGCTTGTCTCCCTATTTTTTAATCTTCTGATTAAATTAAACTATTTGAATGTTTTGTGGTCTGAAGGGGATTGGTGCTACACACTTACTCATCGAAATGAATTATAGTTTATAACCACTTTAGATTATGCGTTGAGTTATCATATTACTCTAGATAATATCTATTCAGCTCTCTATATAAAACTTTTTATTATTTTATATTAAATAGACCTTTTGGGCTTATCCTCTCCGTTATATTAAACATCTTTCGAGTTTAATAATAAAATTCTGCTGTTAAAATAGCTAGATGTCTCAGCCTTGTTCTATTCTAAGAATTTCTTTTCTCGTATTTCTCCACTTTGAAACTCACTTTTTTCTTTCTTCCTTCCATGACACCTATAATTTCCAAAACTTTAAAATGTAACGTAAATCGCTATCTTCTGACGGAAACGTGTTCTTTTATTGTCCTTTATGCTCATGAAAGGCTTCTCATTCTCTTTTACTCCCATTAACTTTTTGCGTCTTACTGGCATTATCGACTTGCTGAGGTTAAAGTGATTATAAACTAAAATTAATTCAGTAATCTTTGTAATTTTGATGTGTCTTTCAGTTCATCTAACTCTATCAAAATGGTTCTACATTTTGCAAGATTAAAAAAAACAAAATACATCATCAAATTGAATGTCGCAAAAGGTGACCGAATTTTGAAATTGCTTCTATTTATAATCTTTTGTTGGTTTGCAACAGGTTTGAAACAAGTCAATATTCACTTTTTCAAATGTGATATGAACACCCAGGTCTGAAACAAGTCAATATTCACTTTTTTCAAATGTGATATGAACTCCCAGGTCTGAAACAAGTCAATATTCACATTTTTCCAAATGTGATATGAACTCCCAGGTTTGAAACAAGTCAATATTCACCTTTTTCCAAATATGATATGAACACCCAGGTCTGAAACAAGTCAATATTCACTTTTTTCAAATGTGATATGAACTCCCAGGTTTGAAACAACTCAGCATTCACCTTTTTCCAAATGTGATATGAACTCCCAGGTCTGAAACAAGCCAATATTCACATTTTTCCAAATGTGATATGAACTCTCAGGTTTGAAACAAGTCAATATTCACCTTTTTCCAAATGTAATATGAACTCCCATGTTTGAAACAAGTCAATATTCACATTTTTCCAAATGTGATATGAATCCCAGGTTTGAAACAAGTCAATATTCACCTTTTTCCAAATGTGATATGAACTCCCATGTTTGAAACAAGTCAATATTCACATTTTTCCAAATGTGATATGAACTCCCATGTTTGAAACAAGTCAATATTCACATTTTTCCAAATGTGATATGAACTCCCAGGTTTGAAACAAGTCAATATTCACCTTTTGCCAAATGTGATATGAATTTCCAGGTTTGAAACAAGTCAATATTCACCTTTTTCCAAATGTGAAATGAACTTCCAGGTTTGAAACAAGTCAATATTCACCTTTTTCCAAATGTGATATGAACTCTCAGGTCTGAAACAAGTCAATATTCACATTTTTCCAAATGTGATATGAACTCCCAGGTCTGAAACAAGTCAATATTCACCTTTTTCCAAATGTGATATGAACTCTCAGGTCTGAAACAAGTCAATATTCACCTTTTTCCAAATGTGATATGAACTCCCAGGTCTGAAACAAGTCAATATTCACATTTTTCCAAATGTGATATGAACTCTCAGGTCTGAAACAAGTCAATATTCACCTTTTTCCAAATGTGAAATGAACTCCCAGGTTTGAAACAAGTCAATATTCACATTTTTCCAAATGTGATATGAACTCCCAGGTTTGAAACAAGTCAATATTCACCTTTTTCCAAATGTGAAATGAACTCCCAGGTTTGAAACAAGTCAATATTCACATTTTTCCAAATGTGATATGAACTCCCAGGTCTGAAATAAGTCAATATTCACCTTTTTCCAAATGTGATATAAACTTTTTTATCAATGGTGTGTAAGACGGAATTTCTATTCACTGCGCTACAGAAGCAGAGGTTGTTTACATTTGACAACCGAACTGACTTGGTTGCAGAATAATCGATAAGTTTCTCAAATCACATTAAAATTCAGTTTGCTTTTTTAATGCTCTCCAACGGAAACACATGAATTTAACTGTCTCTATAACTTATTTATTAAAAGTTAGTTTTAAGAGAGATATTCATAAGTCAAATATTCATAAGATGGCAGGAAGGATTTAGGTCGATGGAGTGTTTATCCCTCCTCCCAACAGTTGTTCTTTCTCGATGCGGAATTTAGAGTAACTGACTGTCGAGTCTTCAGTTACACGTTAACAAGGATTTTACTACTGGGAAGTTAGACCTAAACAAAGATATCATCTTTTGCGTCACTCTCATCTTCATCAGTACCACAACCAATTAGGGTAGTAGGTTCGATGTGTAACTGAGCATCTGATCAGTATATTTGGGTTGAAATCTGGAAATATATACGTTCATGCGTTGTGGTGCAGTAGATGTCGGCTCAGAACGAAACGTCGGAGAGTCGAGTTCGAAATCCAGTTAAATTCGTTGCATTCACTTAAGCGCAAATACCCTTGGGAAAGGTATTAATCTATCACTTCTCTCTCCAGCTGTTGGTAAAATAGCAGGCCAGACTGGGTTTTATTGCCTTGGTTGACAGTCTACCGCAGAAGGAAATGTTAAAATAATCCTGGAAAATATTCTGTCTAATTTGCATCACTTATGACGCCTAACGTACTAAAAGATGGAACTGTCTATTCAACAAAACTAGTTCGCTAATTGTTACTCCATCATGAGGCCACAAATGCAGCTGTCATGAAACGGTTTTCAAACGTTCCAGATAGATTGTATTTTGGTTAGTGGGTAAATGATACAGTGACGACTTTACGGTAACAATTTAAACAGCTATTCTCCTGACACCAATCTGAACATTCATAACATTCAATTTTGAGCCACATTCAATACAACTCCTGTTGGAAATATAAACAATAGAATTCTTATAGTTGCTTCCAAAGAAAAAAGCGATTCTTTCATTTTCACTCTTCATCTTGTTTCTACTCTGCCATTAATTTACACATATTCTTAGGTAATTTATCTGCGTTGTGATTCAGTAGATATCAGCTCAGAACGAGAAATCGGAGAGCCGAGTTCGAAAGTCACTTGAATTCGTTGCATTCATTTAAATGCAAATACCCTTGGGAAAGGTATTCTTCCTCCATCTATGGGTTAAATAAAAGGACAGATTGTTTTCTATAGCCTTAGTTGGAAACCAGTCTGCAACAGAAAGTAATGGCAACCTACTGCGAGAAAAACTTCTGCCCAATCAGTCATGTCTCTTTCGAGATATGATCGCCCAAGCGTCTTCAACAAATAGATCTGGTAAAGCCCATTCTTCTGCAAGCGATGTTCTCCAACATGAAGATGCATCTTACTGGTCATTGATTGGACAGCGTAACCACACGTTTTTAATTGATTTCACCCCTGTCAAGGCAATAAAACCACTGAGTCACAAGACGGTTGCTGGGTGTGAAAGAGTTAGAAACAGGGAGATTGCTTACGGACGAGAACAGTAAATAATGATTGATATTGCATTTAAATTTCTGCAGATTAATGTTGGTTTTGAAAACATGGAGCTGGATGAGAGTTCCACGCGTGAGAAGTGCAAGAAAAGAAACCTTTAGCATAGAATTACGGTTAAATCTAGCTAGCTAAGCTTTAAATTAGCGAGACTTTATCACCAGTCTTGTACTGCACTTAAATTCGAAGAGACTAGGCAACATAGCAAAGGGCTGATGCGAACAATTACCATGAAAGTATTTATAGAAAACGTAAAGGAAGGCAACCTTACGGCGGTAAGTGGCTTAAACTGATATGCTAGATCCTGTCTAATAATATTGTTGATTTTTCGTTGGACTTAATCAAGAACTGTAGATAAATAACTGGAGTCAACTTCATTCGAAATAACTTTCCCCCCAGTAATCAACTACACTGGCCGCATATATAGCGATGAAGTCCCTTCCATCTCATTGTGCTAGATGGCTACTAATTCTAAGTCTTGTTTTTAATCATGTTAGTTGTCTATCAACTGTCCTCACCAGAAAATTCTGGCAGGAGAGCCAGTTTTACCGCCGATGACTTGATCATAAGCTAGGTTGTACTATTTTACATGTTACCAGTAGCCCTTATAGAGTGATCTTATGTTAAACCTTTTTACACTTATGATTAAATGTTGGGTATATGTGGGAAAGTGCTTTCTCAGAGTACCTACTGTTTCTCTATCGATGCCAGTGGAATTATATTTTGAGAATTGGATAACTGCTCAACTGTACTACACCACCATTAATCAAGACTTTATCTGCTTATCAAGACATATATCGATTCGTTATTGATTCTTATCGATATTTGTTTCTTGCGCAGATGTGTTTAAGCAGATAATACCTTCCTATATCAAATATACAAGAACGACTTATATTTTTCTTTAAAAAAATATATATATATATATAATCAAACGTGTCATATAAATCATGTGATGTAATGAATCAATCTCAAATATATGTGAATAAACGAACCGCGTCCAGCAGCTTATAAGACGAATATTTAAGACAAGCCTTTCGAACTGTAAAAATTGGCGAAATAAAATCTTCCTTTTCATAACTTCCACTAATTCATCCATTTAGCTTTGAGTCGATTTCAGTAAAGTATAGCCGAAGTGGATATCGGCTCAAAACGACAAATCGAGGAGCCGAGTTCGAATTCCAGTTGAATTCCTTGCATTCACTTACGCGCAAATACCCTTAAAGGTATTTATCCGTCTCTTCCTTCTAGTTATGGATTAAATAACAGGACAGATTGGGTTCTATATCCTTGACTGGAAACCAGTCTATCGCAGAAAGCAATGGCAACCTACTGCGGGATAATCTTCTGCTCAGTCAGTCATGTCTCTTTCGAGACATGATCGCCCAAGCGTGTTTCACGTATGACACTTAACTGACTGACTGATAGCCGAAGTGGATATCGGCTCGGAACGACAAATCAGAGAGCCGAGTTCGAATTCCAGTTGAATTCCTTGCATTCACTTACGCACAAATACCCTTGGAAAAGGTATTAATCCGTCTTTTCCTTCCAGTTATGGGTCAAAAAATAGAACAGATAGGGTTCTCTAGCATTGGCTGGCAACCAGTCTACCGCAGAAAGCAATGGCAAACTACTGCGGGATAATCTTCTACCCAGTCAGTCATGTCTCTTTTGAGACATGATCGCCCAAGCGTGTATCACGTATGGCACTTAACTGATAATAAATTATCTATTTGTGTTATATTGCAGATTTTCTATTTCCACTTTGAAAACTTGTGCAATGGTATCGTGTTCCCTGACACCATCGCTATTTCTTCCATTAGTAACTATTAATATACAATTAATAACTACAATCTTTACAAAAATATTTTTAATTAATGCACTTGCAACAACATACGTTTCCAATCCATAATACAGTGGAACAAGACCTAATAAAAAATTCGTTTCTATTTACCAATTTTTGCTTAGCCTGTATCAACAATGTAGCACCCTGCGAAAGTTGAGCTAGTGTGAAATCAGCAAAATATCTGTGAGTTCTGCATAGTATCAAATGTTGCTCCCTACTAATTTTGCCTTGGTTCAATGTATTAACTGTGTCAGACATAAAAATACGCATGAAACAAAATCGTGCTAATGAATTCCTCCATGCAGAAAAACACTAAACCCATTCACATTCATTGATACTTCTTGAACTTTTGTGAAGATGAAAAAGTAGATGCGAGTTAGGATGCAGGAATGCGTTTCATCAACGATGTTTTTCATATGCTATTTAACATTAGATGACAATTGGATTATTCTAGTGAAAATACGTATATCTATTTAAAAAATGAATAAAAACTTTGCTTCTTATTTCACTCGATATAAAACTTGTTTGTAAAATAGCGTATTTGTTGGTTATCAGCTGTTAATCTTTCACTAAATGAATGACTTCAAAGATGTAATTACACTAGGAACAAAAAGAAACGTTTAAAAGTTACAGCTGATAAATAAAATATCAGTAAAGTTACAAATCCAGAACACAATCATAGGGTTGATAATAAACTCTATATTTCCTATAGAATGTGAACATATAAAATAATCGAATAGTTTATAAAGGTTTATGTACAAAAATACATACAAAAGGTTACATTTGAATAATATGCTTCACCATTTTATAAAATTTGTTTAATTTACTTTACTGGCTTTTTTTAAAATTTATATACCTTTTGTCCATCCTTTTCTTTTTGTTTTGATATATGGTTCGACGTATGTGTAAGAGAGTTAACGCACACACACAAACACCGATACATACAAAATGACTAAACTCCTGTTCATCGCTTGCGAAAATGCTATTGATAATGACTGTGAAAAATACAGTATTTTACACCTCGAACTATTCTATCGAATAGTGTTATTTTCTTGTCAGTGGACGTTATAGCTTTCATGATAATAAATAAAAGGCTTTCTGGGTGTTCTTGTGAGCCATACCCCAAGCAATACCTCTCTTTCGGGAAAGAGCTGGAGTCATTACCCGCGATTGAGGCATCTCTTAAAGGAGAAGTGCCGAGGGGCTTGTTGAATTTTTTTCAACGGTATTGACGTTAAACCCACTTTAAATTGTGGCCATGTGTTACATTCGGTAGCGACGTGATCGCGTTGAAAAATCCACTTCCGGAGTGTTTTATATATATATATATATATATAACCATCGACTGTCGATCTACTCAGTTTTGCACGGCTGAAAAATTGAGAAAAGAAACGAAAAAGAAGTGGGGAAAAGGAAAGATAGAAATTAAGAAAGAAAGCAAAAGAAAAGAAAACGCAAAGAAAAACTAAAAGGAAAAATCGTACGTAATGAAGATATAAGAAAGCCATAGACAGATTGATTTGTGATTTTAAGATTTATTACTTCTTCATCCCTTTGATCATTTAAAACGACTGAAGTTATTTTTATTATTCTATTATTTTAAACCATGACGCACACCATACTAGGAAGACAGGTAGACATTACAGTATTAATATCTAGATATCAAAGCGAAAATCAATTCGAAAGTGTTTTAAGTTTAAAATGGTGTAATCTTTAGTAGTGATGCATACGAATAATCGCGTTTAGAAATAGTGATTTTGAGAAAGTCGGTTTCAGTAAGACGTCCTGAATTTACTTGCACGTTGGAAGGCTAAAACTAAAAAAATAACATAAATACAAAGTTAGTCAAAGCAATTTCTATTTAGGACGTCGTGCTTCAGGGGAGACGTCGGTTGCTAGTTTTCAATTACTGCAGAAGAAAATAAAAACTGAAAATCAGTTTTTCATGACTTTTACCACGACAGCATCTCTTTCTAGAGTCGTGCAGAAAAAAAGCCTTTAAAAAGCACGGCATTTTGCCAGATATTGATGTGGTGTTGGTATTGTTGAAAAGCAATTACACAATTTTCTTACACACCTTCCAATACGAATTCCAATTTCAAATGCATTTCGTACGTTTGACAACAAAATACAGAAAAGTGACGCTATTACACTTCTTGTTTCTGGTGAGATTAAAAGGCGATCAGGTTTTATAATAATAAAAAAAATGTAACGCGACAGCCTTCTATGGGCCCTTTAAGGAATTTATAAGATATGTGAATTGTCACGGACAAATCTAACAAGAATGCAAACGGAAGGAACTTTCACATAGAACTCGATATTGATCTTTATCAGAAATGAACTTGAAAATATTTCATTTTTATGGTAAGTTCTGGCTTCGTCAGATAAACTGACTTTGACAGTTCATCGTAGTTCAGTTCTATAAAGAAATTTTCAAAACAGTCTTGACAATTCTATTTTTATAAATTTTTTTATTTCTTATTTCTTCCTCCATTCGCCATATCACTTCGGGGAGACGACAATCATGTCTTTCCACAACTTCCTTTCATTTGTGTAGCTATCTAAACTTATTTATAAATGGAACTTTGTCTGTGTGTGTGTGTGTGTGTGTGTGTGTGTGTGTGTGTGTGTGTGTGTGTGTGTCCGTTACCTATAGACTCCGAAACGGCTGAACCGATTTCATTGAAATTTACACAGTTGTACTATAAGTGTCTGCGAGTGTTCTTAGCTAGGTTTGTGTCGAGCTATCCCCGATAAATATCGAAAATCGATAATAGAAAAAATTGGGTTATAGAAGGAGTGGTCCGATTTTAATCAAATTTGATACACCCATAGACAAAGACATAAGAAACGATATTCAGAAGTTTCAAGGTTGCAGTTCTTACAATAGTGCAGAAACTTGATAATATATATATATATATAAAAGGTAAGATGTTTGTGTGTGTGTGTGTGTCTGTTTATCTGCCTGTATGTCTGTATTTTTTCAGCCCTTTTATTAGTTTTTGCTTCGGGTTTGGCTCTAAGTAGGTATAACTGTAGTTCTTAGTCTCAGCCATGATGCCATTTACTCAGAGGACTTATTTAGCCTTCAAAATTCAGTTTACGACGAAAAAGCTTATTTGATATCGAAACCAGGAAATCAAAATTTGACTTACATCCATTCATTTTTCATTCAGTCTACGGTTTCGCTTTAACTGGAAACAACTATTGCTTTTTAGTCTTTCGTGCCAACGTCCAAAAAAGTCTGAGCTCCAGGACCATGGATTAGTTTTAAAGCTTTCATTACACCCGAGCAACGCCGGGTTATACTGCTAGTAAACAATATTCGTCTCCTTACTAGACCTTCCAGTCCCTATTCCGCAATGCATTTACACAACATCATTAAGTAAGTTATTCGCTGTGTCATCCGACCCTCATGCCTTTAATATGTCTCTTAATTAACTTTCTTCATTATGCGTCCCAGAAATTTCAACTGTCTCTTTTTAAATATGAATGTAATATTTCTTTCCATTTTTATTAAATTTTCCTTGTTGCTAACATGTACAATCGATGGTATCTCAGCATACTTCTATCGAACCACAGTACTGTTGCCTCAAGTCTTCTCTTCACCTGTGAGGAAAATGTCCAGCGTTACTCTCATATAGAAGGACTGAAATTACATAGTTGCTGAAATAATATTTTGTTCTTGTTCAGTAATTAAGAACCATTCTTGCGTCATTTCTTATCCCGAAGTCAAAATTGGGAATTGCAACTTAAACCATTATATAAAAATCACGTACCAGGACCAGGAGTACTAACCCCGAACCCCCAAACCTGATTGGGGAGCCCGTGCAGTACTTTCTGGCCCGCGCTATCTTATCAACATTTGCTTTTTTCTACCTACATTTACATGAGTTCCAAATTAAACTAAGCACAACTGACTATTAAAGGACGTAAGATTTTCCCTTATTTTTACGTCAGTGTGGTGCCGTTTTAACGTCTAAATCGATGAATTAGTTTTTCTCATGCTAAGTCTCGAAAAAACCTCGTATAAAATACACATATTTAAAACCCGTAATGTTGAATGTTAAATAATTCAGAATTTTAACAAGAAAAACCTCAAGTTAATGTTAAAAATAACCGCAAAACATTATTGATTTATTTAAGATGGAATGTCTCTAATTTCTGTTTAGATATATTGTATATATTTTCAATTTTCTATTTGAATTGTTCGCTTATGTTGCATATGATCCATGTTTTACTTAATCAGGTTACAATAAAATTTGTATTTTATATGAATAACACCTTATAAAAATTGAAGTGGGGGCGTATCATAGATTTGGTGGGGTCTATGAAGCCCTCCCACCAAACATATAACGTACACAAATGCATTTGATTAGATACGATACTGTTGTGATGATTTCTAAGAAAATTAATAGTTATGTCAAGATTTATTACTGGTGAACATAATCTTAGCAACATGGTATATTGATGGCACACTATTGATGATGGCAGACACAGAAAGAAAACTGCAGGTACTTCTAGACAAGGTCAGAAAGGAAAGAGAGAAGAAAAGACTAAGCAACAATTGTAAGAAAGCAGAATGCATGGTCATTAGCAAGAAGAACAGCTCAAAGTGTTTGCTGCAAACATCTGCTACAAATTGAAAACGTCAGTGTACAACAAGCACGAACATGTAACTATCTGTCAACTGGAAAATCTGATAAAGAAATCCAAAAATGCATTGGCTTCAAAATACTAAACATATTTGAAACAGGAAAGTTTCCTTAAAAACAAAGAAAAAGAGTGCTGTAGTTCAGAACGTATAGGGGGAGTGATATAAAATATAACATTTTATATCAATCGGTCTATATATATGCAGATGAAAAAAAGACATGAGGTAGATGTGGTTCTACATAAGGAAGCTGAGAATATTGTCAACATAAAAAGTGAACATAGAGGAAGTTTTAAAAAAAGAGAGTCAATCAGTTAAGTGCGATACGTGATAAAAGCTTGGGCGATCATGTCTCGAAAGTGACATGATTGACTAGGCAGAAGATTTTCCCGTAGTAGGTTTTTATTACTTTCTGCTGTAGACTTGTTACCAACCAAAGCTATAGAATCCCATATGTTATTTAACCCATAGACTTGTTACCAACCAAGGCTATAGAATCCCATCTGTTATTTAACCCATAACAGAAAGGAAAAGATGAATTAATACCTTTCCCAAGGGTATATGCGCGTAAGTGAATGCAACGAATTCAACTGGAATTCGAACACTGCACCACAACGCACATCCAAGAAAAGACACTTAAAATAAAAAAATGCCGAAATTTCTGGGATATATAATGTGGAAAAACAGTTTAGAAAACTTGATACTCACCAGATACACTAAAATCAAGAGAAGCAGAAATAAAGTACTTAACAAGTTTGTATAAGTAGATGACCGAACATGGCCTGGAAAGGGTAGTAAATAGACAAACATTACTAAGTGCTACAAAGGATTGAAAACTGCAGAGAGCCACGATCGACCATATCCTGAACAAATACAGAAAATTAATCGTAATCAGTATTATAAACGTTTCGTAAATTTATAAAAAAAAAAAGTAGCCTGTATTCTTCAAAAACATGGCCTTTTGCCAAACATGAAACTAAGTGCAACACATAAATTCTATATAAGATCAAAAAATACTTAATCATTTCTCCCAAGTTTCAATATGACCATTCAAAACACAGTTGCAAGTACAACCGATCAAGAAAAATTACCAATTTCTAAACACTTACAGAATTTGTTAGCGTTCACTTACAGATCTTTACACAATCGCAAATACCTATTCCAACACACGCAGGAAATCAGAGACCTCCTCAGAAATGTCCGCACAGTCGCACATACAAAAAAAAAGGAAGAGAAAGAGCAGGGGAAACAGACGTGTGTACACATCAAATTTGGGTTGTGAAGTAATAACACTGATGGATAGGCCTATCAAGAACAGCTGTGACATATTGCTCGTCCAGAAGCCTGACACAAATCAAAACAACAAAATACAACGAAACTTTTTCAGACATTTTTCTTGCATGGTTGCCAAATAACCTAGCTATTTCGGACCGACTCCCTCCCCTGGATTGTGGGACTGAAAATAAAATAGATTTTAAAAAAAGAAATGAAATAAAGAAATAAAGTTATCCAAGTGGCAGCTGCAAAACTAGTGGTTGTGGGTGGAGTTTCTTTGATTTCTTCAGGTCGAACACTAGTCTAGCACAAGGTTAGAATTAGAGATATTTTTGAAAATAATATTCAATAGCTAGGTTTCGTTTTCATCTCTTTAACTATTTAAACACATTCTCAAAAATTATCTCCATATATTTCGGGTTACTTATTCATCGTGGCTCTAAATAAGCCCGTGTTAACTAAACTATTGTAATATTTTGTTAAGCTGAATTATATTACGAGGCAATAAAGAAATTTTTACCTTATTCATTCATTAAATTAAGAAACATAATTTATCAGAAATGCAAAGAGGATAAGTAGAGCTGCTAGAAAATGTATTTTGTTTTTTTTTGTTTTGTTTTTTTTTTTTTCATTTTTTAGGGGGGGGGGGGGTGAAACTAGGCCGTATTCACCTTTTCCCACTTGTGATATGAACTCATTATCAATAGTTTATAAGATAGAATCATTGTCTTATTTATACACAACTTCCCGATAGACACATTTTGGATCATTTTCTAAAGTTTTGAAATGAAGTTATTTTATTATTTTGCATATTTAGAACCTTCATTTAAATATTTTCTTTAAATCAACGATTGGGCTAAGGTGCATAATACGAACAACAATAGGAAAAGACAGAACATATAGGTGTCAGGAAGAGAAACAGCCCGAAGACTCAAGCTATGGCCCGGAGACGTCAAAACCAAACAATACAAAAATTCAAATATCTAGAAAGGGGACAAAAGACGGAAAATGTGACACAGAAATCCGAAGGTGCACTGGAATAACAAAATTCATATGCTATCATTTCTCACGTATGGAACTCCCTTCCAGCTCCATGCTTACTCGCTTACGGTCATATCACGTTGAATACACCGGTTCTCGTTCTATCACCGAAGTTAAGTAACGTTGAGCCTGGTCAGTACTTAGATGGGTGACCGCTTGGGAATACCAGGTACTGTAAGTGTTTATTGACGAATGTGTGCTGTGGTACAATGAATATCGCCTCGGAAAGAGAAAATCGGTGAACCGAGTTCGAATTCCGGTTGAACACCCTGCATTCACTTACGCACTGGTATCCTTGGTAAAGGTATTAATCCGTCCCTTCCCTTAAGTTAAGGGTTAAATAACAGGGCAGGACTTGGGACCCTGCCCTTAAACAAATCGGGAGAAAGTCGGCTCAACTCGACTAGGGTGAATGCGGCTTGAACACATACTTACTCCTGGTCCTGGTACGTGATTTTTATATAATGGTTTAAGTTGCAATTCCCAATTTTGACTTCGGGATAAAAAATGACGCAAGAATGGTTCTTAAATACTTAACAAGAACAAAATATTATTTCAGCAACTATGTAATTTCAGTCCTTGTATATGAGAGTAACGCTGGACATTTTCCTCACAGGTGAAGAGAAGACTTGAGGCAACAGTAATGTGGTTCGATAGAAATATGCTGAGATACCATCGACTGTACATGTTAGCAACAAGGAAAGCTTTTAAAAAAATGAAAGAAAAATTAATTGGAATGTCAGCCGTTATCTACTGTCCTTCTGATTACTCTTTCTTTGTTCTCGCTTCCAGTAACCCCCACCTTATGTATCAGTGGCTTTTATGCTTTGCTTAGGGATGAACTCGATTAAAAAGAAAAAGGACCGATGGCTACACCATCAAATTAACGGCTACTTCTCCATAAACAAGGCGCACTTCCACATGTGTTTGATTTGAGAAGGATGAGCTCCGCCTGATCTACTTACTCAAGACGCGCTACACATGAATGTATAAATTTCCATATTTCAACCCATATATATGGAGAACACTGGAGGGCACCTCGACGTGGTGTAATGATTAGCAAGCTTGTCTCGCTAGCACCTATTACAACTGAGTAGTGAGTTCTATCATTATACTTTCAGTTTTGTACCACATCTAAGCGGCGCTTAGAAAATCAATATATGAAGAGCACTGGTCAGGTGCTCAGCTGCACATCGACTCTAAGACACCAATTAGTCGTGGAGCTGATGAAGATGATATTGATGCAAAAGATGATACATTTATTTAGGTCTAACTTCCTAGGAGCAAAATCTTTAACTTGTTACTGACAATCAGTTACTCTAAAACCTGCAACAAGAAAGAACAATTTTTGTGAAGCTAAATCCTTCCTGCCATCTTCCTGGCATTTCACTTCTCTTTTCTTTTTTTTTTTAATCATCTCACCCCCAAGCAAGGCATTCCACTGCCACTATTGCGCATGGGGCTACATAGGGGAAGGTAAAGAGGAGTGGTTAGACATAGGGAATGTCAGGAGAAAGGTCACAGATGAGTAAGGATAGCGAGGATGAGGGTTGGGCAGATGGGAAGAGTGTTTGATAGAATGGGAGCAGGTTAGTGTGTTAGGAGGTGTCTATTGACCTTACATTTGAACACCTGGAGATTGTAGCCGTCGGAGAAGCTATCGTTTGGAAGAGAATTCCACAGTCGGGAAGTGCGAAGGAAAGAAACTGTTGGAGTAGAAGTTACGGTTGCATTTTATCGGTTACACTGTGAAAGGGTGGGATCTAGTTGCTAATCTAGTATCTCGTTCAAATTCGTATTTAGGGGGCACCAGTGATCTAAGTTCATCGGAGCAGAAGCCGGTGAAAGTATTTATAGAAGAGACACAGGGAAGCCACGTCGCGCCGGTGGGAGAGAGACTGCAGGCGGTCTGCCAAGTCGGTATCTATCACATTACAGACCCTCCTCTGAACCTTGTCGAGAAGCCCGAGGAGAACAGCAGGGGCACCCGACCAGATATGGCAGCAGTATTCAATGCACGGGCGGATGGTAGATTTATATCATCACTGATGAATATCTCTTTTAGAACTAACTCCTGACAAACAAGTTATAGTAATAGTCAAATACATGCGCTTACTCAGAGCAATATTTAAAATAAAACGTGACCTCGTCAATGGCAACCGGAATTTGATTATGATTTGAGGAATCATCAATCCAACCAAGTCAGCTCGCATCAAGTACAGACAGGCCCTCTTCTGTAGTGGAGTGAATAACGATTCCTTTTTGCAAACCATTGATAGTGAGTTCATATCACAATTGGAAAAATGTGAATACGGCCTGGTTTTAAACCAAAAACATACTAGCAGCACCCGTTTATTTGTTTGAATTCCTGATGTATTGCAATTCTTAATTTAGTGAATGAATAAGGTATTTACGATTTTCACGATTTTAAAATTCCCTTATTGCATCGTTATATACTTCAGCTTAAAAAATTGCAATAACATGCTATAGGGCCTGTCATTGTCTCAGATAAATGATAGACTATTCCGAGGAAAGATGGAAAAAAGATAAGTTGGGGGTGATGCTGGGTTTTAGTAATTAAAAGGAAGGAAGGAAGGAAGGAAGGAAGGAAGGAAGGAAGGAAGGAAGGAAGGCGATAACGTTCTTATATGTATATTTTTTGGAAAACCGTGCCAAATTTTTTTTATTTGTATCCTCTTCTTTGAGTATGAATACATTTCATGATTTGAAGACGAAAGTGGATACAAATGAAAAGCTTCAAAATTGAAAATCGGTTTTCCATTTCGCTGAAATAAGCTTTCTACGCATGAGAGATTTCTTTCACTAAAACCAAACAGCGTCTCCGATTTATTCATTTTACTTCCGTTTTTCTTCGCTATCAAAACACATTCTCTCATTACTTCACATTATTAATGGTCCATTATTTATCTCAAGTAATGACAGGGCGTAGGATGGCTAGGTACTCACTGTCAGATTTCAATGTAGGTTACCCAGCAATGACGCTAATCAGAAGTAAACAAAAGTGTTAAAGATTTACTCTGTCCGCTGCTGCGATACCAAGAATCTGTGGGCGAGGGACAAGCAAGCTATTTCAGTGCGTAACGTACGTGTTAACTAACTTACTAACAAAGTTAACGAACCGTTTTATACTATGATACGGAAAGATACAGCTGAAATTTTGGGGACTTTCTGAGTTAACAGAACCGAGAAAATTTAACCCTACCAGAACATCCTGAAGGAAAGAGAAGCAAGGGAAAATAAACAGTAATGAGTAAAGGGCAATCTGGAAACTTCGTGTCAGCAAGTAAACGGTGTGTGAAAAAGATAGATTTTTTCCTTGATACAGCTATTATTTAAACTACCTTCACTCCTCAACAATCTTCTTCTTCTTCTTCTTCTTCTTCTTCTTCTATGTGTCCTGTCTTTTCAGGACGTAGACGATCATAGCTTTCCATGTATTTCTATCCCTGATGGCTCTTAGCATGCTTTCTCCTGTTCCACCACGCAACCCTTGTTCTGTCATCCACCTGCTCAGACCCTTCAAATATCTTATCCGTTGCTTTCCCCGGTCTCTTTTTCCCTCTATCTGGCCTGTTAGTATTAAGTTCTTCAAGCACTTCTTCCTCATTGCCTGTCCCAGGAATTTTAGCTGTCTCTTCCTTATGTCTTTATTGTTTTAAAAATAGTTGATAAAGAATTTAATCAAACCTAAATATATGTCAGTGAATTTATACATTTTTTTTTGTTCTTGGGAATTAACAACTAAATAATAAACAATTTATTTATTAAATTGTTTATTTATACTATTTCTTATATTGTATAAACAAATGGTTAGCTAATTGCCAATCGATTCGAACTTTATAAAATGGCGAATATTGCGTTGCATTAGTTTAATACAATTAGCAATGCACTACGCCTCCTCGGCCTTACCCTTCCTCAAACCTCAAATGAAACCACTATATTGAATCCATAGCAAAATCTACTGCTAAGAAGTTTGGGTCACTATGTCGAACCAGGATGTTTTTTCCACCTGAATCCATCCTGCATATATACAAGTCAACCATCCGTCCGTGCATGCTGCCATTTATGATCAGGCGCCCCTGCCGTTCTCCTCAGTGTTCTTGACAGGCTCCAAAGAAGGGTCTGTAATGTGATAGGTACTGATCTGGCGGCTCGACTGCAGCCACTTCCCCACCGTTGAAATGTGGCCTCCCTTTGTCTGTTCTATAAATACTTTCATGGCTTCTGCTCGGACGAACTTAAATCACTGGTGCCTCCTCAACAGGTGTTTACTCGTGCAACCAGACTGGCAACTGGGTCCCACTCATTCACAGTCAGGTTAGCCAAATGCAGACGACAATTCTACTCCTGCAGCTTCTCTCGCACTTCCCGCCTGTGGAACTCGCTCCCATATTCTTGCTTTCCTGACGGCTACAACCTCCAGAAATTTAAATGCAAAGTCAATACTCATCTACTAACCACTGGACTCTAACTCTCTCCTCACCCCCCGTATAACCTTCCCTTTCTCTCCACCTATGTATCTGTCATCGCACCTGCTTTCTCAGCTTTCTATTGCTCCTTTCTAACTAGTTTGTACTCCTCACTCTTTTCTAATTAATCTTTTTACAGTTATGTAGCCCCCTGCACATCAGTGGCATTTCTGCCTTGCTCGGGGTGAAATGATTAAAAAAAACTGTATTAGTTCTGAGAGTAGTTATTTTCAAAGCAGAGCTAAGATATGACAAAAGGCCTAAAATATGGAGCACCCAGTGAGAATCAAACCCACTACTCAATCATAATTGTTTTAGCGAGACAAGCTAACTCACCATTAAACCACGTCGAGGTTCTCGTATTAGTTCTCAGAATGTTGTAAATATAAAATTATTCTTGTAAAATACCTTAATAAATAAATAATGCTTAATATTTTGAATTCTCAACAACAAAAGATGGATGAATTCACTTTTCTTATGTTTTTTTTTTCAACAATTATAACCATCGTTTTTTAAAGCAATAAACATCGTCGAGGAGTGACGATAGTTAAATAATAGTAGTGTAAAGGTAAAAACCGTCCTTTCGAAACACTGTTTTTTTGTTTGTTTTTTTTTGTTTGTTTTGTGGGCATGGAGGTACAAGATTGCTGTTAAAAGTTACTCAGCGCAACAAAAGACAGTGTGTTGTGGCAGACATGATTGCCCACATCCTGAAGGTACATGGCACATGAAAGATTAATATTATTATCATTATTATTAACATCCCATAAAGCATTCACACGAGTATTAAATTGTCGTCTGTATTGAATACCATGTGACAGAAGATATACTCAATCCTTAATACACTAGCACTTTTCTCTATCTTTTGTCAGTAATGCTATTGTTTTCCAGTTTTTACTGCTGCAAAAAGTGGAATCGGCGTACCGAGTTCAAATTCCGACCAAAGCCTTTGTGTTCACTTTTGCACTAATACCCTTGGGAAAGGTATGAATATATAAATTCTACTCGCAGCTATTGATTAAATAACAGAGCAGAGTGACCCTTCTAGTCCTATATATAAATTTACTCGAGCCACAAGATTAACAACTAGGTCCTATTCTACTCCAACAGCTTCTTTTCTCGCACTTCCCGCCTGTGGAATTCCTTTTGCTTCCCCGACTGCTACAATCACCAAGAATGTAAATGCAAAGTCAATAGTCATCTCCTATCTCATTAACCTGCATCCTCACTCTCATGCTCTTTTCTCCGTCCACTCCACACTCACCAGTATTTTCATCCTTCTCTTACCCCCCTTCCTGACACCCCCTATAACCTGTCATTCTTTCTCATAACTTTCCTCCTATGTAATCCCCTGCAAAACAGTGGCAGTAAAATGTCTTGCTAGGGGCGATATGATGATTATAAAAAAAGTTGGCAACCACTCGAAGAAAGGGAAAAGAACAACTCTGATTTCAAAAAGTTTCAGGTGGGAGGCGGATAAATCCACTCCATAAAAAATCTACTTCTTACAGATATCACAGTATGCAAAAGAACGCCTCTATTCTTTACAGTATAATGACAGTAAGAACGAGAAGGACATATGACAAGTAAGATAAGAAGAGATTGCGTCGTGGTGTAAAGGATATTGCAATGTAATAGAATGTAAAGTCGGTGTGACGAGTTCGTATTCCAGTCGAATTAGTTTCATTCACTTACACACTAATACTCTTAGGAAAGGTATAAATCGATCTCTTCTCCCTCCAACTATGGATTGAATAGCAGGACAGATTGGATTCTATAGCCTTGGTTGGCAATCAGCCTACCACAGTCATGTCTTGAAATAGACATGATCGCCTAAGTGTGTATCACGGATACTGACTGACTGAATACGAGAAGAATATTTAAACCTCTTTTTTTAAGTGGTTTATGAATTTATTAATTTGCTGAACGACGCCAATTACTTTTCATGACTAGATTTTACAATGTAAAGAAGACTAAATACCTGTTTTAAATCAACTGCATCGAATTCATATATAATGCGAAACTTGCCATCGTTAGCCTTTCTATTAACGATTATAGGAGCCATAAACTACGATCATCTTCGCCGCTAATCTTGACACTTTATGTACGTCATTATTGCCTAATACAAAAGCAGCTTCACCTTGTGTTTCTGACTGTCAAACACCTCAGGCTTTATACTTCGATCAATATTTAAATGTTTCCTGTCAAGATCGGATCTTAAAAATATAGATCTGCAGTTGAATTTTGACCTTCATAGTGACAGCCAAGTTGTGAAAATATAGTCTTCGTAATTGAGGTGCTTCATGAAATTTGAGGGTGACCGAACTAACAGGACTTTTATTGTTAAATTCCTATTTGTTACACGTGACAGCCTGTAAGAGATATTAGTATATTATACATACTGTACAGTAAACAAACATTATGCGATGTCGGATTTTATGATACAAGTCAATGTTTTCCCGATAAAATTCTTATTAAGCAACTAATTTTGGTAAAATTTCCAGTATGTATTTATATGACATATATACAATATTTTGCTTAGACTGTTTTTTATAATCATCATATCGCCCCAAGCAAGGCATTTTACTGCCACTGTTTTGCAGGGGATTACATAGGAGGAAAGTTATGAGAAAGAGTGACAGGTTATAAGGGGTGTCAGGAAGTGGATAAGATTACAATTTATTGGTTTCACAGTAAAAGGGTGGGACCTAAGAGTATTAGTGTGTAAGTGAATGAAACTAATTCGACTGGAATACGAACTTGTCACACCGACTTTACATTCTATTACATTGTAATATCCTTTACACCACGACACAATCTCTTCTTATCTTACTTGTCATATGTCCTTCTCGTTCTTACTGTCATTATACTGTAGAGAATAGAGGCGTTCTTTTGCATACTGTGATATCTGTAAGAAGTAGATTTTTTATGGAGTGGATTTGTCCGCCTCCCACCTGAAACTTTTTGAAATCAGAGTTGTTCTTTTCCCTTTCTTCGAGTGGTTGCCAAATTTTTTTTTTATAATCATCATATCGCCCCTAGCAAGACATTTTACTGCCACTGTTTTGCAGGGGATTACATAGGAGGAAAGTTATGAGAAAGAGTGACAGGTTATAAGGGGTGTCAGGAAGTAGATAAGAGAATGATGAGAATACTAATGAGAGTGGTGTGGACGGAGAAAGGAGCATGAGAGAGAGGATGCAGGTAAGTGAAATAGAAGATGACTATTGATTTTACATTTAAATTCTTGGAGATTATAGCTGTCGGGAAAACAATTAAATGGAAGGGAATTCCATCGGCGGGAAGTGCGAGAAAAGAAGCTGTTATAGTAGAATTTGAGTTTACAATTTATTGGTTTCACAGTAAAAGGGTGGGACCTAGTTGCTAATCTTGTTGCTCGAGTAAATTTATATATAGGGGGCACCAGTGAGCTAAGTTCATCGGAACAGAAGCCGTGAAAGTATTTGTAGAAGAGATACTGGGAAGCCACATTGCGCCGGTGAGAAAGACTGTATCCGAGCTGCCAAGTCAGGATCTATCACATTACATTATAGATATTTAATTTAACTTATTTAGCCTTATTTTTTGTTTTTATTTTTAATAATCGTTTAATTCCAATCAAAGGAGGACCGCCACTGGTATTCAGTGGGTTATAGTGAGAGAAAAGAAACCAAGCACATGGAGAATGGCAATTGACGTTGCATTTAAACTTTTGGAGATTATAGAGAGTTTCACAGGTGTTAAGTGCGAGAAATGAAACCTATAAAGTAGAAGAGGTGGTTACATTTAACTATTTTGGGATGGAACCTACATACCTATTTAGTAGCACGAGTAAATTCATATGATCGATGCATCAGTAAATGAATCTTACCAGAACAGAAGCCATGAAATTATTTGTAGAAAAGACAGAGGGAAGCCATAATCCCGTCGGTGAGAAAGTGACTGAATTCGAGCAGCTAAATCGGGATTGATTATGCTGCAGATCCTCCTTTGGATTTTGTCGAGAGCCCCAAGATGATTACCCGATCATATTCCAAATATACCATATGAAATTTTGATTATATTAATTTTGCATTGTAAACTTTTTAGTATAAACAAAGCGGACTGTCACATATTCACAGGACCGCACGTCTAAAGAGTCACAAGTGCACTCTTCCCGCGACCGACACTCTCCTCCCTGCCACTTGATTAATGTCACTGACTTTATATCCTTCCGAAGATAGACACACTGATCCGAAGGTGGCCCATTCAAGCTTTTCCATCAACCCCCTATGCTGCACATCCGAGTGGTTTCATTAACACTGCAGTATGCGTGAGAATACATTTCTTAGAAGCGAATATACTTAATAATTCGCGATGATCAGTTTGCCATATGAATTTTCTTTCTCATATCATCCTGTGAAACTTCTTTACGGCAAAAATTATTGCAAGCGCTACCTTTTCGAGTTCACTCGAAATTTTCCATATTCCGTCAAACTTCTTAAAGGTTGAGAGACTGCTTTCACTGCATCATGTTCATGTTCGAATCTATGGCATATTACCGCTCTAATGCCGTATTCGCTCGCATCCGACGCTACTAGTATTTGTCTCTGCAGGTCATAAGATATCATCGATTCTGTCCACTGACTTTTAACCTGTAATCATGTGGTCTCTGAAATGTTTGTTAAATCACTTTTACGTGCTATATTTTCGTAACAATCTGAATAAGTATATTATCTATGAAAGCGACAGTACCTTCTAGACCAGCCAACATAATATCCGTTATTTGCAGGAAAATACTTAAGGCTACTTTTACACTGAAGGTAATCTTTTAAATCTGTGGAGTCCTTTATGTGTATTAATAGTCAAATACTTCTGGCATTCCTCATCCACTTCAATATGAAGATATGCCTCAAACAAGTCAATTTTTAAAAATATTTACTAACATTTAATTTGGCGTATATATCCTCTAGTGTTTGTAATATACATGTCGGAGAAGGCAGTCATTCAAGCCAGTTGAAAAACCTGCACATTAACGCATCTTATTATTTTTCTTTCTGATATGAAGCAATGACGTGTCTCATTCAGTGTAATATACTTTTTCAACAAATCTTGTTTTCTAACCTGTCCATTTTGATGTTAATAGATTCTAACACAGCAAAAATTATCTTTATTTTAGGCTTAAAAACTGGTATCACTTTTTTTTTACTTTACAAAATGCCTTTGACTTTGTACATTTTCCCAACTGTTCTGAGAAAATATTCGGGAACTTATTTTCTTAACTTACTCAGTGTTATTTTAGCTGCAATATTTTCTCTGGTGAACACTGAACTCTTCCACAGAAGAAATTAATTGGTTAGTTTCACAGTTTCACAGTTTAAGTAATTGTAGCCAATCAACGATTAGTAAATTCAAGTTTTTTTTAATATCTAAACATCTGCTTTTTTAGTTTTTACACGCAAGAGTAATGTGACACGTAATTTTAATACGTAAAATAATTTCTTGTCCGATATTCCTCTTGCAACTTGCTATATCAGTTTCTAACTGAACTCTCATGGTAGCGTTATTCATTTTTCCTGTAAAGAATTTTCGATTATCCGAAGGCGATTTGGCATGGCGAAGGAAGCATTCCAGAAGTTGAGTAAGGTATTAAGAAACAGGACAAGGAAGAGAATACTGGATTGCTATGTGTTGTCCGTCCTTCAATATTGCAATGAATGCTAGACAATATCATCAAAGATGAAGAAAAAACTTGAAGCAACTGAAATGTGGTTCTACAGAAGGATGCTGCGAATATCATGGAACGAGCATATGAGCAATGATGAGGTCTTGGAAATGATGGAAACAAAAAATAAATTAATACTGAGCATCAGGAAGAGACAGCTGAAGTTTCTGAGGAAGGAGGGCTTGAAAAATCTGATACTAACAGGCCAGATAGAGGGAAAAAGAGACAGGGGAAAACAACGGATAACATATTTGAAGGACCTAATCAGGTGGATGACGGAACGAGGATTGCATGGCGTAACAGAGGGCGTGCTCAGAGCCACCAGGGAGCGTGGGAGGCCATGATAGCCTACGTTCAGAAGGGACAGGGCACATAGAAGAAGTTTTCAGTTTTTTTAGATGGTAGCACTACTTTCAACAAGTTAGTGCGTGTATTTCTTTACAACATGCAGTAGCTTCGTTTGTGATCTATTTTTTCACAATTAAAACACTTTTTTTGGTTTTAGATGGAAAGTCTTTTCTGAAATTAAAGATACCACAGCCATAACATGCGTTGAGTTTTGCAGTATTTCGGATTTTTCCTTTTCGTATTACTATCTTATTTCCTGTCTTTCTTCGGACTAGTTGTAATTCTAACGTGCCATTTTCTTCGATTTTCGCTGTATTGGGTCTTAATTGAATAACTTTTGGCACGCTTCTGCAATATTCTGTATCGTTAACTTAGAGTCTATGAAAGTTTTATAAAATTTGAGAGCGTATTTCCTCATCGTTGCCTAATGTTGAACTTTTAACTAAGATTAGACATTTAAATCTGTCTGAAGATAGTTCATTCAGTTTAAATCTTACAGTTGACTTTACCGGCATACGTGACAAAATCTTCATCTTCGTCCTTAGTAAAGTTCATGCACTGCCAACATGTATAAAAACTGAATTTTTTCACCAAAAATATTTGATAAAAACAGCACAGTTTCGTTAAAGAGAACTATTTTATGAAGTATTCAACAATATGAAATTCATTTTTCATGTTCAGGGGCACAAATTTCTTAACAGTAGATGTAACTTATTTTCATTTAACAATTCTTGACATTCTTCTCTGAAAATGGCCTCGTACCTTCTAAATTACAATATGAATGTAATGTTTTCTTCCTTGACGTACTTGAATTCACTAATCGAATTAGCAACTGAGTCTGGGGAAAACAAATATGGCGTAGTTGATCTTTTCCTTGCATTTCAGGGTTGCATTTATCTGTATCTGCAATTGTTGCAACAATATATTCTGGAATTCTACCTGTTGCTTAATAATTAACTTCAAGTCTTCAATAGTATATTGTGTTCGCACAATCTAGGAAGAAAAAGATTTTGTCTTCTTTGTGTGAATTCGAATTCTCTGTCGCCACTATTATGTTAGGCGAGAGAGATTTTTTTTCTTTTTCTGTGCGAGTCCGAATTCTAATCGCTTCTGTTATATCATTGTGACGCGATAACTAGGCGTATATTAAGGTGCTTTGTAAAATATGTATTTTATTATAATAGATTAAAATAGAAAATGGTTAAGAATAGAAAATAGATTAAAAACGTTTTGTTTTAACAAAAGTAAAAAAGAGAAAAAATAAATAAATAAACGCTTTTTCTTTTATGAGGAAAATTGTGGAAGAGAAAAGGGTATCAGATTACTGTTTTAAATCCTACCACTCTTCCGGTAAATATTTGACTCTTGACTCGGTGATTTAATGTGATAAGAGATAAAGTTCAGAAAATAGTTTTTTTTTTTTTTGAATGACCAGTTCAAAGGCTGTCTTTACTGTGTCTTAACCACACATTAAGAATTTTCTGGCGGAAGCTTTATTAAGATAAAAAAAAGATTTTTAAAAAATCCTGGAAAAAATACTGAAGCTAGGTACAGACTGGATGTCTGCGGGATATTTACACATCAAAAGAAGGAAAATTTAAGTGCCCTGAAATTTCGGACTTGCAGTCGCCAATTGCTTATCAACCGGTGGTTTAAAGCATTTCCGGATTTCCGGATTCATTTTAAATAAATAGAAGTGAATCAGCAGTTAGTTTTTTTTTCATTTAGTTCCGCCGGGTGTGTGCTTGAAGTAGGAACCTCCGTTCATTTTGTTTCGGTCAGTTCGGATTTGTTGATCTCCATTAGAGTTAGAGCTGTGTGTCACATTCGCCTGCCCCAACCGAAAAGGCTAACTCTAAATGAAATAAAGCATCCTTTCAACTCATCCAAGTTGTGGAAGTTCGTTCCTTATAGTTTAATCTTGTACCCCCAGCTTGAGCCTCCGACATTTTCAACAAACTCCCGGCAACATCACAGCGTGGAGAACAGCCGCCGGAGAAAAATTGTTCGGACTCTCCGTTGGGGTGTTACATCATTGTTGCACTGAACGAAGATAACACAACCAAGAAATATAATGTCACTTGAAGTCGACGTAGTCTTGCTGAAATCTGTAGTAGTATTCGAAGTTTGCTTGCTGCTAACAGTCTTGTAACTGTCTCGTATGACGATTCTTGGTATCAGAATTATACCATTTGGTCGAGTCCACGTCGTTCATCTTCGAACACCAATATTAAGTGGAAGTTATTTTTTATTTCAATTTTTTCCAAAACTTCGTTCTTGCTCGCATGTTCCGTCCATGGTACCCTCAATATCCTTCTGTAGAACCACCTTTTTGCTTCAAGTCTCGCCTTTATCTTTGGCCAGCATTCACAGCCATATAGGAGGACATATATAACATAACTGTACACTACTCCCCTTTGTTTCTAACGAATGTTATTCTGTTTCTTAATACTCTGTTTAGCTTTGAAAATACCTCTTTGGCTATCCCAATGCGCCTTCAGTTTTAAATATAACACTTTTCTTCTTCTGTTAAAACACTTCCCGGATATTTAGATTTTTGTATAAGTTTGATTTTAGTAACTCCTATTTCTAATTTGCATTTTCGCCTCATTCGCTAACGACTTTTTTTTTTTGCAGTTGATGTTTAATTATTTCATTTTCCTTCATTACCTTCTGTAGGAGTCGCTGTAGTTTTATTTCTCTGTCTGCTAACAACATTGTGTCCTCTTCTTATGATGTTAAAATTGTGAGGAGGAGGCAATAATGACTCCTGGCAGGATTTCTAAATAAGAACATATTTGAAGTTGTTTTTGCGAATGTATACAAATAAGAAATATGTAGAATATTTTAGAACATTGATTAAATAAAGTAATCCAACTACGTTCTGAAAATAATCAATGGAAAGAGAAGAATATAATTTTGGCAAAATACATGAAACCTGATTTATCAATCCTATGTTTTAGTCATGAATGTAAACATGCATTTGATATGGGTCCTGATGGTTGGGCAAGAAGAATCAGCCTGACTTTAAGCGACAGCGTTGGAAGCTGGAGTAATGTTATGGACTAAATATTTTTGTTGTAAAATTAAAGCCCATTATGATGTCAATATAATTTATTTTTAATATTGTTTGGCTATTTTTTGTGTAGTGCATACCAGAACCAAGAAACTTTAAAATTAAGGTTATCGTCATCGAAAAGATGTTTCTGCATATTTCGAAATTCTGACTATTATCCATTTTGCCAAAATAAGTTTCAGTGTAAACAAATTAATGAATGGCTCGGGGCTATCCAGATGTTAATTAAATAGTTTCATATCAAACAATTTTTCTCGTCAGAATTTATCTTGCACATTTTTAAATCTAACATTGGTCCGTGCTTTGAATATTGCTGCCAAAACTGTTTGATGTTCTGGGTATACATCTCGAGATTCTAGATAAAATCCAAATAATGGTCCGTTATGTTATTAGTTGTGACCTGGCATCTTGGCTGCAGTCACTTTCTTATCGCCGTGACGTGGTTTCCTTCCGTATTTTCTATAAATATTTTCATGCTAATGAGTTCTCCTCCTTTGTAGCACGACCGCATGAATTTAAGCTAGATAGGCAACTAGGTCTCATCGATTTAATGTTGAAATATCTATAAGTAACTTTAAGTTCTTTTCTAATAATTCATTTTTCGCATTTCTCACCGATGGAACTCTCTTCTGGTTTATTGCTTCCCTGCCATTTTCAATCTTCGAAAAATTAAATATGACGTCAATCGCTCACTTATGTCTTCCTGAAACCTGTTCTTTTATGATCTTTTCTCCTCACTAAAGGCTTTTCATTTTCTTTCACTCCCGCTAACCCATTGAGTCTTAGTGGCATTATCGCCTTAGACATAATATCGCTATGCTTCCCGAACACTACAACCTCAATCTCTCTCAGTCTACGTTCAACCGTTATTTTTCCGTCCTGCAATTCTTCGTAATAGGCACTTCTCCGTTTCTCCTCTTACGTTCATCACTATCCTTACTTATTGAACTATTGATCTTCAGGAGCTCTTTAGCCTTGTGGCCAACTAATAAAAAAATCAGATAGCTGACTAAAGTAAAAACATATCTGAGTCAGGCTTGGGCTAGCAACCCTGTGCTTTGTTGAATTATCAAAGCAAAACTTACTCTCACTGGGAATCACTGTTTTCGTGCCAGAAAATATTTCTCTTCAGAATCCATCTTTCACATTTACAAATCTACCATTGGTCCGTGGATTGAATATGGCAACTATATCTGATTGGGTTCTCTTACTATACATATTGAGATTTTTGAGAAAATCCTAAGAAGGTTTTGAGTTTGAGTTTGAGTTTTGTTTAACGGCATATCAACACCTCTGTGGGTTATTTAATGCAAAAAAGGTGGTGTCTTAAGGGGTTTTTTAATATTCAATTATAGTGAGAATGTTGATTAAGTCAGATTTTAAAGAATTTTTTTGTTTTTATTCTTTTTTATATTAGAAAAATTAAAACGAATATTTTTCTTTAAAAGTATTTTTATACTTTCATAGTGTTTCTACCCTAACAGATGTAACTACTCCGGGTTAGGGTGGACCTGGGAACAACAGCTATTAAGAGATGGTTGTAACACTATTTTTGCATGCGGAAAAATGTAACACTATTTTAGCACGACGGAGTGAAAGAAATTATTAGTAGTAGCAGTATTAATTGTGCAGATTATTTGTTCCAATATTATTAGAGATAAAAACAAGATTTAATGGATAGTAAAATTGTTTCTTCGGTTGCAATATGAACGCAGCTAATGAATTGTGAAAAAGAAAATATTGCAAAATTTTGAAAATCTTGGAAACTGACTGGGTGAATTGAAAAACATTACAGATGTAAGTGGCAGGGCAAACGGGGTCATCACATTGGCAGCCATAGCGTGACAAAGCGGAAGCCTTACAGCTGGTGAGGCCGGAAAATAAGCTGTAGTCAAAACATTGTTTCGGAATTGTCAAAAATTTTTGATGGGGCCAAGTAAGGTTCAATCCTTAAATTATCGAATTCGCTGTGAACAGATTTTAAAATCTGAAAAATAAATGATGTAATTAGTTGAATCAAAAGGGAAGAAGATGAAAAGAAATGATGTCACGAGAAATATTGCTACTTCATTGGTTAAACTAAGGGAAAGAAGTAACTCCACCTCAAAGTGTGAAGGCGGAATTAATTTGAGTGGCTAAAGACTTGATTTGCATGGACACCCCGCGTCCGTCATGCCTCCCCCAAAAAGAATTTGGGACAGAATAAAAATAGAGCCCCGGAAGGCCAAAATCAGGCCATTTGGGAACCAGTCGAGATGCAACAGCAAAGCAGAGACGGTTCCCGACTGGGGAGCCACGACCATAGTGACAAAGACGGTCGCCTCCGATAGAGTCCTGGCTGAAGATGTAAACAGACAGAGAGAGCCAAGAAAGAGTCCAGCAGACCGACCGGCCGAAAAGAGATAAAGTCAAATAACGCGCTTCCGATAGAGTCCTGGCTGAAGATGTAAAGAAACAGAAAGAGCGGAAAAGAGTTAAAATCAAACAACGTGCCTTCGATAGAGTCCAGTAAGAGTCCAGCAGACCGACCGAACGACCGACCGACCGAACGACCGACCGAACGACCGACCGACCGACCGAAAAGAGTTAGTCAAACGACGAACAGAGTAGTTGCGGCTTTGAGCTAAGGCAGATAAGATGAATCTACCGCCGCCGCCACGCACACAAAGATCAATCTTCGGCAGTTTCCGTAAGGCTTCGATGAAAAGCTTGAATAAGACATTTTGAATCGTCACAACTTGAAAACTCCGATTGGAGTGACAAACATTACCAACCAAAAGCTTGAATTAATCTTAAGAAGACAAACTTACACGAAACTTTCGCTCTGTTGTAAAGATAAGAAATTGACGACTTTTATATTCTATTTCTTTTTGTTGTTTTTTATTTTATTTATATATATATATATATATATATATATATATATATATATATATATATATATATATATATATATATATATATTGTATATAAAGACTTTTTCGCAACTTATTCAGGCGTCATTCACGTTACTTTTGGTGCCGTTTTTATTAACCCAATTGTGCGAGCGCGTCAGGTCTGGTTAAATTGGTAAAGAGACAGCTAGCAAAATTTCAAAGTAATTTCCTTAGAATCAAAATTCACAGCGCGAGCGAGGAAGAACACCGTTGTAATAGATGACTTGACCAGCTACTGTGTCGAAGCCATCACGACTAGCGGCCGGAGACCGTCGTCACAGGTTCCATGCTCTTTACAACCTCCTTGCGGCCGGATTCAGTTTACCGTCATGACCAGGACCTCCAATGAAGGATCTACAAGGATCTCCAAAGAAGGATCCGGACAATGCACTTCAACATCAGTCACCTTTTTTACTAATGTGACGTGGCTCCTCTCTGTATTTTCTTCAAATATTTTCATGACTACTGTTCTGGCGAGCTTTTTACCCTGATATCCCTAATAAATGAATTTAAGCATGCTACTGGATTGGCATTTAGGTCCCACTCTTTTACTATTGAAATAGCTACCTTCAACCGAACTCTCCAACAGTTTTTTTTCTTGCACTTCACGTCTGCGGAGCTTCCTTCCGTTTACTTGCTTCCCTGATAACTGCAATATTCAAAAATTTAAACGCAACATCAATCATTAGTTTCTGTCTTCTTCAGTTCCGTTCATCTTTTGTACTTTACTCAATCTTTCCTATTCTCAATGTTCTCTTTTAGTTTGACTCCACGTTGCCTCCTGTGCATTCCCGCCTTGCTTGGCATGAAATGATTAAAAGTAAATTGAAATGCTTTGAATTTTTTTCTGATATTACGAGGGTCCTGGGAATTGAGGCTATCCTTATTAGTATAGATGCCTCGATGATACTTGAACTATCTGCATTGCACGCCTTTGAAAGGTTAGAATAGCTAAAATGCATAATGAGCGTCTCAGCTTTTAATTGAAGCCTTTTAGTAGGAACACCTGGCAGCTCGAGAGAGTTGAGATCAGTTAGTTTCGGAACAGCCTCAAGAATACTGTCACTTGATTTGTACAGCTGAACACCTGCAAGAATCTATTGCGGTAACTTTGGGTGTATTTCAGCGATTGAAACAATCTATGGAACAAGTATCCTTCTCTCAGACAGACACATGTTTATAGTTTGAAGCCAATTTTTACATTTATAACAGCTGAAGAAATCAAGTTTAAAGTTTTGTCTGAAAACGCTTTCAGAATATGCATAAGGCTACTTTAATTTAAAATTGACACTTTTGTGGTTTTCAGTGACCTAAGATTTCATCAGAATCAATTCTCTTTTTCCTATTCAGCTTATGTCCACCTCCTGATTTACTTTCAAGAATGTCATTGTTCAGTTGGAATACAGATATTAAAGACCGAAAACTAATTTTGCCTACAGTGACCTCCGGTGAAGTTGATGGCTGAAATTGACCTTATCCACCCTACCATTAGTGAGGTAAAAAAGCATACATGGAGTTAAGAGTAAACAGAATAATTCACTCCATTTTACAAGTCTATATTTCTGATGT
Organism: Ascarosepion bandense; assembly: GCA_037127315.1. Classification (NCBI taxonomy): domain Eukaryota; kingdom Metazoa; phylum Mollusca; class Cephalopoda; order Sepiida; family Sepiidae; genus Ascarosepion; species Ascarosepion bandense. The sequence continues at coordinate 2,387,536 of JBBBDQ010001047.1, forward strand.
GAGTTGTTGTAACTATGTAAGCTATTTACATTGTTTGGGCTCATCTTTACTGACATATTCACGACGTTTTGGCCGTTGTACGCTCCAGCCTTCTTCAGGTGATATATGTTGGAGTTACCAAGGCGAATTAATTAAAACTAAGATATCCAAACGAATGACACGTGGAATTATAACAATCTACTTCTGTGAACTAAATAAAGGGTTCTGTTCAAAATTCAAACAAATATCACTGAAGAAGGCTAGAGAGTACAACATCCGAAACGTCGTGAATGTGACAGTAAAGATGAAGACGACAGTCGGAACAATGTAAATAGTGTAAATAACCAATCTATTTTGTTATAAATTACTCAATGTTGGTTACTTGTAACTTTAGTAGGCGCAAGAGGCGGTTCACCCTAGGTGGCAAGATCTTTCCCACCACCGCAACGTAGCTACCCTGGTAATTGTTCTGATGAACTTTCGTTTATGGTACCTAGACTCTATGAATTTAAGCGCACTACATGATTAGATTTCCATAGTGGTGCAGTGGATATCGGCTCGGAAAGAGAAATCGGAGAGTTCGAATTCTAGTTGCATTCACTTACGCGCAAATATCCTCGGAACAGGAAAACCTACAATATCTACGCCGAATTTTGCAAGCATGTACATAAATTGATATTAACCAAAACACACATGTATGGGTAAGCGTGTGTTTATATACGGGATTACATTATGTATCTCTTTCTTTCTCGTTCAGTGTGTTTATGTTGAAAATGTTTCTTCATACAGATGCTAACATGTTCTTGAAGATAGATATATAGATATTCTTGCCTTCCATAGCGCAAATATCCTCGGAAAAGGTATTAATCCGTCTCTCCCTTCTAGCTATGGGTGAAATAACAGGAAAGATTAAATTTTATAGCCTTGATAGGCAACCAGTCTATCACAGAAAATAATGGCAACCCGCTGCGGATAACACTTCTTCCCAGTCAGTTATGTCTGCTTCGAGACATGACCGCCCATACGTGTATCACGTATAGCACTTGATTGCCAGGAAGCTCTCATTTTAAAGTTGAAATGAGTAATTACGTAAATTAGGAAAACTATTAGTTAATATCTATTAGCTAATTATTTGTGTCACTTTTCCGTTTATTCCATCAAATAGATTTTGATGTTTTTTTTTTCAAGATTTGTAAATTACTTCATATTTTGTTGTCACTTTTTTTTTTTTTTTTTTTTGTGGTGGACTGCCAACAAAAGAATATAAATTATCATAATTGCAATCTTTCTTAATATTTTGCAAACGGTGTTCAGTTTTATAATATTGCTTAAGAGAAAGGGAAAATTTCTATGAACACCCCGAACACCGCCTTTTTTGTCAAATTCTCCTTGCCTCTATCACAAATGAATGTCTTTTCACTTTTCAGGACAGGACAGCAAACAGAAGGGCTTTTAGGTAGCGTACCAAATATCGGTACAAAAAGCGGAATCGGCGTTCGAATTCCGGCCGAGTTCGTTGTCTTAGAAAAAGTATGATTCAGTCTCTTTTTCTCGCAATTAGAGGCTAAATAGCAGAATATTCTCGGCTCTTGAGCATTAACAAACAATCTAACAGAAAGACGGCATTGGATTCAAACCATTTGGGCGCGTATGGCTGGCAATTCCAACTCGTAAAACATTCATGACTACATGAACCACAACAGAAGTATCTACAAATTGTGTAAAAGACGTCGATGACTGGGTAGATCAAGAGACGGTGACTCGATAGAAACACCCATACCTCAGAAGTCTAGGGCACTCAAGAGAATGTATCAGCCTTAACAACCCAAAAGGATTGAAAGTCACATTAGTTTCGCAATTCAGCGCAGGCAAAAAGAGCATCTCCCTTTAATAAAGTCAATATAGTTTTAAAATAGGGTAGAAAATGCGCATTGGATTATCAAAAGATCTATTCCAAAAATTAAACAAAAGAAAAAGATTTTGTTCGAGACAAAGCAAACATTGCTAAACTGTTTTGTAGTATTATACAGGGACAGGAGAGACAGCACGCCACTTACCTGACGAGTTTGTGTGAATGGATGGGGGGAGGGGAGATGGGAATCTTGGCAAAGGGACAAACGCTACTAAGAGCTACAAGTGAGAGGAGGTTGCAGAGAACCGGGATTGTCATCTTCCTGAATAGAGACGGCATACCGAAGAATCCAAAAATAGGAAATTGATAGGAATTTTTCTCAGTGTCATGAAATGACATGCTGAGAGTTCGCACTTCTTGTTTGACTGTGATGTACGAACAAACACATTTATGCACACACCCACAATGAATCACACACACAAACCCACTGCAATATATGCACAATCACACGTACACAAAGTCACTCAAACACTGAATCGCACAAAAACAGGCATACGCACATACTAAAACATAAAGTCACGCACACTGCCTCACATGCACACAAAATCACTCACACAGAGAGTCACGCACACATATCCACACACTCGCACAAATACAGGTTTCATTGTTCAGGTCGAGATTTTAAAAATCTGAAAAAATCAAATTTGATCCTGAGCATTTTAGAATAATTTGCATGATCGCTTTTTTCATGGTTGCACAACATTTTATAAACAAATCGATTTTTCTTAGCACTTTAAATTCTTTCGTAAGTTGATAAAAATAATTTTAATAACAAAAACTGCATCTGATAACATCGGATAACCTTGAGACAAATACAACCCATCCTATCATTTTCAGCTATGGCAAAATTATTCCCACGTATCAATTCACTTCCAAAGATGTGATGGTCTGATTGCAACACAGTCCGTAAATTAATTCTATTCCCATAGACATCAATCGCTCTATCATTTATTCGGAGAAACACATTTGTGCTCTTGTACTTATACGCACAAATTTCAATATTCCGTTCCAATTTTATAGAAATTGCTTCATTTGTTTACAAATGACTTGCTGTCCTCGTCAAATGATCTTTGTCGCCAGCCTTACAAATTTATGTTATTACATGAGTTCTTGCGGTTATTCATAAAAAAATACTGAATTCCTAGAACTTTTGTTTTGCTGTGAGGTACGAACATACGGACACACACAATGAAACAGACTTTACTGGAGCAATGTGCAAACAGCAGTAGCAATCATTCCTAAATCATTGCAGGACATTGTCCACTTCAAATTCTTTTAATAGTGACATGCCTTACAAAAAACGTAATTTCCATGTTTCACACGCGTACGTCACAACTGGTATTATCCGTTCAGAACACACTTCCTATTTTCCTAAAACCTCTATCCTTGGGCTCATTTTTCGGAGTCTTACAAATGAACATTAAGTTTCATTTTCTTTCAGTTCTGTATATTTTTAAACCTACATTGATATTTTCCCGATTTCATTGAATATTTCTTGTGGACTACAGATGGTGTAAACATAGGCGTATGCGAAAGCTCTAAAATGTCACTTTCCAACCACCGCAACGTAGCTAACCTGATAATTGTTCTGATGAACTTTCGTTTATGGCACCTAGATTCTATGAATTTAAGCGCACTACGTGATTAGATTTCCATAGTGGCGCAGTGGATATCGGCTCGGAACGAGAAATCGGAGAGTTCGAATTCTAGTTGCATTCACTTTCGCGCAAATATCCTCGGAAAATGAAAACCTACATTATCTACGTCGAATTTTGCAAGCATGTACATAAATTGATATAAACCAAAACACACATGTATGGGTAAGCGTGTGCTTATATACGGGATTACATTATGTATCTCTTTCTTTCTCGTTCAGTGTGTTTATGTTGAAAATGTTTCTTCATACAGATGCTAACATGATCTTGAAGATAGATATATAGATATTCTTGCCTTCCATAGCGCAAATATCCTCGGAAAAGGTATTAATCCGTCTCTCCCTTCTAGCTATGGGTGAAATAACAGGAAAGATTAAATTTTATAACCTTGGTAGGCAACCAGTCTATCACAGAAAATAATGGCAACCCGCTGCGGATAACTCTTCTTCCCAGTCAGTCATGTCTGCTTCGAGACATGATCGCCCATACGTGTATCACGTGTGGTACTTGATTGCCAGGAAGCTCTCATTTTAAAGTTGAAATGAGTAGATGTAACCATACGTTCTATGCTAATAGTTTTTTGGGTTTTTTGTTTTGTTTTGTTTTTTTGTTTGTTTTTGTTTTGTTTGTGTTTTTTTACACATTTCTCTCTTGTGAAAATTTATTCTAGCCTTTTGCTTTTTATTCAACTTTGATCTTCAAAATTTTAGATTCAATGTCAATCGTTATCTTCTGTCTTATTAATTCTAGTTATTGTTCTCTGTCCTTAATGATGTTTTTCTTTTTCTTTTTTTATATTCTTTCACACTTCTTGTGTTGAAGTAATTAAAAAAACAGCTAGGCTTCAAATTTGTTTAACTAATCTAAGTCTGGCACAAGATCACAAGAATGGGTTACCTATGAAACTTGAACTCTCTAATGTGCCGAGTACCTACCACGTTAGCTTAGTCTGTCACAGAATTAAAATGACACAAGATTAAATATAGTGAAATGGAGATTAGAAGATTGTGACGCGTCAGTCATCTCGCTAAGTGTAAACTGCATACCTTGATAATCAGCATTCAAATAACTTATTTTACTTCAGCCGAGAATAGTGACTTCTGATTCACTAGAAATTATGCAACTTCCAATCCAAATGATTTATTTGAAAATATAAAGCAAACATAAAAATAAATTTATTTCTACTATTCAATAAACTGGTACACACCAAGAAAAACCTACAATATCTACGTCGAATTTTGCAAGCATGTACATAAATTGATATTAACCAAAACACACATGTATGGGTAAGCGTGTGTTTATATACGGGATTACATTATGTATCTCTTTCCTTCTCGTTCAGTGTGTTTATGTTGAAAATGTTTCTTCATACAGATGCTAACATGTTCTTGAAGATAGATATATAGATATTCTTGCCTTCCATAGCGACTGAATTCTTCGTGAGTTTCAATCATATTTGAAGTAAGTCTCAACAAGCTTCTAAAATTGTAACGCGGGCTATTATTACACGAATCAAAGTGCTCTCCAGTTCAGACATAGTTTCATAAGAAAATGTTTCATTTTTCTGTTTCCTTATATACTACCAATGCTATATATATATATATATATATATATATATATATATATATATATATATGTGTGTGTGTGTGTGTGTGTGTGTGTGTGTGTGTGTGTGTGTGTGTGAATAAACACCATGTTGTAAACATGTATATATTGGAATTATAAGTGAAATGCAAAACACGATTAGTAGAATGGAATATAATATAAAAAGATAATAAAGAAAAAAATTGCAATTTATAAATGTTGGGGGGGGGGGGTATCTACAACTTATATAATTTAAGCACGTGAAAGATTTAATAAAAGAAAAGGAATTATATTATTTCGTTCCCCTGTGCACGAATTTGCTTAAGCTAGCAACAAGGTTCTACCCTTTTACAGTGAAAACAATCAAATATAACTACAACTTCTACTCTATCAACTTCTTTTCTCACACTTCCCGCCTATGGAACTTCTTTCTGTATATAATATATAATTTAAGCACGTGAAAGATTTAATAAAAGAAAAGGAATTAAATTATTTCGAACTATCGGCACACTGACACACTCATTAAAAAACTCGATAAGAACAATAGATCTAGAGATTCTATTAAAACCAGTTATCCATTCTGATAATCGCTGAGCATGCAAAAGCGTTCGAGATGGTTAAATAAAACAAGAATGATTTACGTATATTAAAAAGCTCTTTTAAAAGTTTTAAAATATAGTCTACTTATATACGTAAGAAAAGAAATATACCCATCACACCAACTTTTTAGAATCAGGTCCGTTTTAATACTTCTTTCCAAAAACATCATTATATTTCAGATATAGTAGGCATCTACGCTGGCGACACCACCGTTTACTCCCGCCTCGTTAAGAAATCTACCGATGCTGACAAAACAAACATTGCTACTGCTCTCGAAAAGGACCTCTACTCAGTGGTGGACTGGGGTAAGAAATGGCTCGTAAATTTTAATGCTTCCAAAACGAAGCTACTATCCTTTAACCACCACGGACAATCATTATTACCTGCCATCAGCATGGATCACGCTAGTCTCCCTGAGAACAATACGCTGCGCCTCCTCGACTTCACCCTCACAGCTGACCTTAAGTGGAACGACTACATTGAATTAATAGCTAAATTTACGGCTAGGAAGATCGAATCCGTGTGTCGGGTCAGGAAGTTTTTCTCTTCCGGATCCATCATGCACATATACAAATCTACCATCCGCCCGTACATTGATTACTGCTGTCATATCTGGTCGGGCACCACTGCGATACATCTTGAGTTCTCGACAAAATCCAAATGGGAATCTGCAATAAAATCGATCCCAACCTAGCGGCTCAACTCCAGTCTCTCTCTCACCTACGAGATGTTGCCTTCCTTTGTCTCTTCTACAAATACTTTCACGGCTTCTGCTCCGATGAGCTTAGCTCCCTGGTGCTCCTGTGCACGAATTTGCTTGAGCTAGCAACAAGGTTCTACCCTTTTACAGTGAAAACAATCAAATGTAACTATAACTTCTACTCTATCAACTTCTTTTCTCGCACTTCCCGCCTATGGAACTTCTTTCTGTATTCTTGCTTCCCTGACAGCTACAATCTCCAAGAGTTTAAATGCAATGTCATCTCTTATCTCCTTGACTCCCATCCGTTCCCAGTCATCCCGTACCTTGTTGTTCTCCCTTTACACTTTACTCTCACGCAACTCTTTTCACACTAAGGTTTGTCTTTTTGCTAACTTTCCTAAGCCCTACATAGCCATGCCCCATCAGGCCGTGGGTGATCATAGATTTCCACAAGTTCCTGTTCTTTGTAGCTCTTAGTAAGTTCTGTCTTTTTGCTTTCTTTCATAAGCGCTACATAGCCGTGTCCCTTCAGACGTGGTTGATCATAGACCTCCACATCGTCTTGTCCTTTTTAGTACTTTGTAACGTTTGTATTTTCTAAATCATACACTGACAAACATTTACACCATCTTGTTAAGTAGGTTACTCGCTGTTTCTTCTGTCCCTATTGCTTTCAATATATCTTTTGAGTATCAAATTTTCTATGCTTCCTTTCCTCAAAATGTGTACTCAAAATTTTAACTGTTTCTTTCTGATTCTAAATATGTGTGCTTTTTGTTATCACTTTAATTAAAACTTCATTGTCACTAACACGTTCCGTTCATGGTATTCCCAGCCTTCTTTTGTAGAATTACATCGCTGATTCCTCAAGTCTCTTCATCTGTGAAGCTATTTTCCAGCATTTACTGCCATATAAAAGTATTCATATAGAATTCTTTCATACTTTTCTTTTTTTTAGGGATATAGAAAGCGCTTATCTCCCTTTGGTAGTGATAAGTAACGTAATGACGTCAGTCCGTACGGTCATTTTTTTCATTTTCGGGACCCTCGTGGCCTGGGCAAAGATTAAATTTACCTCTGCAGTAGTCCATGGTGACGTTTTCCTTTGGGAATATATCTTTCTCAGATATAGAATGAAGCTCCATCTGGCAGTGCTCAATTTGTGGAAAACTCAAGACTTGCTATTTCCTGTTCGTGGAATATGTCCTCGGCCCGTTGAGAAGCTGAAGTCTTAAAAATGGCTTCTCTGAATACAGGAGTATCTCCATATTATATGTAAGCTCCTTACACTGTGTTTGCTGTGTTGATATAAGTGATATATTATTCACCGCTTGTATTAGTTTTGTGTATGTCTTCGTAATATAAAAATCTCCCTGCGAACAAAGCATATTTGTCATTCTTTTTTTTTTTTTTTTTTTTTTCGTTTATTCCGTTTCGTCCTGTCGGAGAACTACGTTGTTATTATATCATGGATATAATAATGCCTATAACAGGAGAAACATAAATGGGATAATAAATCTTTCTTCCAAGTGCTCGAGTTATACATTGTTTACAACGAAATGTTCTACTTTCTTAACACATTGTTTAGCTTTTTAAATGTATCTTCCTCCATACCAATATGCTTTCGAATTTCGGTGTCAAATTCTCTGTCACCTGATAAAATATTTTTCATATAGTTAACTTTCTATACTTGCTTGATTTGGATTTCTCTGATTTTTAGTTTGCATGTTAGACTGTTCCTATTCTACCTTCTTAAAAAAATTGATTTCTCGTCCTTTCTTTCCGCTTTCGTTTACTGCTTTTCCTAAAAGTTTCTGCAGTTTTCTTTCTATAACTGCTATCAACACGGCGTGGCTGCTTATGCAGTTAAAATTGTGCCCGGCAATAATGAATCTTGGTAGGACTTCTAGTTTTCTTAGATTCACCTCGCTAAAAAGGTTAAAGAAATCTGGTGAAAAGACACACATTGTCTTACCCTTAGTTCTAAATTACTCTAATATATTTCCCAAATAAGAAACATTTTCCTAGCTGTTTAAACATATTTGTATCATATCTAATTAAATGCAAGTATCTAATCATTGATACAAAATATTAGTAGAGTCTCCTCTCAAATATTTTCTGTACTAGAAATTGTAAACACGAGTTTCATTTTATGTTAATGAGGTTGACAAATATTATAAATTAACATTAAAAACTCAGATAAACTTGAAAATTATTGATCGGAAAAACGTCAAGAAAACTTATTATAAATTTTGTGAATGCCAACGGCGGTGGTAAATGTACGGAATAAACTTTTCAATTTATAAAGACGCAAGAAATATGAGCCAATATTTACCGCTTCTTAAGAAATTTTAAGTTTAAAGGGAGCCACTTCGGCTGAAGTCCAAATCGCTACTTAGTACGCTACTGTCCATTTCGGAATTAAATACCTGTACTTCTGAAATATAATAATTAATATTAGTAGCGCACCAAGTGAAAAGCACTAGTGTCGCCGACAAAGTACTGACAATTATAACCAACTTCTCTGATCCAAATCTGTACTTGATCGACAGCCTCCAGCTCAAGATGGGCTGTAACAATTTTTCTTATTCGTTTCTTCTTCTTCTTCTTCTTCTTCTTCTTCTTCTTCTTCTTCTATGTTCCCTGTTCTTTCAGGACGTAGGCGATCATGGCTTTCCACGTCTCCCTATCCCTGGTGGCTCTTAGCACGCTTTCTCCTGTTGCTCCAAGCAGCCCTCGTTCTGTCATCCACCTAATCAGGTTTTTCAAATATGTCATCCGCTGTTCTCCCCTGTCTCTTTCTCCCTCTATCTGGCCTGTTAGTATCAAGTTCTTCAAGCTTTCCTTCCTCATTGCATGTCCCAGGAACTTTAGCTGGCTCTTCCTGATGCTCAGTATTAATTTCCTTTTCGTTTCCATCCTTTCCAAAACCTCATTATTGCTCACATGCTCGATCCATGATATTCGCAGCATCCTTCTGTAGAACCACATTTCAGTTGCTTCAAGTTTTTCCTTCATCCTCGATGGTATTGTCCAGCATTCACTGTCATATTAAAGAACTGACATCACGTAGCAATCCAGTACTCTCTTTGTTTTTAGCGAAATCGTCTTGTTTCTTAATACTTTATTCAACTTCTGGAATGATTCTTTCGCCATGCCAATTCGCCTTCGGATCTCTGTGTCGCACTTTCTGTCTTCTGTTAGAACACTTCCCAGTTATTTAAATTTTTGTACCTGCTTGATTTTAGTATCTCCCACCTTCATTTGGCATTTTGGGCTGCACTTTATGCTGATGACCATGCATTCGGTTTTCTTGCAATTCGTTATTTTTAATATTCTTACTTGATCCTCTTTGGGGATGTGCATCATAATAAAAAACTCGACTTCGTTATTGATATCCTTATTTCTTCTTTTGTATCTTGTTTTGGTTCTTGTTTAGCTTTTGCTCTGTTATTACTCATACGGTTTTGAAGAGTCCAAGTACACACTTGCTTGACCATGGGATTGAACTCACAATTACTTTGTCAAAAAAATTATCAGCCAATGTTTCATTCCTCTAGATTAAGAGGAAAACTTGGAGCCCTAAATCGAACTTGGCTGCTGTTGATGTCGAAACATTGGAATAAAAACAACAAAGATGAGCACAATAGTCCGCATATAAATGATGTAAATCTATACTATAATAAAAGCACATAAAATCAGTCACATGATTCAACCAGTAATAAAATATGCAGCATTTCTTTTAGTAATAAAATATGCAGTACTTCTTTCAGTAATAATTTAATTTCAACTAAAATTTAGACATAAAATTGAAAAGCATAATCTTAGAAATTGAATTAATAGGCAGAATATTTTTATGGTAAAGGGTATATGTTTTGTGCCCATGGGTCAAGGGGAATTACTTGTAATGTATAATTGGAGATGATTTTTAAATGCTATCTTCCTTCAGAATGTAGACGACCATAGCTGTCTACAGGTATCTTTTATTTATTATGTATAAATTGCTCTGTCTTCTTTAGAAATATAGTGAAGTAGTTTCATGTTCCTTTGTCCGTGGTTTGGAATTCAATGTTTTCATTCCCTAAGGCTGGTAGCCATCCAAGAGATAGTCTAGTGTGGAATCCACTTTGCAAAGTTTAATTAAAAAACTGATACAATGATTTATATATCACACTCGTCATGAGTCTCGATAAAATGTTTACATTAGCACAAAAACATACTTCTGAACAATAACTCATATTTGTTTAGCACAGATGCTGGATTGTAAATGTAAAGTTTGAAGCTCACGTTAGTCTCCACTGATTGGTTAATAAATTGAAGGTACTTCCAAAACTAACAAGTGTTACTGATCTGATTTGCCAATATAAACCCAGCAAGAAATTTCTCTTGGGATTGAAGCAGACGTCCATGCAAGTCACCATGTAATAGACAGAAGAATAATCGCCCACTTCATTCACCATGCAGCACAAACCTGAATTCACTCATTCTATTTTAATTCTCAGTGTGAACTAAAACATCAACTGTGCGTCACTGAAATCCACGGCAAATACAAACAGTTGAAGTTTGTTAAGTAAGTCTTAACACACAAACCAAAATTGCAACTCACTCACACACACCTTTTAATTCATTCAAAAGAAACAAACATTCAACATTTTCTACACACACCTTTGAATTGACTTTCAAGCATTCTATTTCAACAAACTCTTTTTTACTTTCTCAAAATATCTCAACTTCAAATTTTGTATATTTTGTGAATATAAATTTTATCTGTTCTTTTCTTATCAATTACCAGGTGTTACTTCATTCATTATTTGTTTGTGTGTTCATTTCTGTTGCTTGCTTAAGCTAAAAATTTAAAATTTGGGGAATATGGGCCGTATTCCACTACAGTAACATGTAATTTAAGCTATAACAAATAACTGCGGGCTAGTGGGAAGAAACGGTATCATGCCTTTCACATGGGCATGAAAATGCATCAGATTATTGATTTAAAAACAGTGAAAGCAACTTCAGGAATTGTTTGTTTGTTTGTTTAGTGGCATATAAACTCCTAATGTCATTTAAACCCAGAATCCCATTTTCTTGGGAGCATTAGTAATTTACTTTACTTTGCTGGCAATTTTTTTTATTATCTTTTCATTCTTTTTTTTTTTTTTTTTTTTCAAAATGTATTGCTGGTAATATTTATTTTCTTTTGCAAAACTGTAATTTTAATAATTTTTTTCTTTTTTTTTTGCAACAATATATAGTTGGTGATTTTATATTTATTCCATTTTTTTACAAAAATGTATTGCTAGTACTTTTTTTTGTTTTTTTTTTTAATATATTGCTGGTAATTTTTTATTTTCACAAAAATGTATTGCTGGTAAATTTTTTTATTTATTCTCTGTTTTTTACAAAATGTATTGATGTTAATTTTTTCTTTTTTTTTTCATTCTTTTCAAAAATGGTAATTTTTTATTTATTTGTTTTTACAATATTTCATTTTAAATATAAAATTGAAAAGTAAACTCTTAGAAGTTGAACTAATAGGTAGAATATTTTTAAGGCATGTGTATACGTTTTGTGCCTATGTGTCAAGGGGAATTAATTACTGTATATTAATTACAAATTCACCTCACTAAAAAGGTTAAAGAAATGTACTTGCTGGTAATATACCTGCAAGTAGATTACCAGCAATATACTTGTGTAAAAAAAAGTTAAAAATTACCAAGAACAAATTTTGTAAATGACAAAAAATAATCACCATCAATACATCGTGAAAAAATTATGAGTAATACATTTTTGTAAAAACACAGAATGAATAAGAAATTACATGCAATACACTTTCAAAAAAAGAAAAAAATATGTGCAGTACATTTTTAAAAAAATAAAAATTACCAGCAATATATTTTTATAAAAAAGTAAATTAAATATTACAATATATTTTTGTAAAAAAAAAAAAGAATAAATTACCAGCAATACATTTTTATAAAAAAAATTTAAAATTTCCAATTTTTATTTGGCAAAAAATTACCAGCAATACATTATTTTAAGAACAAAGAATAAATAAAGAATTATGAGCAAAACATCTTTGTTAAAAAAATAAAATTAAAAATTACTAGCAATACATTTTTGCATTTGGTAAAAAAAAATTACCAGCAATACATTTTTGTAAGAACAAAGAATAAATAAAGAATTACAAGCAAAACATCTCCGTAAAAAAATAAAATTAAAAATTTCCAGTAATACATTTTTGTAAAAGAAAAGAAAAAAAGAAAAAATTACCAACAATACATTTTTGTAAAAACAAAGAATAAATAAAAAATTACTAGGAAGACATTTTTATAAAAAAAGAAAGTTAAATATTACCAGAAATAGACTCTGTAAAAAAAAAAAAGAAATTATCAGCAATACATTATTGAAAAAAACAAATAAAATTAACAGTGATAAATTTTTGATAAACAAAAATAAAAAAAATACCAAGCAATTTATTTTTGTACAAACAAAGAATAAATAAAATATACCCTCAATAGATTTTCATAAAATAATGATTTAAAAATTACTAACAGTTCATTAATGTAAAAACAAAGAATTAATAAAAAATTTTTAAAAAAACAGAAAAATTGCTAGCAATAATTTTTTGTAAAAACAAAGAATAATAAATAAATTAACAGCAATACATTTTTTTAAATTAAAAAGCCAGAAAAATTACAAACAATACATTTTTGTAAAAAAATAAATTAAAAATTACCAGTAATATGTTTTTTGTGTAAGAAAAGAAAAAAGTAAATTATTATCATCAATACAATTTCGAAATTACCAGCAATACATTTTTGTAGTAAATGAAAATTAAATATTATCAGCAAGATATTTTTGTAAATAAAAATTTTTAAAAACTTACCAACAAATACATTTTTAAAAACAAAAAAAATAAATAATTACCAGCCATACAATTTTGTATAATGAATAATTTTTTTAAAAAATCCTTAAACTTTACAAAGATGTAATGCTGATAATTATCATTGCTATTATTTTTTTACAAAAATGTATTGCTGAAATTTTCTTATACAAATATGTTCTGCTAGTAATTTTTTATTTATTCTGGTTTTTGGCAAAAATGTACTGCTGGTAACTTTTAAGGCTTTTTTTTAACAAAAGCTTATTGCTGGTAATTTTTTATTTTTTTTATTTTTACAAAAAATTATTGCTGGTAATTTTTTATTTTTTTTATTTTTACAAAAAATTATTGCTGGTAATTTTTTCTTTTTTTTTTGTAAAAATGTATTGCTGATAAATACTTATTTATTTTTTTAAAAGAACTGTATTGCAAGTAATATTTTTATTTGTTTTTTTCTTTTACAAAAATATATTTTTAGTATTTATTTATTTATTTATTTGATAAAAATCTATTACTTGCAATTATTTTTAAAGGCACGGTCCACCAGCAAAAGTATGTGGAATCATGCTCTCCTATCATTCTGAAGATGAGATTCTGAGCTCAAAATATTAATGAATAATAAATATGTAATACCCAACACCTTCTTTACCTTCCTTTATTATACTAAACGCATTGTGATAGTCTTCAAATGCCTACCCATACACTTAATTATTTTTTTATTTTTTTACTAAACTGTACTGCTAGTAATTTTTCATTTAATTTTTTTATAAAAATGTATTGATGGTAATTTTTCAATTTATTGTTGACAATAATATATTGCAGATAATTTTTATTCATCTACTTGTTAGAAAAATATGTTGCTTGTAATTTTATTATTTTTTACAAAATTGTATTGCTTGTAATTTTTTGTTATTTTTGTTTTTTTTACAAAAATGTATTGCTGGTAATTTTTTATTCATTCTTTTTACTTTTTTTACAAAATGTGTTGCTGATAAATTCTCCTTACACTCTCCTCTCAACACATCTGGAAAATCCTTGCCTAAATTTCCACTTAGAAATGAGTCTCTGCTGATCTGTATTCATATAACCCCTTCTATGGTTTCTGCTATCATCTCTAACCTAGATCCCCATAAAGCATGAGAAACTGATGGTATCCCTGTCATAGGATTTAAGCAGTGTGTTCCCAAACTGGCTCCTGTTCTTTCTAAACTGTATAATAAAGGCCTTGCTGTATTCATTTTTTCCTGCTTGTTAAAAATCCTCATATGTTGTTCTAGTCTTTAAAAACCCAATTGAACCATTCAACCCTTCCATATAATCAGCCTATTTATTTTTTAACCTTTTCTGGTAAATTAATCATTGCTGAATTAGTTAAGCAGCTTACATCACCTTCTTTTAGACAAGCAATGTAGCTTTTGTTTCTATAGGCCAACTGCTGATGTATTGACAATCATTGTGGAAAGAGTCTACCAATCTTTAAATAAAAGTGGTAAAACTCAGACTGTTGCTTTCAACATTTCAAAAGAGTTTGTCAGGGTCTAGCATACAGGTTTTCTTCACAAGTTGAAAACTTACAACCTCTTCAGAAAATTTTTTGATTCAGTCTTTCTTATCAGATTATGAAATGAAAATAATCCTGAACGGCCACTCTTCTAGATCCTTTTGTACTAATGCAGGGTGTCCCCCACTGCATTCCTTAGTTCTACTTTGTTCTTGATTTTCATCAATGAACTTTCCAATGGCAAGTTAGTATCTATGCTGATGGCACAACCATTTACACTTGTCTCAATAGTAAGTCTGATCAGTTTGATATAATTAAAGTAGCAGCTGATGACAAAAATGACTTTCAGTCTCTTCTTAAATGGAAAGAATTATGGCTTGTTAATTTTAATGCCACCAAAATGAAACTTATCTCTATTAATCATTTGAGAGACTCTTTTATGCCTTCTAGAAGCATAGCTGACGCTGACCTCAGGAAAGTGACATGTTGCACATTCTCAGGCTAATATTCTCGGCTGACATGAAATGGAAAGACAATATAGATTCTAGGTCTGCTGCTAAGAAAATTCACTGTGTCGTGCTAGATGATTTTTCTCCCTATCTTGCATATCTATAAGTCTACTATTGATCCTTTCTTTGAATGTTGCTGTCATGTACTCGTCTGGCAAGTGCTAATAAAATGACGAGGTGCTATAAGATATTACTGAAACACAATGGCTCTTATGTTGCAGTAATCTATGTTTTTATTATAAACTTATAATAAAAATATAACCACACACGCACACACACACACACACACACACACACACACACACACACACACACACACACACACACACACACACACACATATATATATATATATATATATATATATAGCATAATGATAATCCATGTATACTGTCTTAATATGTATAGGTAAAACTACTAAAAAGTTGTAAGTTAAAAATGTTTTTATGACAGTATTTATTTATTTCTATTATTATATATATATATATATTTGATATTTCAGACCGGCCTCGGCCTTTCATCAGAAAAAATGATTTTAAAAATTTAAACTAGAAGCGTCGGTCGTGAGAAATGTCCGTCGTGTGATGCAGAAAGCAGTAGAGTTTGAATATTTTTAAACGTAAACCTAACTGTAATAATACTTTTAAATGTTGTTTTAAAGAAATTTTTTAAGTGTATCTAAAAAATTTAACTATTGAAATATTTATAAAGTTTCAAAATATCTAAGTCCCTATTTAACCCTAGCCTATATGTATTTAATTTTAAAATCCAGTATTTTTTTTTTCTACGTTGTGAGTATGTGAGTATGGTATTTTGAATCTTTATAAATATATATTTTCACATATATATATATATATATATATATATATATATATATATATATATATATATATATAAATATATATATATATATATATATATATATAAAAATGAATGCTTGCCCGTGAACACTCTTAAAATCCAATCTTGACTTGTTGGAGTAACCCTGTTTAATTTCCCACTTAGAACTGAGTCTCTGTTCATATCCCTGTAACCGTTATTAAAAAGTTTTCCCTTGAATTGTCAAGATCATATTCCACGTATTTTAACCTCAGTTGCTTCTTAACTTGAACCCAAAGCAAAAGAAACACAAAAATTCTGAGTTTTCTATACTTGCCTTATTTTAAGTAAATATTGAAAACCTTTCAACTCAACATGCAATTAATTAAATGGTGTGAATCTTTTTTTGGATTATATACTTAAGATTTTTATTGCATGTATATTTAAAAAAATTAAATTGAAGTCATTTTGTTACTGAATATACAAATAAAAATGCATTATTAATTGAAAATATCATTTTCCAAAGCTTGTTGACAAAATATTATCCTTTATTCAAAATTGATTGTTCTCGTTTTTGTCTATATTTCTGAGATGAAGTAGTATTTACCAAATTTACATTATTCGGACTATTGTCCTCATCTTTGTTTATATTTGGCAATAAAGATGAGGACAATAGTCCGAATAATGTAAATAAAGTTGATTGTCCCCTGTTACAAAACCTGACAGGATTCTCATGTAACACGCAATTGTATTTTTATTCTTAAAATTATGATATGAAAATTAATTCATGGAAAAATTTTAATAACATTTTAAATGATAATAAAGCATTGCATCATGAGTTAAATTAAACAAGGCCAATAATTCCGTTTAAATAAAACGCAATTACTTCCCTTGACTAAATTCTCTATTTAATTTGTTATATTTTGTCTCTGAATGTGCACACGCATGTGTGTATGTATGTCGTGTACCGCGCGAGCACCTTTTGTGTGTACACGTGTGCGTGTGTGTACATGCGCCTGTATGCGCACGTAAAAATGCACAGTTACACTGGATTTTAATTATCGTGCCTGTTTCACTCTTGGACGTTGTTATAAAGTATTTTGAGGTTTGTAAGCCTAGCATCAGTTTGTAGGTATGATGCTTTCTCATTCAATATGGGATTACACCATCTATACAGACAGAAAAATTGAAGAAAATAGGCCGGACATTATTGTTAAAAAACCAAAAAGAAAAACTTGCTTATTAATTCATATGGTATGTCCAGTGGATTGTAACATAGCAACCAAGGAATTCGAAAAACTGTTAAAATATAAAGACCTGGAAATTGAAATTAGAAAAATGTGAAAATCGAAAGCAAGTATCATGCCAGTGATAGTGGGTGCACTTGGAATGATAAAAAATGGAACAAAAAACACATTGAAAGAATCCCTGGAAACCCCAGCTTAAGAGATATACAAAAATCTGTCTTGTTAAGTACAGCCCACACACTAAGAAGAACTTTGTCTATGTAACGCTAGGGATGTTAGGGGAGATATCAAAAAACATGAAATGGAGCCATAACAACACACCACGACCTGCCTTAGGTCTTCCTGTAGACTAGGTAGGTAGTGCGACCATAGCAGAAATCGAAATGACCTAATAATAATAGTAATAATTTAGAAGGTAATGATTCGATGTAAATTTATGCAAGCAAAACTGGGGTTCATACAGGCATAACTTCATATGAACGATATGGGACTTAGCATATATATGTATATGTGTGACGTTTTGTACATGCATACGCATTTAATTTGTGTGTAGTCTATCTACCAAGTTTGAAGCAAGAGGTTTCGTGTATTTCCATCTATGTGGTTATATATTTTTTTACGATCTGTGGAGTTTTTAGTCATGTACATTTTTGTTCTTAGCTTTTGTATTTGTGTAAGTATATATCTAATTATGTTTATATGTTCATGCATTGAAATATGATTGTGTCTGCCACGACCTCATTCATTCAAGGCTGATCATGTTATGAATTCGCCCTGACTGTAACCAATATTTGGCAATTCAGTCTGTGTCCAAATAGAGCTTTAAAATTTAACAGACAAATTGAGTAAGAAGTTGATAAAAACAAAATTTTGTAATTTGTGCATGCATATATATGTAGGTAGATTAATCTGCATATGTGTCTTTTTGCCAGTGTTGGTGAATATACTCGTCTATTTTTATATGTGTGAATGTTTGTAGGTTTATTTATGTGTGCGTTCTTTCTCTTCCTCATTTAATATATGAACAACTTTCTAAATCTAATAAATTGTTAAACTTAGAATTTGTTTTTAAATTTCACAACAATAATAAAGTAGGTTTAATAGTTTATTAATAATGCTGATCTCAATTTTAATCAAATATTAATACTAATGCCTCCTAAAATATTTTAAAGTCTGCTCACATATTCTCCAGATTAGAAGTTGCTTTACTTTGATTGGTCCACATTGTACATACAACAATGCCTCCCTAATTAAAGGGTTTTGCTTGTTTTTAACCTTTTAAAACCATTCAATTTGAAATAAACCACATCACTTGACGAAACACAAGAAGTGTCGAAACAAAATAGCTACTTTTGTAGTGATATTGTAACATATCCATGTTATAATTTCTGAATATATATATGTATATATATATATATGAGATAATTTTTTTAATCTATAATTTCTAATTGAATGTTTTTTAAAATCTACAATGTCAAATTTTTGAATCTCTCTCTCTCTCTCTCTCTCTCTCTCTCTCTCTCTCTCTTTCTCTCTACACACACACACACACACACACACACACATATATATATATATATATATATATATATATATATATATATATATATATATACAAACAAGTTCTACCTGTTTCATTTTTAAATGTATTTTTCCAATTTTCGAATATGGTGTTGAGTATTATATTCAAAATTGTGGAAGTTCATGTTATCATTTCATTCAAGTTCTTTCAACTATCTCAATCATTTTCAAGATTCAAGATGGTTTGTGTGGTGTGGTGTGGTAGGAGGTACCTCCAGTCAAATCGATAACAGCATAGTATTAATAAAAAAGGTCCCAAACTTAATAAAACAAACTTTTTCCTTCAAAATGTTTATATTATTATTAAGAGAGAAAATTAAACTAATTTTTAATTATTTTTTAAAATTTTTTAATCCCTTCTAACATTTTCGAATTTTTTTTTCAGAAAGTTTTGTTTTTATTTGAGTTAGCGGCTAAGAAACGTTACAACTGTTTTACAATGGAAACGTAATGATTGCATTAGCCACTTTTTTTCAGTAACAAACACATTAATTTGGAAATTCTCACAAAAATGAAATAATTGTAGGATTTTAATGAAACTTTCAGTACTCATTCACAAATGAATTAAATTATTTTTGAAATTATTATTTTTTAAAAATCTTGATATTTTTTTTTACTTCTGTTAACCCCCTCCACCTAAATCAATGAAACCTTAATTCATTTTTATAATGATGGCTAACTTTTGTTTTATTAGATCAACGCAGGACTCATTGGGAATATAAATCATCTATTTTTTATTTTAAGTTTGCAATCATTATCCGAAAACCTTCTCTGAGGAGTAAAATAAAAAATGCAATAAAACTCTGATATAATTTAATTTGATAAGCTTTTAATTGCCAGAATAAATAATAACTATTGAGGACATTATACTCAGAAGAAAAAAATATTTTCAATTGATAATAAAATTTTAAAAGAATTGTTTCCATTTTCTTTATTAAATAATTTAATAATATATAAAATTTTAAAATATTTTTAAAATCTTCAAAGATCTGAATGCAAGTATACTTTTTAGTTAAGAACTGATGATTATATTGCCTATCTAAAATTGAAAAGTTTAATAAAAATTGTTTTGCAGAAATATTTTAAATTAATTAAAATTCTTTTGTGTGTGCAAATATGTTCATTTTGATTAAGTACAATGTTCCATTTGATTAAGTACAATATTCCATAGGAGTTATAACATGTTTTCACAAAAATTAAATTAGATATTTTTACCATGCCTTAAACTTAATGATAACTTATTAATAAATAACTTAATATAACTTAGTTCGGTTATTTTAATTTCATTCTTTCTTATTAAATTAAAATTCTTCTAAAAGAAATTTAAATTTTTAAATTTTTATTTATTCAGAAAGCATATTCAAATGTCTGGCTCTAAATCTAAACTAAAATTTTATAAAATATTATAACTGCTGAAAATATTAAGTTAAATTTTTAATTTTACTATTTAGTTAAAAACAAAAAACAGAAATTAAAATTTGAAAATTTTATGTTTTAACCTAATTGAAATTTTGGCACGTGTCGATCAGTCAAAAATGGTGGGAAATTTAAATTCTATTTTATAAATTCATAAAAAACTTAGATTAAAATCAATATAATTTCAGTTTAAAATACACCAGTGCATCGACATAGTATGTAAACAGTACATAAACAGTAGCCAAATTTCTGTTTTAAAAATCTTGCAAAAATAAAATATACCTAGCTGACAGTCATTTAAGTCAATTTTTAAAATTCAAATTTACCTTTATTTGATTTCAGTCAAGTAATAATTGCTTACTGACAGAAATTTTCTTTCTAGGATTAAAATTTAATCTCTTGGCTTTCAATTAAAGCTAATTTTAAAGCTTGAAGATAACTTATTTACTTTTAAAATTTAAATTCACATTTAGGTATCGAAATTGAACGGAGGTACTTAATATATAGATAGATAGATAGTCATCTGCATGTGTGTGTGTGTGTGTGTGTGTGTGTGTGTGTGTGGCGTGTGTGTGCGCGCGTGTGCGTGTGTGTGCGCGCGTGTGTGTGTGCGCGTGTGTGTGTGCGCGCGCGCGTGTGTGTGTGTGTAAACATTGGGATACAAAAAGTGATTATCTCCCTTTGATTGTCACAAGAGTCATGTAACTACTTAGTGACGTCATCAGTGACAATTCAGTTTGTGACAATTCAGTTTGTTTACTCCGGCCAAACCGAATGGGTGCCTTTTTAGTATGGACTAATCTGCCTTCTCCAGTAGTGATTATTGTCTCTATGCTATCGGCTAATTCTGTAGCCATTTTAAGAGGTTCATTGTCAGTATATTTTCGTGTGTCATATCTAAGCTCTCTCATATAGAAGTAGTAGTAATTTCATATTGGATGGCCTTCAATACACAATAATTAATATAAACACTTCCTTCACCCACTTCGACTTTATAAAAGGAAAACTACAAGAGTACTAGAAAAACTAAATAAAAAATTTTGTAAAATATTCCTTGTTCGTCATGTTCAATGAAACACACACACATACATATATAGATGTGTGTGTGTGTGTGTGTGTGTGTGTGTGTGTGTGTGTGTGTGTGTGTGTGTGTGTGTGTGTGTGTGTGTGTGTTTCAGTAATCATTTCCTGTTCGTTTATTTTGACGGTATCTTTTAGTAGTAAGTAGATTTTTTCTTCATCGTATGTGTAAATGTGTTCTTATTAATTATGACAATTCTACCCCTCTGCCCCCTCAAGAGACACAAGGAAATATACCTTTCATCTGCGGAAAAGAGACGTGGAATCGTTGTAATGAGATCTTACTCATTACAACAATTCCACGTCCCTATTATCGCATCTATTTATATGTAAGTGTATTTCCAAAGATACGGACATTCATAAGAAAACTAATGTCCAATCAAAATCGCGGTTAAAATGGGGTTATTTCCCTTGCATTCTCTACTTGATGCTGATAACACTCAAGGGACTGTACTCTATTTGGAAAATGATGTGATTATTTTCATCTTCCAAAAATAAATTCTGACCTAGTAGCTTCGTTCAGGGTTGAGTCTTTTGTCTGATCAATCCAGGAGTAAATAAACGCTGTATTCAAAACTATGCTGAAAAGTGATGCGTCCCATGAAGATCTTACCATAGATACATCAACTGCACCACAAATGCAATACCTGTGGTTCTCTTACGACTTAAAACAGGCTACGAGACACGTAATCGTGATTTTAAACATAGGAATCTTATGTCTGTAAATTTATTGTTTTTTACTAGACAAATATCTTTCCCGCGGACAGAGAAAAATTGTAAGAGAAGTTCTCTTTCTATATTTATCTATAATACAATTAGTTCGACATTAGATTTGTGGTGATACCGACCGAGCAAAAGCGAGCTGACCGGAGTTTGCTCTATAACAACCAGAAAGCGAATGAATAAAAATCATCTACTCGCAGGTGGATTCGCGCAGATGTTCCAGTTGAAAAATAAAAATTAATAAAATATTAAATTTCCATTTCGCGAGCCTACGCGAATTTTATTTACCAGCCAATGGGAAGCCCGGAATCAAATACAAGCGTGAAATTCAAAACGAGCTTCTGATCCAAAAAGCAGATATAAAAAGAGGAGACAAAAAGCGTCATCAGACAGGAGAACTCATAGGGTACAGTTATCAGTGCCTCCCCTTGACTTAAGTCAAGTGGCTACTATGCTGACCTCTTTCCTTCTCCCTGTCTCAAAAGTACTTATTGACCTCAGGAGTGACCTCTTCAAAGACATTCCACACAAACTAACTTACTGACTTACTGACCTTAGAAGTGGCAACTTCAAAATGAACTTTCTTTACCTACAAGACGCCTCCACACTCCTAAGCCTTTAATCTCTTTCAGCTCATCCTTATTTCCATGAACATTCTAACCTCCGTTAGACCTTTATTTCAAGTATTGCTTTAATTATAAAACATTAATTGAAATGTATATATATAAAGGTTATTTTATACTCAAATTGCCTTTCTTGATTTTATAATCATTTTATGAATTATAGTGGGCTATCTTCCACAAGGCCAAATTCCGTTAACCTGCAACGGTATACAATTACCCTTCACTAGAACGGAATCCTACTACTACTAGAAAAAGAATAAATAAGATATACCCCCTATAGATTCTTCTTCTTTGATGTGCTGTGTCCTTTCGGGACATTAGCAATTAATTAATTGTGACTCTCCCCAATTTCCTGCCATTTGTATGTCCTAATATATCTTATCATTTTATTATCTTTTTCAGAATCCTGTTTTGTCCTCCATGTACATTTAAATAGCTAGGTAGGTTATGTGTTGTTTTCCTTTGCCCCTCTTGCCTTCAATCTATCCCGTGCGTATCAAAATCTCCAAGCCCATTTTCCTCATTTTGCGCCCTACAAACTTCAACTGTATATTTTTGATATTAAGTAAAAGTGTTCATTTTGTTTCCATTTTCTCTAAAACTTAGTTTTTGCTTACGTGTTCCGTACATGATATTCGGAGCACCCTCCTGTAGAACGACATTTCTGCTGCTTCAAGTCTCTTCTTCATTTGCAAAAAGATAAACCAGTGTTTACAGTCATATAACAGTACTGGTCTTACGTAAATTTTCAGAACACTTTTCTTTACACTACTTACATTATTCGGACTAGTCATCATCTTTGTTGTTCTTTGTTTTATCATCTTTGTTTAAACAAAAATAGTAATTTATTTACGTTTATTTTCTTTGACAATAACACTTGCCATGTAATGACCACTTCACTTACTGATAACGATCGGAAAAATAAATAGAGTCAGCTGACACTGATATCGCGACACAAAATCGTTGTCTTTATTTAATTTTGATATCTTCAATTTGGAATTTGCGTGCTGAGCTGTTTTGCTGACAACCATACATTCTGCCTTCTTACAATTAACGTTTAGTCCTTTCTTCTCGCTTTTATTCACAACCTTCTGTAGGAGTTCTCGTAGTTTCCTTTCTATGTCTGCTATCATCAAACACTGTGTCATCTGCATATCTTGTACTGTCAAGATTTTGTCTGCTAATAATGGATCCTGTTAGGACTTCTAATTCTCTCAGAATCGCTTCACCGTATAGGTGGAATAAATTGAGTGAGAAGTCACATCCTCGTCTTACACCGCTTTCTATTTTTGTATATTTAGTGAATTCATTTTCTATCAGTATATATTCTACATTATTCTAATATTCTCTCAAAATGTGTCAAGGATAATTAAATGATTTTTTTCTTTTCTCTTCGAAAATGTTATTTTATTTAAATCTTAGATCTCCTAGTTCACTCGGTGATATTGTCATTCAATAGGGCCTGTCGAGCTCTCTACGATACCCTCGTATCACTATATTTTATAGAAAGTTCGAGAAGGAAAATTAAAAAATAAATCAAACCATCTTCTTTTTGTAACCAAACTTTTCATTGGTTCGTTCTGCATCAGCAACAGCATTTTGCCTCTCTTTCGAAAAAGCGGGAATCTTCCCGCTCTTGAAGCTCCAGTTGGAAAGAAGATTTTGAAGCTACCAGACCTGTTGTTGTTTCCAGCTCACTTATCTTTTAAGGCATATATATTTTCGCCTACTCGTAAAAAAGAAAACCACTTTTCTTTTAAGGCATATATATTTTCGCCTACTTGTAAAAAAGAAAATAAGCCGGATTCATTTTTTTTACCTGCCTGAGAAACTAAATTAAATATTCAAACTGTGCAATAACAACCTTTTGCATCTAATATTTTTCTCCTGGTAAATAATTATATTACTTCAACTTATCGACTTAAACGCAAGTATTTTTTAACATTCTTTCACACACACCTTGCTTGCTGTTTATTATTCCAACTCATCATTGTGTGTTATTTCAATTATTTGGAAATACAGTCTATTCTTCCAACTCATCATTGTGTGTTATTTCAATTATTTGGAAATACAGTCTATTCTTCCAACTCATCATTTTGTGCTATTTCAATTATTTGGACATACAGACTATTTTCCAACTCATCACTTGAAACTGGAACAATTTACAAACTATTTTACCAACTCATCATCTTTGAACTGTTTAAATTATTTTTTTAAACACATACAAAAAAGTGTTTCATACATCTCCAGTTAATTATTAAAAGGGTATAAATAAGTTCTCTCCCTTTAACCGTTTATTGTTATAATTAAAATTTTGTCTACTCACGTCTTGCTTGTTCACTTTTTGGTACACATTGAATTGAGAAGCTAACATTATTACATAACAAATAAAAAAAGTAGTTAGGCCGCTACAGGCCATTGTAAAGACTTCACAGCCATAGTCAAGAAGAAATTGAAATGACATGTCTGTGGGGCGTGTTCGATTATAAACTATAATTCTAGAGATTACTTGCAAGGTTACTTGGATGATTTTCTCTTTCTGGAAATATGTCTGGCACACGGCCACTGCCAAATGGATTTTCCAACCAAATCCCTACAACCTACTATTTATAGTTTATGAGTATCAAAATTCTGGGATTGAACAAGAAAGAAGATGAAATAAATTCAACAACGCATTCAGTTTGGAACAAAACAAAGTAATAACAAATAATTAACAAATACGTACATTAAGTGTTTGTTGAATAATACGCGAAATGGTCGAGCATGAATTGCCTCCCATTGACTGTATGAAAATAATTGTTACAGATTTTAGAATATGCTGGATTGTTCATGTGAAGTGTCCAGTGTTAAGAATAATATATAGTTCTGTTCAGAGAAATTGTTCATGCATGAAAGTTCTGATAAAGTGATCTTAGTAGTAAGCGTACTGAAATTGGACTTTAAATAGAAGAGTGAGTTGGGCGTTATGAATCTTTGTGTTTTTGCCATGTTCTTGACCTGATGAATGTCTTGAATCAACTGAGTAATTTTTCCGAGGCAAATCTTTCTCATCAGAACCTATCATGACCATTTATACAAGGTAACAAAAAAAGTTCTGTCCGTTTTTAAAGGAAAAAAAAAGAAAACGCTTCACAGTATGTGTAACTTATATTTAGTCTTGGAAGTAATCGCCATCAGCATCCAGCACCTTCTGCCAACATGTCTCCAGCTGTTCAATGCCCTTGCGGTAGAACTCGGGGATTTTTGGCGCAAAGAAGTCCGTGGGGGCTTTGCGCAAGTCTGCTTCATTGGTGAAGGATTTCTCACGAAGATGATTATCCAGGGAGTGGAAGAGTTGGTAATCAGATGGTGCAAGATCAGGTGAATAAGATGGATGGTACAAAGTCTTCCACCCAAGTTGCTGTATGGTATCCATGACCACTCGCACGTCATGCGGTCTGGCGTTGTCATGGAGGAAAAGCACACATTTGCGATTCACCAGTGCTGGCTTCTTCTGACGCAATGCCTGTTGCACACGTTTCAGTTGCTGTTAGTATAGGTCTCCAGTGACCGTTTAGTCCGTTGGTAGCAGTTCATCCTGAGGAGACAACCAATGTCTGGAACGCTTGGGAGTTTCATACAGAACCCATTTTTCATCACTGGTAAGCACTCGATTGAATAAGGATGCGGTACGGTGGCGAGAAAGCAGCGATACGCAGGCTGCCACTCGTCCCTAGTGGACCTCCAACAGCGTTTGTGGAACCTACTTGCTCAGTTTGTACGTCTTACTTAAGCGGTGAAGGTGAAGTCTAACTGTTTCATCGGAAACGTTGAACTGTCTTGTAAGTTTACTACACGTTAGACGACTGTCCTCTTCAATGGCCGCCTTCAGGACTCCGTCATTCAAGACTTGTGGTGGTCCACTGCGAGGCTCATCATGGAGAGACAAATCTCCCGACTTGAATTTTCGAAACCAACGCCTTGCAGTACATTCATCCACAGCACTATCCCCAAACGCTTGACATATGCGGCGACTTGATGCAACTGCTGATAAGCCCACTTTGAAGTCGTAAAGCAAACAGCCCCGAACGAGATCTCTAGACACTTCCATCCTTCTCACAGCTGTCCGGCTTATAACTGATGGCCAGGCACGGTGCGCGTATTTTTTATAAAGTCTGATGTTCCTACTTTCGGTTGTCCTAATTTGAAAACAATTCCTACATGCATTTCGTATGTATTTAAACTTCATTCAATGACTAATCAAAAAACGAACAGAACTTTTTTGATTACCTTGTAAATCTTTCATTCAAGCTGATTTTAACAAGTGTCAGAAAAATTACTCAAGAAATTAAAAGTACTAGGTTAAAAGAACTGTTTACACGTACATAAAATCTTATTAAACCTCAGGAAACAACTGTTTAAACGTACATAAAATCTTATTAAACCTCAGAGAAACTGTTTAAACGTACATAAAAGCTTATTAAACCTCAGAAAAAACTGTTTAAACGTACATAAAAACTTATTAAACCATATAAAAACTGTTTAAACGTACATAAAAAAATTATTAAAACTAAAAAAAACTTTAAACGTACATAAAATCTTATTAACCCTCAAAATACTGTTTAAACTTACATAAAACTTATTAAACCTTTTAAAGAATTGATAAAATGTACATAAAATCTTATTAAACCTCAGAAAAAACTGGTTAAACGTAATAAAGAACAAAAATGAACTGCGAAAAACGATTTAGAATCACAAATGGTTTTTATTGTTGATCATTGTTTTAGTTTTGTTTCTTCATATTTTCTTTCCATTTTTAACTAAGATGTTTATCAAACAGAAATTCACCCAGTCCATGGCCGACGCGGCGAAGGTTGGTAATATGATCGGACAGCTTTTTAATGTCGTCGACCTGTTCAGTCATGAACTCCTTAGTAATGTAATCACTCATCTGTAACAAATATTAGAAGATATGATTATTATGAATCTATTTACATGCAATAGATAGATAGATAGATAGATAGATAGATAGATAGATAGATAGATAGATAGATAGATAGATAGATAGATAGATAAAGACTGTTTGAGATAGATAGATAGATAGATAGATAGATAGATAGATAGATAGATAGATAAAGACTGTTTGAGATAGATAGATAGATTAGATAGATAGATAGATAGATAGATAGATAGATAGATAGATAGATAAAGACTGTTTGAGATAGATAGATAGATAGATAGATAGATAGATAAAGACTGTTTGAGATAGATAGATAGATTAGATAGATAGATAGATAGATAGATAGATAGATAGATAAAGACTGTTTGAGATAGATAGATAGATAGATAGATAGATAGATAAAGACTGTTTGAGATAGATAGATAGATTAGATAGATAGATAGATAGATAGATAGATAGATAGATAAAGACTGTTTGAGATAGATAGATAGATAGATAGATAGATAGATAGATAGATAGATAAAGACTGTTTGAGATAGATAGATAGATAGATAGATAGATAGATAGATAAAGACTGTTTGAGATAGATAGATAGATAGATAGATAGATAGATAGATAATGACTGTTTGAAATAGATAGATAGATAGATAGATAGATAGATAGATAGATAGATAGATAGATAGATAGATAGATAGATAGATAAAGACTGTTTGAGATAGATAGATAGATAGATAGATAGATAGATAGATAGATAATGACTGTTTGAAATAGATAGATAGATAGATAGATAGATAGATAGATAGATAGATAGATAGATAGATAGATAGATAGATAATACAAGCTTGGATGTTCGGTTGGTGTAATGGATAACGGTTCGGAGTTGGAAATTGGAGAGTTGAGATCCAATTACAGTCAGGTTCGTTATAGTCACTTACGTGCAAATACATTTGCGAAGGGTGTAACATTGCAGGTGTTCCTTATGCACACACATTAAAATAGTATCGACGGACCATAGATTCGAACCCCGGAATAGATATTTGGTGAATATATCTGCGTGTATATTTTTCTTTTTCTTGAGAAGAACTAAGAAAGAGAATAAGAAAGGAACAGGCGCTGGGAGGGGCCAGGACAGATAAGAGAGAGGCGAAACACAAGGCATTCACGAAATGACATCGACCGATATGTCGACAATCGAACATAGACCAGATAGAAGACTTGCCTCGCAAAAGCAGAGAACTCTTTTTCTTTCTCCCTTGGTAATTTCTTTCTCTTCTTTGCTCTCTCAGGGAAGCGATAAGGAGCGACTGAAATTGAATTGTCGGTCGATTCCGGAGAAGACCACACACTTAAGGATGGAAATTATAATTAACGCTGACAGATAAATGTACAAAGTCAACAAAAGCTTGTCTCCAAACCTCCAGAACGACAGACATCGGCGAGAAATCGTAAGCGAATAATTTAAGCCAGATACACGAAATTGACATTAGACTTTTATGGAGAAACATTCCGTTCACTTACCGCCCCATATCGAAGCGTTTTTAACAAAAAAGCAAAACGGATTTGAAAAACGAGAGAGAAGAGACTCACCACGCTAGGAAGCAGTTCGACAGACAGGTAAATCGAGAACGCTCTCTCACGTTAGTCTCTCTGTCCATCGCCCAAGCAGAAACCCAATGGAAGGGGAGCATAAAGACTGTATTTCTTTTAACAACAAATAGTCACAGTAGCAACAAGTAATTTGTGGACACTGAAAGAAGTTGGATTGTATTTACTTATTAATTTTTCTCTCTCTCTCTCTCTCTCTCTCTCTCTCTCTCTCTCTCTCTCTCTCTCTCTCTCTCGCTATACAAAAAGACTGGCCTTCGCTACTGTCTTGTAATATCTTTTTTGTTAGTGTCTCTTTTTCTTATTTCAGCATTGTGCACGCAACCATCTCTTGATTTCAGCTCTCGAGGAATGCAGCACGAAGACGACCACCCACCTTGAATCCTTAACTTACCTTGAGATCAGAAATCACAACGTAGCAGAGCAAGTGAAGGATTTCGACGAATCATCTTTGATCACCTGGGGACGGAACGGAAGCTAACAGCTGCAAACATAGGTGTGACTAACATACGGCCAGTTAACGCACGCAACACACATACATGCAATCCTCAGACTGGGGACGGAGTGGGTCATAAGGGTATGAATCCATCTCTTCTCTCAAGCTATAGATTAATTAGTAGAACGTGTATCATTAAATCATTATTATCTCCAAAAATATCTTGCAATTTAAAAATATTTATTCTGGCTTTCAATAACAGGTAAATTAGCCATAAAAGACAAATCAATAACCGTTGTATTGCGTGGCGTCTAGATAGAACGATGTTATCTTAATTTTTTTGTAATTTAGACGACAATTCATTCATCGTATCAGATAGATAGATAGATAGATAGATAGATAGATAGATAGATAGATAGATAGATAAGGAAGACAATTTAATCCAGGAGTTTGGAAACCAGCCAACAAGCTTCAGCGCTTCCCAGTTCGCTGTAACGGGGCCCTCACATTTACCCGTTTCAACCGCCTCGAGGAAAGTAGGCCAAATAGGTATCGAACTGAGCTAGACTTAGACTGGTCTCCATGGTGAACAGATGCTGAAATTAGTCACGAAAAGCTTCACGTATGCCCGTGTCTCTAATTACAGTCTAAATATGCGGCAATGTGACGCACACAATAAACCTGTTGGGTGCATTTCTAACTTCCTCTGAACGCAGTTCAGTGACCATATTCGTTGCTTCAGAAGATATTCTTTTTATTTTAGCCTTAACTACAAGAGCTTGATCCTTCTTGACAAACAAGGGGGCCAACTGTACCCTAGCTAAAGCTACTTCTCCACTATCACGGGATTTAATCGTCCGATCAACCTTTGCTTCACATGACGGGTAGAGGACACCGACGTCTTGTCCCATTGACCCATCTCACTTTTGAGAATGCTACCAATATCCCAGGGACGTTAATTTAAGAGCTTCCTACATGGATGGACAAAAGGAGAGATCTTCTCTAAACAATTTAATTTTTTTTTACATATTTTTCAACGTGTTTTGAGTGAACGTTTCGAAAATCCAGAAGATGTTTTAAGTCCTTTATCTTGCGGTTTTGCGTTAATGCCTTTTCTGACCGCTTCCTCACACCTGGCACAAGTGACCGGGTCATCACCCTTGGAATTAGTGGAAGGAGTGGGATATGCTTGTCTTTACCAGTGGGGGTTTCCTGGGATTGAGATTCTGATGTCCGGAACTATGGTCTTGACAAGGACCAGCCATTCCTCCATTTCAAGCGGTTGGTAAAGGAAATGGGAGCCGAGCATTGGGTCAACCGGGATTTAATTACACCAGTCCCAATCGTTGGCATGCACAGGCGAGACGGAAATAACAAACTCGACCAGAGGAGGATTTGGGTCGTCGGGGAGAGAACTCCAGAGCTCAACGCTGTAGTTTGTTTTCAGTATGTGCGGGAATACTTTTCTGAAAACTGAATATACTTAATAATAGACAAGGATCCGTTTGAAATACGAATGTTCTTCTTCATATCATCCTGAGAAATTTCTTTACGGCAAAAATTATAGTAAACACTTCCTTTTAAATTTGGCTGGAGCAATTTTTCGTATTAGTCAAACTTCTTGAAGCGTGGATGACAGATTTCACTGTACTGTCTTTGAATTTATGGCATATTACCGCTCCAATGCCATATTCACTGGCATCCGACGCTACTATTATTCGTCTTTGTAGATCGTAATGCGCCAGCGATAACTTTAAATTTCTTCAAATGTTTATTTATATTCCACCGAAGAATTCCATTTCGTACCTTACTTACGTAAATTATTGAGAGGTGCTTGCAATTTGTACATATATGGCTTATAAATATTACTAGCAGTATAGCCCGGCGTTGCTCAGGTGTAATGAAAGCTTGAAAACTAATCCATGGTCCTGGAGATCAGACTCTTTGAACGTTGGCACGAAAGACTAAAAAGCAATAGTTGTTTCCAGTTAAAGTGAAACCGTAGACTGAAAGAAAAATGAATGGATGTAAGTCAAATTTTGATTTCCTGGTATCGATATCAAATAGGTGTTTTTGATGTAAACTGAATTGTGAAGGCTAAATAAGTCCTCTGAGTAAATGGTATCATGGCTGAGACTAAGAACTACAATCATACCAACTTAGAGCCAAACCCGAAGCAAAAACTAAAATAAAAGGGCTGAAAAAATACAGACATACAGGCAAATAAACAGAAACACACACAAACACACACATCTTGCTTTTTATATATATATATATATTATCAATTTTCTGCACTATTATGAGAACTGCAACATTGAAACTTCTGAATATCGTTTCTTCTGTCTTTGTCTTTGAGTGTATCAAATTTGATTAAAATAGAACCACTCCTTCTATAACCCGATTTTTTTCGATTATCGATTTTCGATATTTATCGGTGGTATCTCGACACAAAACCTAGCTAAGAACACTCGCAGACGCTTATAGTATAACTGTGTAAATTTTCAAGAAAATCCGTTCAGCCGTTTCGGAGTCTAAAGGTAACGGACACAGACACACACACACACAAAGTTCCATTTATAAATAAGTTTAGATAGATTAGATTAGATTTAGATAGATAATAATTTATTTAACGAATGAATGATTGTGGGGTCGTTAAATTTTGGGAGGAAGATATTTCTTTAATAGCACTTGCTTTAGCAGAATTTGTGTTCTGACCTAAGTATTTAATTTTATCCATAAAGAACTGACATTTCTGTCCATTGATTTTGAACCCGAAATGATGTTGAAATACTTGCTGAATCATTTTTACTTGCTGTATTTTCATAGCACTCTTAATAAGTATGTTATCTATGTAAGTAACAGTACCTTCTAGTCTAGCCAACATAGTATCCATTATTTGCTGGGAAATACCTGGTGCTGATTTTACACCGAAATGCAATCTTTTAAATTTATAAAGTCATTTATGTCTATTAAAAGTCAAATTCTTCTCACATTACACATCCACTTCAATTTTAAGGTTTGCCTCAGAGAGACCAATTTCTAAAAAAAATAACACCATTTAATTTGGCAAATATATCGTCTGGACTTGATAGGGGATACACATATGGAAGGAGGCAGTCATTTAACCCTGTCAAAAAATTTGCACCTAAACGATTCTTGTTATTTTCTTTTTTATATAAAATCTTTAGTAGTATATGAAGTTCGCTTACGGCTAACTGTCTAATAACTGTCTATGACGATTCTAGGCGTCAATATTATATCATTTAGTCGAGTCCAAGATCGCACTCTGAAGGTGTGTACATCTCCACAACTATAAATAAATTTCTTCTTCTTCTTCTTCTTCTTCTTCTTCTTGTGCTGTGTCCCTTCAGGACGTAGACGATCATGGACTTTCACTTGACTCTGTCTCTTGTTACTCTCAATATTTTCTTCTTGGTATCCCTCCAAAACCACGATCCGCCATCCATTTGATCAGGACTGTAAAGTAAGTCTCGTGCTGTTTTTCTCTGTCCCTCTTTCCTTCTATCCGTTATGTGAGTATAAAAAAATGATAGATAGATAGATAGATAGATAGATAGATAGATAGATAGATAGATAGATCTGAACAGAGAACGAGATAGATAGATAGATAGATAGATAGATCTGAACAGAGAACGAGATAGATAGATAGATAGATAGATAGATCTGAACAGAGAACGAGATAGATAGATAGATAGATAGATAGATAGATAGATAGATAGATAGATAGATAGATTAACGGCTCTACTTTCGAGTGTTGTCTCCATGTATTAATAAGGAAATTAATAGGATTGTTCACCTCTGCATCGTCTGTTTTTGACGCCGTTCTCTCAAGTTTAATCAAAGACCGGTTAACTCTCTTCTCCAAACTGTGTGCAACCTCAATGGCATCAAGGGCAGTGCCCCAATCATCTTGATCAGGTTTCTGAAAAACATACAAAGTTTAAACTGTTAGTAACAAAAGACGATATGTGTGGTCGTTTGCTTGAGTCATTTTATTTTATTTTTTGTGTGCGTGTGTGTACGTGCGTATGTAAACAGTTACGTATTTTTATGCTGCGTGTTCATGTATGTGAGTTTGTGTGCGTGGCTTGACAAGTATGAATCTGTAGAGCCGTAGCCAGATACAGTATTTTTTTATAGTTTCACTCTAAAATGTTTTATGTGATTAAGGATGAATCTTTACTCATACAAATAACGTAGATTATTCCGCGAAATAATGTTGGTGTTTGCTTGTTTTTAATGATTCGATGACTTACTGATGTACTTTTATCTTGATGATGAGCATTGTTGTCCTTAGATGCTGCACTGAGCCTACTGTTTCCATTGCAAGTAGAGGTCATTGTTTCTTAGCATATTTAGAAAATGGTCTTGGTCGTAAAAGATATAAATGTACGGACGTGCCAAAAATCGTGGGTTAGCTGCTGAGTATTGGGCAAGACTCTCTCTAATTCGGTAATCATTTCTCAATCCTCCCAATTCTTTTAAACAGGAGTAGATGTCTATCTCTTACTTCCTGTTAAGGATTGGATTTCCGGTTCCATCTAAAGTCTACTTCCCCTCCATATTTCTAATGTCTTCGTCTGAACTCTGAACTTTTATTCACTAATAATTATTCTTCTCCTCAGTAGGAGTAGATAGATTCGCCTATCATCCAGTTCACATTCCTCCCCAATCTTTAAACAAGAGTAGAATTTTTTATCCCTTGTTCCCTGTTTAGGATTGTATTCTCGCTTATTGCTGAAGTCTTTTTTATCTTTTTCACTCCCTATAGCCTCGTTCATATTAATGGCATTATCGCCTTGCTTGAACTGATTAAGCGTGACTCTTCAGAAATAAATTGAGTTCTTTCGGCGACTGGCGTGTGTATACACTGCTTGTATACAACACGTTAAAATTTCCCTCCTCTGATTCCATACGCGTATGGCTTAGGGAGTAGCGACTCCAACTGATACCAAATCGGTCGAGTTTCGATCTCGACCAGAAACAAGTGGATGAGTCTAGCCGCACTGATGAGCTGTGATATAGCGAAACAGGCTTGTATGTGGATGACTAATATATATATTAAATAAATTACAATCATTATGTCTGCTTATTTTTAATAAAATCAGTTCATACTCACGGATAATATTTCGCGTATTATAATTGAAAGAAGTCAGAAATGAATTGTAACGTTGACAGATGTTATTAGCATTCATTTCTCAAGGTACCCAAGTACTTTCAATCTTTTTCCTTTGAAATTTTCTTTGAAGATGATCTCAGAAAGGGATTAAAAGTACTTGGGTACCTTGAGAAATGAATGATAATAACATCTGTCAACGTTACAATTCATTTCTGACTTTCAATTATAATACGCGAAAGATTATCCGTGAGTATGAACGGATTTTATTAAAAATAAGCAGACATAATGTTTGCAATTTATTTAATCTGACATGTATAAAAGAAAGTTTGCTGCCTAAATACACAAATTTTAGAATATATACCTGTGTGCGTGTGTGTGTGTGTGTGTGTGTGTGTGTGTGTGTGTGTGTGTGCGCACGCGTTGGAAATTTTTATTTGATTTTACTGTAGATATGTAGGTCAAATTATTAGTAAATCAGAAAACTTTTCTTATAACAGTTATATGAAGGTGCTGAAAAGTTCTTGACTCCACTCTAATTCCCAAAAAGTGTATTTCGATAGCCAGACATTAGAATTTGTTTTCTTTTTGAAGAATTAAAAACAGCACTCGAGAAACAGTGAGCCAAATGTGTTAATCTACGATGCGCGTGATAGCATTTACTTGTGAAGACCCTAGGACACTCTTCATCACGTGGCGTAGGAACTTGCATCAGCCTATCAGAAAGAGGGATGTAATTTTGTCTTTTTTTCTGACTTGAGTAAAGTGTCAAGAAGTTTATTAAATTTGCATATACATAGTGTCCATAAAGTCCGTGTGCACTTTAAAAGATTTATAACTTTATTTGTATTTGCGATAAAAATAATTTGTAAAAAGGATTAGAAAGAAGTAAATCTATATTTTTAAGTTTTTATTAAATTTTTATCTAAGTTTCTACATGTCCTCCATCATTAGCAATACAAAGGGTAATACGATTTTGCAGTTCACGGAAAACATTTGTCAACTGATTTACAGTAATGCCTGAAATCACATTAGTTATTTTAGGTTTCAGTTCTTCTAATGAACTAGGTTTGGTTGCATACACACTTGTTTTCACATGAAAAAAGTGTAATGGAGTCAAATCTGGCGAACGTGGAGGCCAATAAAATGGTCCACCCCTTCCGATCTATCTGTTAGGAAATTCCTGATTTAGAAACTAACACGCAGAGCAAAGTGACAAGGAGCTCCATCTTGTTGAAACACTGTATTATCTTTCAAGTTTAATTGTTCCAGCTCATTTTTTACAGATTATTTTTATCACAAATACAAATAAAGTTATAATTTTTTTTAGAGTGCAACACGGACTTTATGGACACCCTGTATATAAATTCAGGTTTATATTGCACACGGATAAAATATATTTGACCAGAGAAGATAGAATTTATGCATGTTTTTCTTTCAATCAAGAACCAGGTGAGAAATAAAAAAAATTAAAACACTTTCGATCAAATCACGAAAGAAAATCCCTTTCAGTTTAAATTTTGGAAAAGAATGTTTATTTATTTATTTATTTTCAATGATTCCATTCTCAACTCCGTCCTGGTTATGATGATAAACTACATATAGCAGCAAAGCCTCTGATCAGGAAGTTTTGGGGAGCGTGGAATAAACTCTTACTTACTACTATTCACCATAACCCGATGTGGTAGCACCTGTTAGGGTCCCATTTATGGTTAAATATTTAACCTCCAAACTGGGTTCAAAACACTATGAAAGTATAACAAAACTATAACAAAAATACCAACAACAGATTTACAAAGAAAATAAAAATGTAGAAATTTTTTAAAAAATGTAGAAATTTTGTAAAAAATAAAAATTACCTGCAATGCATTTCTGTAAAAGAAATTAATAATAATCCCCAAGAAATTAAATTTCGGCATTAAATGACCCATAAAGAGTTGATATGCCGCTAAACAAACAAAAAAATATTCTCAAAAAATCTGTTTTGGGTTTTATTTCAAATGCAATTAAGATGATGATTAAGTCAGATCAAAATTATTACATAAAAAAAAACAATGTAGCAAT
This sequence comes from Ascarosepion bandense, assembly GCA_037127315.1. Lineage (NCBI taxonomy): Eukaryota > Metazoa > Mollusca > Cephalopoda > Sepiida > Sepiidae > Ascarosepion > Ascarosepion bandense. The sequence continues at coordinate 2,424,529 of JBBBDQ010001047.1, forward strand.
TCTTAATTGAAAGTGTAGGAACCACAAAATATATCTGAATTATTATAAAAACTAAGAATCAAAGACATTTTATTGCGCAGATATTATAAATAAATCATAGATGTTATTGCTACTGAATCAAATACATCTTATTTATCAGGCGAACTTTCATGCGTCAAGAAATGCTGTTTAATGCACCTAAATCACAATCACCAACCATCAAATAAAACACATCAAATAACTGACTTATACATACATATATGCGTGTGTGTACTTCTATATATATGCGTATCTTTTTTTACATGTATATATTCACACTGTTTATATGTATTCTGTACATATACGAGGCGCGACAGAAAAGAACTGAAGTCACAAAAATTTATGTCAAATCCAAACTACAAGTTTTCCCGTACAAATTTACCCACCTCCCTTCTAACGCAGTTCCCTATCCTTTTCCGCCATTCTCCCATGCATTCCTGGTAAGATTCTCTTTAGCTCGGTAATCTCAGTCCTCTTGATGGCTTCCAAGTCCGGAAAACGGGACCCCTTGATGATACCCATAAGTTTGGGGAAAAAAGAAAAAAATCACACAGAGCTAGGTTAAGAGAGTAGGGAGCGATGGTCAAGGGACCAACTTTCCAGACGTGGAAGCCATCAAGAGAGCCGTGACGACGGAATCCTTCCGGGAGTGCATAGAGGCGTGGCGGAGAAGGATGGGAAACTGCGTTAGACTCTAGAAGAAGATAATTTTATAAGAGAAAACTTGTAGTTTGAATTTGGCAGTTTTTTTTTGGGGGGGGTATTGTTTTTTTTGGGGGGGTTATTGTTTTTTTGTGACTTCAGTCTTATTTCTTTTCTGACAAATCTGGTACCTGTAGTTTTATACAGATGTACTTTTTATATATGCGTTTGTATTTGTGCGTGTAAGGGGAAAGACATTTAGAGAAAGTAAAGCTGGATGAGGATTGGATTGTAGTTTTACCTTTAAATGTTTTACCGGTGACCCTGCGTCATCAGAAACAAAATAAACTCTACGAGATGAAATATAATTCTGAATAAGTACCGAAACATTCGTTCTTTTTTTCTTTTGTTTCACTTTAGCAAAGCTTGATTTATTTCAGCTAAGCGAGATTTATTTTAGAGGCATATTTGTATAATCCAGAATTTATACTGCGAGCAAACCTCCGACATACATAGAGAAAATAAATTCACTTGTGTGTGTGCGCGTGCGCATGCGCGTGTGTGCGTGTGCGCATGCGCGTGTGTGTGAGTGCGCATGCGCGTGTATGGTTTAAATATATCACATTATTTAAGTATTAATTTTGAAATGTTTTGCCGTATCACCGATGAAGAATATCAAACCAATTTCTTTAAAATTGTCTAACACATAAATGCGTGTGTAGAAATGTATATATATACTGCCATACAAAAGTTTACAACACATTAAAAAGATGTTTTGATGTATTTCTAATACTGTTACAGTAACTAACTGAACTGTTACTGCTCGTAGAAAATGTAGTTAGGTATTAAGTCAAACAATCAGATTTTTAAAATCTTCAAAAAATATCCCACGAAGAAAAACTGATATTTAGTAACTCAATAGTGTACAACACATTTTTTTATTTATAACAGCTAATTTTATAAAAGTGTTCAGATTTTCCTAGAATGTTCCAAATTAGGATGGGGTTGTTTTTTAGAACGTTCCAGGTTAACTTTATGATTTCTTTTATGGATATTGCGTCATTCATTTTCTGTCAACCGTCCTTTAATCATTGACAAAATGAAGAAAAGCAAAATAATTAATCAAGACCTCCGTAAACGTATTGTTGAGCTTCATACAAATGAAATTGGTTATAGGAAGGTATCTAGTCAGTTAAATGTGCCATTGAGTTCAGTTGGTACGATAGTTCGTCAATGGGAAACGTGTCATCCCATTCGTCCCGCTGGGAATTTAAAATTTAACAATTATGCATTTTTTTTTATATGTTTTGGGTATATTGTCTAGCTGATTTTATTTAAATTTATTTTCGTTGTATTTGTCTTTTTCCATCACTTTTATTCGTAGTATTTTTAATTCAAATTTGTGGTCATTCTCGTTAACTAATACATCAACGTAAACATAATTATTTTTCCTGATGTGCTCCTAAAGAATAAAATGCGTCAGATGAAAACATTAAACATTTTGTCATATATGTTTCTTCTAAAATTGTTCTTTATATATATATATATATATATATATATATATATATATATATATATATATAATATTAGATACATAGTCGGTGTCTTGGATCCACCTTGTAACAGATATGATCTTTTTCTGAGCACTATTTAGAGAATGCAAAACTTGATGTTGGCTTGGCTACATTTGTATACTTACATTGATGTCGTTCAGGAGAATTCGACCTCCTCTTTTGTTCTGATATTTCATGAGTTCTTCGGCGTGCTCGTGTTTCTCTTCTGAGCGCTCTTTGAAAAATTTTCTCATTCCGTTGAGAGCGACGTCATCACGGTCGAAATGATATGACTATAGATAGAGACATAGATAGATAATTGATTATATAATACTACCAACTTAACAATTTCAATAGTAGGATCTACAGTACACATTCAGTAAACAGATAGATAGATAGATAGATAGATAGATAGATATTGGCTGTTAGACAGCTATAAGAAGAATAAAATATGGAATTGCCTGTCTTACGCGCGTTGATGGGAATGGAATGATCTGATCCCTATTTCTTGCTTACGGCTCAGTGAAACTAAGGGAAACTCTTGTTCCTCGCTTTGAGGATTGTATAATGAATCGCATTCACGAGAAGGAATCTCAAACAAGAATTCGGACTTATACAAATTAAACAATGGACTTTAATTTACCGTGCATAACACGAGAATTTTTTCATGAAAATTAAAGACAGAAAAGGCGGGTCCAAATTTTCAGAAATTTTTACTCAGAAAAAACATCTTATTTAAAACAGTAAGATTGCAAACTCACTGAGCATAGTAGGTAATAAAACATAAACTACGCAGATCTTGATAAAAAATTGTTAACAAAAGGTATTTTTTTAATCATCTCACCCCAAGCAAGGCATTCCACTGCCACTATTGCGCATGGGGCTACATAGGGGAAGGTAAAGAGAAGGAGTGGTTAGACATAGGGAATGTCAGGAGGAAGGTGACAGATGAGTACGGATACCGAGGATGAAAATTAGGCAGATAGGAAGAGTGTTTGATAGAATAGGAGCAGGTTAGTGTGTTAGGAGGTGTCTATTGACCTTACATTTAAACTCCTGGAGATTGTAGCCGTTGGGGAAGCAGTCGTGTGGAAGAGAATTCCACAGTCGGGAAGTGCGAGGAAAGAAACTGTTGGAGTAGAAGTTGCGGTTGCATTTTATCGGTTTCACTGTAAAAGGGTGGGATCTAGTTGCTAATCTAGTATCTCGTTCCAATTCGTATTTAGGGGGCACCAGTGATCTAAGTTCATCGGAGCAGAAGCCGTGAAAGTATTTATAGAAGAGACACAGGGAAGCCACGTCGCGCCGGTGGGAGAAAGACTGCAGGCGGTCTGCCAAGTCGGTATCTATCACATTACAGACCCTCGCTGAACCTTATCGAGAAGCCCGAGGAGAATAGCAGGGGCACCCAACCAGATATGGCAGCAGTATTCAATGCACGGGCGGATGGTAGATTTATATATGTGCAGGATAGATTTAGACGGAAAAAACTTCCGGGCCCTACACAGAGAACCGACTTTCATAGCAGCGGATTTAGCAATGGATTCGATCTAGTCATTCCATTTGAGGTCCGCTGAAAGTGTGAGACCAAGGAGGCGTAGTGTTTTACTCTCTGGGATGCAAGCCTGGTCCATGCTAATGGGAGGTAGGTGAGATTGTCGATGATGGTTAATTGAGAGTAGCTTCGTTTTAGAAGCATTAAAATTTACTAGTCATTTCTTACCCCAGTCCAATATGGATTGGAGGTCTTTTTCAATCTTGGCTGCGAGGTTAGCTTTGACGCCTACACCAGATTTTTGTAGGAGGCGAGAGTAAACTGTGGTGTATTGTGTCAGCAATAGTTGTTCTTTGCGAATTAGCTTACTTGAACGTCTTTTATATCTAAGACAGAGAATTCGCCGAGATTGATTTAAAAACTTGATAAAGGAAATAAACAAGATCTCTTGTTTTGCACGTTTGTTAAGTTCTTTCCGGTTGAAAAATGACTCGATAATTCCCACCTTGTGGGATTGTTACTTTTTCCCCCATTTGTTGATATTCGTTTAAAATTAGAACAGTTTTGCTCACAAGGTAAAGTTCGTTTATATTTTGATAATTTTTTTATTCATTCTTAATGAAAGAGAATTTTTTCATAGTTTAATGAATAGAAATATAATAAAATCATATCAAACAGAAAAATATCATAGATAAATTAACACCTTACACCAGGTATATCTAATTAGTCAGTCAGTTAAATGCCATACGTGATACACGCTTAAGCGATCATGTCTTGAAAGAAGAAACATGACTGACTGGGCAGAAGATTATCCCACAGTGGGTTGCCATTACTTTCTGCTGTAGACTGGTTGCCAGCCAAGGTTATAGAACCCAATCTGTCCTGTTATTTAACCTATAATTGGAGAGAAAAGACAGATTAATATCTTTCCCAAGAGTATTTGTGCGTATGTGAATGCAAGGAATTTAACTGGAATTCGAACTCGGTTCCCCGATTTCTCGTTCCAAGCCGATATTCACTGCACCACAACACACATCTAATTAATACATTTCCCGAAAATTCGAAAATATGATTTGAAACACAAAATTAGGAGAGAAAATACACGCAATGATTAAACATTAGGTTCATTTCTATTCTTTAATATCGTGAAAAAATAAGTATATCATTAAATAATGTACAACACTGAGATTTTAATTGTATAATGTGATACAACTTTTCAAAAATCTAATTACATAAGGATGGCTTTAGTAGGGGTTGTATTATTTTCAAGGGTATAATTTATTCTCTGTATTTAGTTTTAGAAACACGGGGTCGTATTACATTTTGGTAGTATTATACACCAGAAAATACGGTAATGCAACAATAAAAACAAGATTTATTGAACAAACAAGGCCAATCTTTGTATTGTTACAGAATGCAAATGCATGGACCAGAATGGTCAGCAATTGGCCTCGTGGGTCGGATATTCTGATAGTGATGGATTGCTTTGTCTGGAGGTTGAATATCAGTTAAAATGGCGCGAATTCAACAGAGGGTCGAAAGAATTCTGAAACATTGATGCGCCTCCCATACGAAGGTTAGCGACCGGCTAAGACCGAACCAGGAGGGATGTGGAAAAACGCTGAGCCAAAGTGTAACATGCGTTCCTGTGACGCCAGTTCTTTTATTACCTCTTGGAATCCAAGTTGCCGCCATTCTCTCCTAATAAAACGAATAACAAAAAGAAATTATCCTTTTCGTTGATACCGTTTTATTAGTAGCGTGGGGATCCAGAGACGACACGGAACCCAAATATATCAATTATCACAACGAGTTCAACAGATTAGTTCGAATGCACTTCGGAAAATTATTACTCATTACTTAGAGCGCTAAGGAAAACAGTTTTAATGAATACGGAGTTTAGAATGAAAACCTAAAAGTTAGGTTGCTATTAAGAAAATTAAATACCCTGGTAAAATACAAGTGTTTCGAAAAGAAAATGTATCATTAATATGAAAGTGTTTCCTTTCTTAAAACAAAAAAAGGACACAAAGATAGGCACATACACGCTTGAATACAGAAAAATATTCATATACACTTTTTAGACGGGTACGCACGTAGGCATGGATGTGCGTTGTGGTGCAGTGGATATCGGCTCGGAACGAGAAATCGGGGAGCCGATTTCAAATTCCAGTTGAATTCATTGCATTCACTTACGCACAAATACCATTGGGAAAGGTATTAATCCATCTCTTCCTTCCAGTTATGGGTTAAATAACAGGACAGATTGGGTTCTATAGCCTTGGCTTGTAACCAATCTACCGCAGAAAGCAATGGCAACCTACTGCGGGATAATCTTCTGCCCAGTCAGTCATGTCTCTTTCGAGACATGATCGCCCAAGCGTGTTTCACGTATGGCACTTAACTGACTGACGAACCTAGGCAAAATCAAATACCCATACACATATGAATAGATAAAGATCATAAATTATTTTTTTACTTAAACAACATAAGAAAACGACTGAATCCGAGAAGTTTAAATAGACAATTTTGACTAAATAGTAAATATCACGTTTGATTATGAAACATGTTAATAAATAAAGATCATAAATTATTTTTTTACTTTTTACTTAAACAACATAAGAAAATCGGCTATCAGTTGCTGATTGTTTCTGACGAGTGGACCGAATGATTACAAAAACGTTTTGTCAATGAAACTGAAATTGGGGTGTTGAATCAATCAGCTAAGTGATAACATTTACATCTGTATTAATCAGATAGATAGATAGATAGATAGATAGATAGATAGATAGATAGATAGATAATGTTTTTAAAATACACACACATATACATATCTAAAGTTTCGTTAAAGGCAACTGAAAAGGTACAGTGATTAATCATTTTTATCTGTTTTTTTTTTTTTCTTTTTGTGTTCGCACAAGTGTTTTCTTTTTCTGGCCAAAAAGTGTTTAGACATTTTTACACAGTTTGTGTCCAAAAAAAAACACACTTGTACGAACGCAAGAAAAATAAATGAAAAGCTTAATCGCTCCACCTTGTCAGTCGCCTTCAACGAATCTATTATAAAACAGGGATTGCTGCCTAAATACCAAATATATATATATATATATATATATATATATATATATGAAAATAAATTAGATGCCTTTATAAATCCATTGGTAATAGCTTATTTCACGGAAATCTAACAAAACCGCTCCTCAGACCAAAATTCTACACATGGGTTAGATTTATCCCGACGAAAAGAATTGTGGGGAGACAGGGAATAAGGAAAAAATATCGATGGGCGAATTAACCTTACAAACTACCAAGGATAATATATATATATTGTAATTTTGTTATATTACAATAGTTTATAAATCACTGTAATCGGAAAATTACATTAAGCTCTGCTCTGTATTGAGCACCTTTTATAAAAGTAAATGCAAAGAACAGGTTTTTAATGTATCTGTTCTTTCATTTCCACATAATTATATAAATATATATGCTGTTTTCCTTATTTCTCAAGAGTAAAAATGATGATAAACAACTTGCAGTAAAAGAGATCACTCACCATGGATAAGTAGATGTAACTGGCATAGAGTTCTAAATTAATCTGCTCGTTCACAGCAGCCTCCGAGTCGGCATGAAAGTTCTGTCTGGGACGTGATCCAGTCATGATAAACCTTAAAGTTTCAAATCAGGACACCGTGAAACAGGAATGAAACTGCTGACTAAATCTACCGAGTTGATGATTGATTGGTACTAAATTTATTGTTAAATTGATTAGACGATGATGACGCTAGAACTTGTCCGTACGTTCACTGACGTCGCAAGACAAATTCTGATGAAGATCGATTAGCAAACTTCCTTTTATAGTCCTTTCATTGTCCTGATTAATTACGTAACTTTCTGAAAAGAAGACGTTTTTGTTTACACTTGTAAAAGAAAAGCAGGATATATTTATCTTGCAAGATCAAGTTGAACATCAAAGTTCAAATCTCAAGGAGAAGTTGATAAAATTACTTACAATTATTAATATCAACGCTCTCAATATTATTTACCGCGCTATCCTCGTATATAGTAGCGAATGCTGAATATCATCAAACATGAAAGAGAAACTCGAAGCAACCGAAATGTGGTTCTACAGAAGGATGCTGAGAATATCAAGTACCGAAGATGTGAGCAATGACAAGGTTTTGAGGAGGATAGAAACGAGGAGACATATACTTAACATCAGGAAGAGACAGCTGAAGTTACTGGGACACGTAATGAGGAAGGAGGGCTTAGAGAACCTAATACTCACTGGACGGATAGAGAAAAGAGAGACAATGAAAAGCATCGCGTGACATACTTGATGGGCATGAGCATGTGTGTAGCAACGCATAGCTTGTGAGAGAGACCAAGAAAAAAGTATTGAGAGCTAGAAGGGATAGGGGCATTTGAAGGGCCATGATCGTCTACGTCCTGAAGGGACACGGCACATAAAAGAAGATCAAAGCTAAAAAAAAAATGCTCTTTGTTTCTTTTCCTTTTTAATCATTTCACCCCAAGTAAGACGATAAAATCACTAAAATTCAAGGGGTTACTGAGAGTGAAATAAACATGGGTGACAATAATAGAACAGAATTCAAAGAGACAAAAAGATGACGATTGACATTGCATTGAATTCTCTTGTCATATCTGGTCGGGTGTTCCTGCTATAAACCTCGAGGTTCTCGACAAAATCCAAAGGAGGATCTACAATATAATAGATACTGACTTAGCAGCCCGGCTTCTCTCACTTTCTCCCTGACGTGATGTGGCTTCCCTGGGTCTTTTCTACAAATATTTTCATGGCATCTGCTCTGACGAGCTTCTTTCCCTCTTTTTCCCGAACACGTGAATTTAAATGTGCTAATAGACTGGTATTAAGGTCCCACCTATTTAATGTTGAAATAGTTAAATTTAACCACCTCTTCTACACTAACAGTTTCTTTGTTCGCACTTCCCGTTTGAAGAACTCCCTTCCGTTTACTTGCTTCCCTGATAGGTAAAAAAGTTTAAACGCAATGCCAATTGCCATTTTCTATCTCCTTTAATCCTATTCATCTTTTATTCTTTCTTAGACACCCTTTGTACTTTTTTTAAATCACTGTAACTGTCTGCGCATTAGTGGTGGCCTTACCTTGCTTGATGTGAAATAATTAAAAATAAAATTTAATTTTTGAAGATCGTATTTGACAAGAAAGCAAAGAATTGGAAGAGAGTTCCACAAGCAAGAAGTATGAGAGAAGAAACTATTAAAATAGAAATTACGGTAATATCTCGTAATTTCGGCAGTGAAATTATGAAATATGGCTGCCAGTCTAGTCCCACTTCTTTTATGTGCAGTGGCCCTTCAGGACGAAGGCAATCATGGCTCTCCACAACTCCCTATTCCTTGTAGCTCCTTTTCCTGTTACTCTTCCCAATGCCCGTTCCACCATCCTTCTGCTCAAGTTCATCAAGTATGTCACGAGTTGCTTCCCCTGCCCCTCCCTTCTCACTCCGTCCCGTGAATATCAGATTCTCCAAGCCCTCCTTCCTCATTACATGTCCCAGAAACTTCAGCTGCCTTTTCCTGGTGTTAAGTATCAGTTTCCTTTTCGTTTCCATCCTCTCCTTCTGTAGAACCACATTTTGGTTGTTTCCAGTCTTTCCCTCATCTTTGATGAAATTGTCCGGCATTCGCTGTCATATTGAAGGACAGACGTTACATAAAAATCCAGTAATCTCTTCTTTGTTTCCAACGAAATTGTCCTGTCACTCAAAACTCTAATTTAAATTTCACTTTACTTGGCTAATTTAGTAGTGCGCTTAAATTAGTGCAGTTGGGTAATAAAGATGAAAATTCATGGTAACAATTACTATGAAAATATCTATAGAAAAGGGCACAGGGAAAATACTTTACGGTGATAAAACGACTGAATCCGAGAAGTTTAAATAGACAATATATGACTAAATAGTAAATATCACGTTTGATTATGAAACATGTTAATAAATAAGGATCATAAATTACTTTTTACTTTTTACTTAAACAACATAAGAAAATCGGCTGTCAGTTGCTAATTGTTTCTGACGATTGGACCGAATGATTACAAAAACGTTTTGTCAATGAAACTGAAATTGGGGTGTTGAATCAATCAGCTAAGTGATAACATTTACATCTGTATTAATTAGATAGATAGATAGATAGATAGATAGATAGATAGATAGATAGATAATGTTTTTAAAATACACACACACATGCATATATAAAGTTTCGTTAAAGGCGACTGAAAAGGTACAGTGATTAATCATTTTTATCTGTTTTTTAATTTTTTTTTTTTTTTTTTTGTGTTCGCACAAGTGTTTTCTTTTTTTGGCCAAAAAGTGTTTAGACATTTTTACACAGTTTGTGTCCAAAAAAAACACACTTGTACGAACGCAAGAAAAATAAATGAAAAGCTTAATCGCTCCACCTTGTCAGTCGCCTTCAACGAATCTATTATAAAACAGGGATTGCTGCCTAAATACCCAATATATATATATATATATATATATATATATATATATATATATATATATATGAAAATAAATTAGATGCCTTTATAAATCCATTGGTAATAGTTTATTTCACGGAAATCTTACAAAACCGCTCTTCAGACCAAAATTCTACACATGGGTTAGATTTATCCCGACGAAAAGAATCGTGGGGAGACAAGGAATAAAGAAAAAATATCTAACCTATATTTTCCTGGGTATAACGATAAACTACATCTAGCAGTAAGACATTTGAGCATTGAGGACCGTAGAACTACATCTTAAATGCTGTTGTTACAAAGCCCACTCTAAGTGCTAGCACCAGCTAGGGCCCCAGCTATGGGAAAATAGTGAATCATATACTGAAAGTTATTTTGTTGTTTTTTTAAATAAATGAATAAATTACCAGTAACAGATTTTTGTAAAAGCAAAAAATAGGCAACGTCAATTGCCACCGTCTATCTTCTTGAATCCCGTTCATCTTTCATCCTTTCTTCAATACACTTTGTATCCAGTCTTTTCTCTTACTGCGCATTAGTGACAGTCCCGCCTTGCTTGGGGTGAAGTTATGTTAAATAAAAATAAAAAATTTAATATTTTTGAAAAAAAAAAAGAAAACTCAAGATTTCAAGTAAATTAAATTTCTTCATTAAATCATTTAGTTAATCATTAAATGACTCATAATAGATATAAAAATAGACATGATTAGGTAAGAACGGTAATTTATTGGGAAGTGCGGAAAGGACTTACGCTTGATCATGATGGTCAACGGTACGAACACAAACTAAAATCCACCCAAAAAGATAGAAAAAAACTGACTGCCAACTACCAGACTCTCAGGACTCTGACTATTTATCTTTCTTCTTTTGTTTTGTTTGGTAAGACTGTAGAATCACTTCTACATGCACGTACATACTTACATACATATCGCCATGTACACACGTTCATCCACATATACCCACATACTCTTACATTGGTACCGCGCGTGAGGTCTCTTTTTTCCCGCGCTTTATTAAGAAATATATAAGCGGATGTTCACACGTGCTTAGACCAGTTGGATCCTGCTTTTCGGGGCTAACAGTCCGAATGCCGTTAGTTCCTTTCCAACTCACATACTGCGCTAATTGCATTCAACAGTTAGCTACATCAAAATGTTTCTCTTTGTTATAAGCGTACTTCACTACTGGTTATTCAATTACTGATCAGTACAAACATTATTTCCTATTTCAGGAATTTTTCCAGCATGAACATTAATACATTTTCTTCAATATCTAAGAGAGAACTTTCTTCACTATATCTTGCATGCACAAATTAATCAATCCTGTAACCTTGCTTAATACAATGTTGCTATTATCGTTACATTGTGCTTTGAGTTATTTTATTTATGAACGTAGTAGTTTGGACAACCGACCTACTTTCCATCTTTAAAATTACTACCACGACGTTTGAACCACAACAATTGGTAACCCCGACGGTCAGACTACGACAATTGGTAACCGAGTTGTCCAGACCATAACAAGACCTTCTTCTATATCTAATGGCGATCATGGCTCAACACAATTTTCTACCTTTTATTTTCGTAATATCAAGATTTTTACCAAGTTCCTGTTTTGCCTTCCCTCCACACCTTCATTAGATAAGTTCATCATCATCATCATCATTTATCCATCACACTCAAATAATGCATAGGGCAGCAACTTTATGTTGCTGTTTCTGTAACTGTTTTTTACGGGGCAGGGTTGTTAACCCTGCACCCAACCCCCAAACCTGGAGGACCAGTGGACCATTCTTGGTCTTTACGTTTACAGCACCTGGTATTCCCAAATGGCCACCCATTTAAGCACTGCCCAGGATCGATGTTACTTAACTTCGGTGATTCAACACGATATAGCCGTAGACGTATTAGATAGGTTACTCGGTTTATACTTCTGGCCTTCTTGACCCAATATATCCTGTATCAAATTTTTCAAGCTCCCCTCTACACATTATCTGTCCCAGAAATTTCAACTTTATCTAATTCTAAACTAATACCTCTCCTTTTTGTTTCCATTCTTCTTAAAACTTTCTTGCTGTGCTCACATATTACGACCATGGTTTTTCCAACCTCCTTCTGTAGAACCACCTCTCTTGTCTCAGGTATGTTCTTCATCCGTGAAATTGTCCAGCATTCACTGCTAAACAGATGGATTTGTATTACATAGTAATTTGGACCTCTTTTCTTTATCTCAGATCCCCATTCTCTGCTTTGAAACATATCAAAAGCAAAGATATAGCCTGAATGCCAAGTGTTCGCACTTTCCTTTGGCAACTGCAAAAATCTTTATCGATATCATTAAATTGCTAAAAGGCATTCTGTTCGTTTTTCCCTTATTTATTTTTCTACTTCACAAATGTTGTAAATTATAAATTCGGAATCCCTCGGCTTCGCTGATGACAAGATAATCAAATTTCAAATCTATATTTTTTATCCATTCAAAATTATACATTTATTAAAAAATATATTCAGTTTAAATACGGAAGAAATCATCAAAAATAATAAGGGCTGGTTTATATTCTTTTCCTGTTAACCAGGTTTTGTTCTCAAACAGGAAGACAAGCCATCGTGACACAGATTTCCGTTTCATTTTAATATTTTCAATAAGAAAAATATTTGTAATATTTTAAAACTAATTTAAATTGGCTGAATGGATTTTGTGTCTTAAAATGACTGAAATCGCTGATTTTAGCGCCATTTATAGCCATCTGTCATCGCAATACAGCGTGACAATTCTGGAAACTCTAGAATCTTACCAGGATTCGTCATTGGCGGCCGAAATCTGAACAATATAAGATACGCAGATGAAACAGTGGTGATATCCGATACAGAAAAGAATCTACAGGAACTCCTACAGGAAGTAGTTAAAAAAGCGGAAAAAAGGTCAACATATAAATTACAAGAAAGCAGATTGCGTGGTTATCAGTAAAAATAGAAGTCCAAAATGTCAATTACACGTTAGGGATACTAAAATCAAACAGGTGCAGAAATTTAAATACCTGGGGAGGGTTCTAACAAAAGTCGGAAAGTGCGATACGGAGATCCAAAGGCGTATTGACATGGCCAAGGATACTTTCCAGAAGCTGAGTAAAGTATTAACAGACAGAAAAATTTCGTTGGAAACAAAGAGAGTGCTTGATTGTGTGATGTTTGTCCTTCAATATAGCAGTGCATGCTGGACAATCTCATCAAAGATGAAGGAAAGACTTGAAGCAACCGAAATGTTGTTCTACAGAAGAATGCTGAGGATACCATGAACAAAACACGTGAGAAACGACGAGGTTTTGGAGAGGATGGGCACAAGAAGAAAACTGATACTTAACATCAGGAAATGACAGCTGAAGTTTTGGGACATGTTTGTGGTGCAGTGGATATCGGCTCGGAACGAGAAATCGTGGAGTCGAGTTCAAATTCCAGTTGAATTCATTACATTCACTTACGCGCAAATACCCTTGGGAAAGGTATTAATCGTCTCTTCCTTCCAGTTATGGGTTAAATAACAGGACAGATTGGGTTCTACAGCCTTGGCTGGCAACCAATCTACCGCAGAAAGCAATGGCCACCTACTGCGGGATAATCTTCTGCCCAGTCAGTCATGTCTCTTTCGAGACATAATCACCCAAGTGTGTTTCACGTATGGCACTTAACTGACTGAATGAGGAAGGAGGGTTTGGAGAACGTGATGCTCACTGGACGAATAGAGGGGAAGAGAGAAAAAGAAAGCAAGGTATGACATACTTGATAGACTTGAGCAGTTGGATGGTGAAGCGAGGATAGAGATATTAAGAGCGACAAGTGATAGGGAGATGTAGAAGACCATGATCGGCTACGTCCTGAAGGGACACGGCACATAGAAGAAGAATCGCGATGTAATTATCTTTATTTAAAAATCTTTCAAAAATAAAATATGTACTTTTCTGAAGCTTTATTTAAGAAATATCTTAAGTTTAATTAATCTGATTTGAAACAAATATTACTTTTTGTTTAAAATATCACATAAATGCATTTTTATCTCAAAGCTAAGCGTTTATTTAAATCGTTGACAGAGTTACAACGTTTTTTCTATGGTGGATATATCTGCAAAAATTACTTAAGGAATATGACGTGAGCAACTTTTTTATATAATTTTTAACTATCCAATAATCTTATAGAATTAGAAAAATATTGTCCATAATCTGAAGTTTTATATGAATTTTAGGTATTTTGGCTTTAACCTTATTATAGTTATAGCAATTATTTTTTTTTATAATGATGTGTATGAACTACCGGATTTTTTTTTTTAATTGGCATGTTTATACATAAAAAAACAATCAAAATTCTTATTAAAATATTGGGAGTCACTGAATTATAAAACTTTTCCATTTATGATTAGTAAATATAACTTTCACTTATTAACCTAACCGATACAAATTAATACAGAAATTTAAGATTTAAAATTTATAAATTATTCAAATTAAAAATTTTAAAATAAGAAACAATTCTTGTAAATTTCATTATTCAGAGGATTTTTTAAAGATGATAGTGTCCATAACATATATTATTAATAGAAGCAATTAAAAGCATTTATAATTCTAATGTCTTAGTTTTATTGCACTTTTTATTTTACGATTCAGAGCAGAGTTTTGGTAACTGGGGTCTTGTTTTACAAGAAGAAAAGATTATCTAAATTCTTCAACGCGTTCTGCGTATTACTAATGCAAACATTAAGCGATACAAAATTTAATTTCTCGAGATCTCATAAAATTAAACAAGTGAGTGTTAAGAGATGTAAAAAAGAAAAAAAGAAGATTTTCACCAAGATTTTTTAAATTTAAATATTTCTAAAATAATTTCATTCATTTTTTTTTTTAATAAAGTCTGAAAGTATCATAACAATTCGTCAATTATTTGATTTTTGCAAGAATTTCCGAATGAGTGTATTTTTCATTCCAAAGAGACACCAAAATTTCCTATTCTAATTTTTGGTTCCCACAAC
Organism: Ascarosepion bandense; assembly: GCA_037127315.1. Lineage (NCBI taxonomy): Eukaryota > Metazoa > Mollusca > Cephalopoda > Sepiida > Sepiidae > Ascarosepion > Ascarosepion bandense. The sequence continues at coordinate 2,439,768 of JBBBDQ010001047.1, forward strand.
ACCCCATCCACTCCCGCTGACGGAAGAAATACAAGTTTTTAAACCCAACTTTTCAACGTTCTAAAAAGGATTAAAAATATAACTTAATCAAAAACTTTCCTCTTAATAATAACAAAGATTTTGACGATAAACCTTTTGATTAATTTTGAGACATATGCTTATTTTTAGCCAATCTGTGTAGGTACTGAGTTTAATGATTTACTTTCTTTTTTTTTTTTCAGGTATATTCACTGGAAGACAAAAGGTGTTTTGTGTGCTAAGTATACTCAAACACAGTCGAACAAGACTATATAGAGTGCGTTTGTTAGAGAATTCGCTAAAAATGCACCAAGTGCAATGTAGATTAGTACATGGCACATTCAAAGAGGAAGGCTACCTGTGCAGAGCAAAAGAATTTGGACGGCCACCGGTGTCACAGGCAAACATTTTGAACATTTGTGAAAACTTGTGAAATCGTTCATGAAATCCACATAGCTTTTAATTTCTCATTCAAATTTTGATTGAATGACTCTTGTTTTGCTTAACAATAAGTGTGTTTAGTTTTATTTACATTTAAGTTCATGTAGTCGAGGCACCAGAAAAAAAACACGTCAGAGCAGTTGCCATCAAAAGTATTTGTACAAAGGACAGAGGAAAGCCACGTTAAGTCGTTGAGAAAGTGACTAAAGTCGAAATGCCTCGTAAAGATTGATTACATTACAGATCCTTCTTTGGATTTTGTCAAGAATCTCTAGATGTACAAAAGAGCACCAGATCAAATATTGCAACAGTATTCAATGAACGGGTGTAGGGTAGATTTGTAAATGTGCAATATAGAGTCTGATGATAAGTTATTTGGTCCGAGGCAGTGACTCAAACTTTCTTTTTGTAGATGCAGCTATTGATTTAATATAGACGCTCCACTTCATCAGTGGAAAACATGAGATCAAGAAAGCATAGAGTGTTGTTTTTCTTCAGTCTCTAGCATCAGCTTCTATGGGGTTATTAAATAAAAGCGGTTTTGTTTTTGAGGCGTTAAAATTTACAAGCCATTTCTTGCCCAAGTTAACCATTTATTGGGGTCCCTTTCAAGAGCAGCTGTAATATGTTAACGTGTAATATTCATTTCCATGTCCAATTTTAGATATTACATAATAGTTCAGTATTTTTCTTTTCTTCGTTTTTTTAAGATATTTTGTTTCTAAAAGTTAACTTTTCTTATTCTTACTCTCCTTCAGAATTCAGCTTTACATTTTTCCTCTTATCTGTTCTTAAACTATACAGATCGTTAAATTTCTCCATCTGCTTAATTTTGACGTCACCGGTACACAATGAATTATTCTGAGCTAACTCGTTTGCTGGTACCTATGTATTCTGCCTTCTTACAGATAAAAAAATAGAATATGATTTTTTTTACGTCTTATCAGTTCTGATCAATGTATTGTTCAACTTTGAAATTATTTGACATGGTAGGTTTTTTTATCATTGGCTGTACAAAAGTCCAAAACTCAAAAATGTGTAAACATCTTAATACTGATACTGTTATCTCTGATTGACACATCTTTATTCTAAAAATTGTTGACATCAACCGATTTACAACTTTCTTTTCATAAAAAGAAGTGTGTGTGTTGTCTTTAATTTGGTAATTATATATTATTTTTAGCACCCGGGGAATAGCTGAGTGGCTTGAAAGAAATTTATCGGTCTACGTACGCGTGTGAAGTTAAATACCTACTTATATATACATGTGTGCGTGTATATATATTGAGTGATTTGACTTGATTCTCTTCAAAGGAAGTAAGGATTAAAAGTCAAACTTGACAAGTTCAGTTCAGCATAAGATTGGTTCTATATTTGTGAAGTTGTAACAAAATTTAGATACTCTTTATGAATAACATTTAAGGTCAGTCAGTCAGTTAAGTGTCATACGTGAAACACACCTGGGCGATCATGTCTCAAAAGAGACATGACTGACTGGGGAGAAGATTATCCCGCAGTAGGTTGCCATTGCTTTCTGCGGTAGACTGGTTGCCAGCCAAAGCGATAGAACCCAATCTGTCCTGTTATTTAACCCATAACTGGAAGGAAGAGACGGATTAATACCTTTCCCAAGGGTATTTGCGCGTAAGTGAATGCAATGAATTCAACTGGAATTCGAACTCGGCTCCCCGATTTCTCGTTCGAGCCGATATCCATTGCACCACAACGCACATAACATTTAAGGTACAGATTGTAAAACCCTACAACTGGATTGCACAAGTGTGTTATATACCTCAGCAGTGTTCATAGAATCTATTTAAAAGAGATGTAATTTTTCCTAGCGAAATATTAACTGTCGAGTATGAACTTATATATATATATATATTGTAACTAAGTTGTAGAACTTGTAGGTTTTTTAACCTTTTGTTCATGCATTTTTGTGTAGTGATACTATGAATTTATAAACCATTGTAACAACTATTACAGTATATATATATATATATATATATATATATATATATATATATATATATATGCAGTGTATCCTAAAAACACGACTGAACTCACAAAAGATTTATGTCTAAAACAAACTACAAATTTTACACTTCTAAATTATCCTCCTCTCGAGTGTGAAAAAAGTTTACACATTTTTTGTGTGAGCAACTATATTCTTATAGTTTGAATTTTATTTATTGAATAATTGACTTGTTTTTATCAAACCTTTGCATGTTATTTAAAGCCATAAAATATTCTTTTGATTGTTAGAATTTTTAGAAGCTAACAATGATTTATCCCGATAAAAGTAATATACTAATTATACAAATATATTACTAATTAAATCTTAACTGTGACGAGAAAAGGCGGATTCATAACTTTCCCAAGGCTATTGTCGCGTGTAACTGCATATAATGAACCCGACTGGCATTGGAATTCGATTCTTCGATTTTCTATTCCATTAAACTATCCGCACACCCAATTTTACAGCACTTGCTATTCCAAAGCGGTCATCCATTGTGGTACTGACCAGGTTCGACATTTCTTTACTGTGATGATCGTACGAGAACCGGTATTTCAACGCGATATGGCCAAAAGACAGTTTGAATTTAATCTTGTGTTAATTGTAATATCTTGGCTGTTGATATAAAATAAAATAAATACATAATTCTTTATTTTGCACGACTTCCTTTCCGATGTTTGAATTTGATCTTGTGTTAATTGTAATATAGCGGTTGCTATGTTTTTCTTACCCACATTCGGTCCATGTCATTTACTCGTCTGCGATTGGGTAATAAATCACTACTGTCCTTGTATAGGACAATTTAGCAATCGCAGTTGCCTTTAATCTTTCGGCTCTGAAGTAGCTCTTTCATGTGTGTGTGTGGTGATTGGTTAATTTCTAGCCAATCACATATTTTTTTATGTAAAAAAGTTTTTTTTTCCCGCGGTTGCTGTTTGATCCACTCTCCTCTCTTATAAGCAGCGACTTTCAGCAAACTTGTCAGTAGACCAACAGGCTGGCTAAAGGACTCGACGTAAATCTCTTTCTAATCATACCTTACCTAACGCACACACAGACACAGAACTTTGTCTTCACCAAGAACCTTTGAACTTTGAAATCTTGACCAAAATTTGTATCACTTACAATTACAATAAAAATAATTGTATCTTTCATGTTATTTGTTCTTTCATGAAAATCCTTCTAACAATTATAACAAACCTTTTCAGCGCAAGAAAAAACTTTCTTCATTTAATTTATTTTGGTCAACAAACAGTTAAAGGGGGACAACTTTTTCCTTCTATATGTATACTACTATTACATGCTTTGTTTGTTTATTGAATATATTTTAATTTATTGGTTACAAATTGGAGTTGTCTTTATTTTTCTTGAATCGTATGTTGGACAAATCGTAATATAAATCGTAAAGGACTAAAATTCCTCTACAGTAATATTTTGGTTATTAATACAAGAGAAAATAAAATTGTTCTCAGAGAAAATCTGATAACCACCATAGACAATCGCATCTACCTCCAATTAGCATGGAACAGGCTTGCCTCCCAGAGAGTAAAACACTACGCCTCCTTGGCCTTACACTCTCGGCGTACCTCAAATGGAATGACTATATCGAATCCATTGCTAAATCCGCTTCTATGAAAGTCGGTATTGAATACTGCTGCCACATCTGGTCGGGTGCTCCTGCTACTCTCCTCGGGCTTCTTGACAAAATACAATGGAGAATCTGTAACGTGATCGATCCTGACTTGGCAGACCGGCTGCAACCACTCTCTCACCGGCGTGACGTGGCTTCCCTGTGCCTCTTCTATAAGTACTTCCACGGCTTCTGCTCCGATGAACTTAGATCATTGGTGCCGCCTAGGTACGAATTTACACGAGATACTAGATTAGCAACTAGGTCCCACCCTTTTACAGTGAAACAGATAAGATGTAACCGTAATTTCTCCTCCAACAGCTTCATTTCTCGCGCTTCCCGCCTGTGGAATTCCCTTCCACGTGTCTGCTTTCCCGACAGCTACAATCTCCAGGAGTTTAAATATAAGGTCAATAAATACCTCCTATCACACTAACTTGCATCTATTCTCCTAACACTCTCACCATCTACCCAACCCTCATTCTCGGTATCCTTACCCGTCTATCACCCTGGATTCATATATGTTACAGGCTGGACATATTCCACAAACAGGAAACCAAGAAGCTTGGGTCTTCCCTAATTGAGGACTGCTAGCTGGATTTTATTCTATGTTTGGTAAAGATATATTGCCAAAAGGAAATGACACCATGGATTTGTAAGCTGCTGGAAAAGCAGATTTCGCTCTGCCGGGACCAGGTGTGTGTGTGGGGGGGGGGGGGGGAGAAAGCAACCTTAAATTTTAAATGCTAAAAATAAATAAAACTGCCGCTTTCGTCATTGTATGGTTTGACGTTACTAAGCAGTTGTCATGTGACCCAAAGAGAGATATACAATATAATTTGACTTTCATGAGAATTAATATTCTTCGATCTAAGTTTTGTTCATTTAAAGCAACATTCAAATCCAATGTGAGCTATTTTTTAAATATTGATTTAATATGATTAATAACTTGAATTTTATTAATATCAATTCATTATGTTATTATTACGATTTCTGTTCTACATCGATCCCTTAGTCCAAAAAGATCCCCGATTTTGAATTTCACATTGAAAGTAGACGATGTCCTACGCGGAGAATAATATATCACATATACACAGCAAAGCAGAGTATAAGGAGACACATCTTACATATAATATGGTGATACACCTGTATCTAGAGAAGCCATGTTTAGAACTTTCAAACAGGCCTGATTCATATATGTCCCAGGTGATAATATATTCTACAAACAGGAAACCAAGAATCTTGGGGTTTCCCTAATTGAGAACTGAGATGGATGAATTGTCATCTAAATTACTAAAAAAAACGAAAATAACTCTATCTCATTTCAGCAGATATATTTACTAAAACTACACGAACATATCTTGAAATACTAAAGAGTAAATTTATTTAATAAAATTGCCATTGGCTTTAATCACAGCCTCCATACGACTGCGGAATCTCCTGCATCTCTTCTGGATGGTCTTCTTGTTTAAATTGAATGCTACCATAATGCTTGCCTTCAGTTCATCTTTGGTATTACAAGGAGCTTTGTTGGTCTCTCTCTTAACTGCACTCCACAGATAATAATCAAGGGTGTTGCAGTCTGGAGAGTTAGGTGGCTATATTGACTGGATGTTTGAGCCAACTCTTTCCGAATCTAGTACACTGTCCTCGGACTGACACCCAAACACTCTGAAATGTTATTGTAGCTTCTGGTACGAATGCTAAATAGTACAGCATGCCTTTCCAAATTTCTGGCTGAGTGAATTGCGTCATTGTGCTCTTTTTTCACAGACAGTGCCCAACTGACTCTACTATACTCTGCAGTCGACAGTGGCTTTGTTTCTTAGCAGAAATTCATTTAAGTGTTGGATTCTTTGTCTTTATTTATTTGTTCCCTACTCTCTCTCTCTCCCTCTCTCTCTCTCTCTCTCTCTCTATCTCTCTCTCTCTCTCTCAATGCCGGCTAGCGTTTGGGTCAGGCCGCAAGTCCCAGAAACTAACCACGCGCATGCGAAATTAAAAATATATAATGTAGACAATTTACTCATCGCATACTGAATATGGTACGGAGGCTGTTTTGTAAGAGTTATTAATTTGCATAAAAATAAACATTAATGACAAACAGTATTATAAAACAGGAAAATCGTCAGTTTTTTCGTATAACACCGCACACTACTTTTCTTATGGGTGGATTAGTATGCGTGCTTATATCCGTCAGATTAATAAATAAAAAATCCATACTTTTCTTTAGAAACTGCGTGGCTATATGTAAGTTCGTTTACGAAATTGCAACAGTTAAAATCCTCAGTAACTCAGAAGTGAATCTGAGTGAGGATTTAATTAAAACATTCAGATAATTTCCAGATATCGTTTCTCTTGCATGTAACTTCATTAGAGCTCATATTTTAAATAAAAATGTCTTGCGTATCTTTCCTCATTTCCAGGGAAGATATGCGAACTATTTACAATAAAATATATATAAATCCTCAAACAATACGGAATCTCTGATTGGTTTAAGTTCCTACACACTCGAGAGTATAGGTAATTGTTATATAGTATTAAAAACGTGAAAAAAATCGTAAAATTTTTCATATATGGCCGTGCGCGTCTCTTCTTATGCTTATATGGGTGTATTAATATGCGTACCTATATGTAAGTTCACCTCCGAAATTGCAACAGTTAAAGTCCTCAGTAACTGGGAAGTGGAGACTTTTTAAATGTCATCTTTCCTCTCCAGTCAAACCAATCCCGAATAAACGCATCGTTGTCGTCTCAAGTGGAAGTTGTTCACCATCGATAGCGGCTTGTCGTCTATGGAAAATGTCAGCCGACGTCCGGCAGATGAAAAACTCTACACATAAAGCCTGGAGTTTCTTCTCTGAATTATCACCCACTGTTTGTATGTTACATTGACTACATCAGTGGGCAGAGTATTTTACATTGATCTTTTCTTGTAAACTGACAGATGTTCCTTCTTATTCTTTCTTTCATGTCCCTTCATGGACGATCATGGGATGTTGCTCTACAGAAGGATGCTGATAATTCAATGGATGGATCGCGTAAGAAACGAAAGTTTTAAAGTTCCTGGATGAACAGCGGAACGGGTGTAGGTACGGTAAAAAGCAAGCGTTACTAAGAGCTACAAAGTATGAGAAATTGTAGAGAGTAATGGTCGCTTTTGTCCTGGAGGGGTACGGCAGAAAGTATTAATGAATAATCATTCATATGTGCAGATTTTCAAAACTATTTATTTTTTGTTTTGTTCTTTTTTTCTTTTTTGGGGGAGGGTTGTTTGTTTGTTCTTTTTTTGTTTGTTTTTTTTTGGGGGGGGGTCTCAGAAAGGATTTGGTTGAATAAATAAAAGTAAAAAAAAAAATATTTCCTAAGCATTTAGGATTTTATCACAAATCAATATAAACCAACAGATAAAATTAATTTTATAACCTAAAATGTCAGACAAGTAGTTGAAACGTGCAGTGGCCACGATATTTAGAAAACATACATAACTTTTCAGATTTCATCGGAAGATTTTTTTTTTCAATCTGAAGAAGGACTTTTTCCCTTATCTCTACTAGTTTATAGTATTTAACTGTGAGGTTAGTGTTCCTGGCTGAGAGATACACACATTGCAATTTTGGAAAGCCATGTACGCTTTCGCCACGAACCAACTAACTACGTACACACATTTATCTTCTTACATAACATCTAACTAGTATTCTTTACAGTAAAGCATTAAACCACCACGAACTGCTTAAGTAACTTAAATCTATCTCTTCTATACGAACTAAGAAATAGCACATGGATACTCTTTTTTAAATAGTTTTAGCACACTCTGAAACAATACATTTAAGAACATTTTTCTCACATATATTTCCCAACAGAGCAAGAATAGTAGGAAGCTTTATATTATATAACGAGTTGCACTTCTCACAACATAGATAGATAGATAGATAGATAGATAGATAGATAGATAGATAGATAGATAGATAGATAGATAGATAGATAGAATTTTAACGCTACATCTTTTCTTAAAGCAGGTGATCATGGCTCTCTGGTATATCTATGAGATAATTGAGAGGTTTCCCGCTGCTTACTCCACGGTTGTGAATTCAATGCTTCTTTTTCCTTGAGGTGGCTAAAACTAAAAGTTTAGAACCCAGAGTATACTTATATTTTATCAATTTTAAGTTAGAGACAATGGTTGAATTGATGCCTTTCATGGTGACATTTGTCCAGAAGTGAACACAATAGACTAAGTTAGAATCTGAACAAAGCAAAATAACCACACTCCCGACAGAGATAGATAGATAGATAGATAGATAGATAGATAGATAGATAGATAGATAGATAGATAGATAGATAGATAGATCCAGACTGATAGATAGATAGATAGATAGATAGATAGATAGATAGATAGATAGATAGATAGATAGATAGATCCAGACTGATAGATAGATAGATAGATAGATAGATAGATAGATAGATAGATAGATAGATAGATAGATAGATAGATAGATAGATCCAGACTGGAATAGATAGATAGATAGATAGATCCAGACTGGAATAGATAGATAGATAGATAGATAGATAGATAGATAGATAGATAGATAGATAGATAGATAGATACTTGGTTTATACACATGAGTAAACGATAAATATGTCAGAAGGTTCCTGCTTAATGATTGACAAATGGATGTTTATTAAAAGCAGTCGTAAGTTTAGATAATTATATTGTGGTGATACCGAGCAAGCGAGGGACCGGATGTTTGCCCTCAGAGGTCCAGATAGAAAATGACCAGAACTGGTTTTTGCGCATCTGGGCTCCACGCAGATGTTCCGGTGGAAAACCAAAAATAAATAAATATAAAATTCTTTTTACGGGCTCTTTTCGCGAGCCGACGTGAATTTCGTTTATCGTCCAATAGGAAGCCCAGAATTAAATCCGGGTGTGAATCCCAAATGACTTGTTCGGAGCCCCGAAGACGAAATAAAAAGACGACACAGGAAACAATCGCCAGTTGAGAAAATACGAGCATAATTAACACGTCCCTTGACATACGTCAAGCGATCGTATTATTTTGCCTCTCCTTTCTCTCTCATCTTCTTCTTCACTGTTCACTGAGCCACTTAACAACTGACCGGTACCCGAGGGACCGAGCGGAGACTTCGAAGACACTCCTAACAAACAAACGCACACACAATCGCCCGGTTCACACTCCACCTACGTCTATTGAACAGGTGTAGAGGCTTATCCCTTGTTCCCTGTTTAGGATGTGGTTCCCGGCTTTCTCTTTTCCAATCTTTTCATTCTTACGTAGCCCCCTGCGCTTCAGTGGCATTACCGCCTTGCTTGGGGTGATATGATTTTTAAAAAAAACATACATACGCACAAACTCTTTTCGGCAATTACTGCTATGAACATTTTTAACGACCTTTGTACCAACGAAAAGACATTACTTTTATTTATAAAAAAAAACTTAATTGATATATATATATGCGTGTGTGTGTGTGTGTGTGTGTGTGTGTGTGTGTGTGTGGTTTCTATGCACAATTTGATTTTCTTATTTTATACTCCTCTTATAGTGGGCTATCTACTAACAAGGCCAAATTCATTTAATCTGTTTCAACACACAAATACACTACACTATGACGGATAACCCACTATAATATCTCCTAAGGACATAGATAGATAGATAGATAGATAGATAGATAGATAGATAGATAGATAGATAGATAGATAGATAGATACGCACACCCACACACAAATGCACATATATGTATAGGCGTCTTATGGTGTAATCTTTAGCAACCTGGTTTTGTAGAACATGAATAATGAGTTCACTCTTGCATACATACATAGTTATTAGATAGATAGATAGATAGATAGATAGATAGATAGATAGACAGACAGACATACCTCCGTGGAATTCATGTAGGCTGGCAAACTCTAGTTAACAGATATCAATATATAAATTATTAAAAAAAAGCAGCTGTACATATCAGAGTAAAAGGAGAAAAAAAACCGGAAATGAAGAAGATTACAACAATGGTGATTAGAGAGAGAAGCCAGCTTAGAAAGGCTTAGAGTTCAATCAGTCAGTCTCTCCGTTTTTAGCTGAAAATGTCACAATTTTATGATCTTAAGTTTTTGAAAAGTGTCGGTTTATAAAATGTCTTCCGCCTTTAACAGTTGGTAGTTCGGTTGGTGCATCTGTCGACCTTTCTTTAGCAGTCGAGAACACCCACTTTTTATGTCAATGGTTCACGTGGTCAATTCATGGTAATTCTGAGGGGACATTTTGGACGAAACAGCGTATCTGAGATTTCATAAAAGCCATTAGTGATTTTGAGGTGGGCTGAACAATTTGTTCGGATAAAATTATGGTGAAATAGAAATTATACAAAAATGTTGGATTCAAATCAAATATGAAAATAAAAATATGAATAAACAGGCTTAGATAGATAGATAGATAGATAGATAGATAGATAGTCAGTCTAATAGAATAATAGACTTAGCTATAGCAAAAAAAAAACGTAGATTTTTAAGTCATGAAATATACTTACTTCTAAACCTGTTTCGATCCCAGAAAATATGTCCGCAATCAAATTCTTACTCTTCTTTTATATGTCGGGTTCTTTCAAGACGTTGGTGATCATGGTTCTCCACACCTTTCTGCTTTTTGTAACTCTTAATTAGTTTTCTCTTTTTGCTATTTCTTTTGTTCTACCGTCCATTTATTCAGCTCATTAAATATGCTACGTGCTGCTTTCCCTTGACCCTCTTTTTCTCAATCTGTCTTATGTGAATCAAATTTTCCGAGCCCGTTCTCCTAATTACCTACCCCAGAAATGTGAATTGTCTCTTTCTGGTGTTAAGTATTAGTCAGTTAAGTGCCATACGTAATAAACACTTGGGTGATCATATCTCGAAAGAGACATGACTGATTATGCAGAAGATTATCCCGCAGTATGTTGCCATTACTTTCTGCAGTAGACTGGTTGCCAGTCAATCTGTAATGTTATTTAACCCATAGCTGGAGAGAAGAGACGGATTAATACCTTTCCCAAGGGTATTTGCGCATAAGTGAATGCAATGAATTCAACTGCAATTCGAACTCGGCTTCCCAATTTCTCGTTCAGAGCCGATATCCACTGCACCACAACATCCTTTTTGTTTCTCTAAAATCTCGTCGTTGCTCACATGTTCGGTCGATGGTATCCTCAGCGTCTTTCTGTTGTTTCAAGTCTCTTCTTCATCTTTGAGGAGATTGTTCAGTAGACACTGTCATATAGGAGGACATATATCACATAGCAGTTCAGTACACATTTCTTTGTTTCTAATGAAGTTTTCTAGACATCAAATGTTTTGGTTTTTAACTAGTTTCAAGGATCGATTATCATTTTCCTAGCCAAAAAGACCACGATTAAACTTGGTCTGCTATGTAACTACTATTATGGTACACTAAGTGAGGAACAAAGTGACTTGGAATATTCTACGCGACAAACGTTCTGATAAGTACACTTCATTAAGACCTCATATTGTCTACCTCAAATCCTCAGCTAAATTTCTTTTTATGTATGGCAAACTAACACAATTTTTATGTTAAACTATATTCTAGTTTGTGCTTGAACTGATATCAAAATAATGCAATAGTGATACTTGGCGGCACCCATCTCTTCTCGACAGATAGAACAGGTTGCACTAAGTTATATATTGTCAGCATAAGAGAGCAATTCATCACCGAACCGATTGTCAAAGGTGGATTCGAGCCTTTTCAAAAAAGGGAGCAATGAAATCAAAATAAACTACGTTTTACAAACTACAGCCTGAATTTGAATTCGATTCGTCGATTTCATTTTTTATACGAGTAAACTTTAAAGCAAGGTTTTTTAAACTGAAATACATGTACCTCACGAGATACCATATTATAATTTTTTCTGGTTCTTTAGCTAGTTCGTTCGTTAACACGTACGTTACGCTCTGTCAGTACATGGCCTATTGCGTTTTGATCGCGTGGAAAGATTTAAAGAGACACAATTTGGTTTCAGTAAGAAAGAACGAAAAAAGGTATCATTTGTTTATTTTCTTCTTCAGTGAAATGAAAAAAACTTGTCAATCTTTATAATCTTCATTTTTCCCCTCTTACTTCTTTTAATAATGACCTGCATTGTTGTGATGCAGTGGATATCGGCTCGGAACGAGAAATCGGAGAGCCGAGTTCGAATTTCAGTTGAATTCGTTGCATTCACCTACCCGCAAATACCCTATTAATCTGTCTCTCCAGCTATGGGCTAAATAACAGGACAGATTGGATTCTAACCAGTCTACGGCAGAAAGCAATGGCAACCTACTGCGGGAAAATCTTCTGCCCAGTCAGTTATGTCTCTTTCGAGACATGATCGCCCAAGCGTGTATCATGTATGGCACTTAACTGACTGACTGGCTGTATGAGTAGGCCATTTGACTAAATTGAAGCAGGAAGAGAAAAAAATTAAAATTGGAATTTGCAGACACGCTTCGTTCCTTATCCAGTGAGACTAGATATAAACAAAGCAAAAGAAAAGAGGGTTTACTCATTCAAATCAGACATGATCGATCAATATTTGGTTAAAGTTGTTAAGCTCAAATATTTAAAGGTGCAATAGGTGAATTTTCACGGGTATTTTGTAGTTCTGCATTAATTGACTGGTTGATTTGTTTTTACGGCTTATCAAACTTTTTGAAGGTTATTTAAATGTCAGGAAATATTTTTAGATTGTAAGATTTTTAGAGATAAAAATGATTTAACTAATATAAGTTCTACTAATTAACCCAAAGCTTGAGAGAGAAGAAGTGTGTTCATGCCTTTCCCAATGCAACTGAATATGTGAATATAACGAACCCGACTGGAATTCGAACTCAACTCTCCAATTACCAATTACGAGCCTTTATCCTTTACACTACCGGCAACATCCAAGCTTGCAAACGGTCACATATCTATATACTTACATACCAGGCTTGGCGTTGCTTAACTTTGGTGATTGTACGTGAAACGGTGTTTTGAGCGTGATATGACTTTAGGTTTATTATAGAAACCCGGGATAAGTATATTTATACATTAAATACGAGTGGATCTGTGCCGTCAAAAATGACGGCAAAATATTTGTATCGAGATGCCGTTGTGTATCAGTATTATCTCGTCAGACAGTGAAATATTTTTTCTGTTAGGAATCATTATATAGAGAAGCTTAAAACCAACACTATTAGAACCGTATCCAGATAATTAAGTCGAGATTTTTGGAGGGTTTGTCTCAATGAACCAATAGAAAACCAGGTCATGGATAGGAGAAATCGGATTGTAAGGGTAAAGGGGAATAGAGATGTGAAGTGACTTAAAAACCAAACGTTTTCTATGCCGGTGATGAAATAAATTGAATGATACGTATGTAGCATTTAGCAAGTCTGAAAAGTTATTGTGTCCTCATGAAATGGTTACAGGATTTTCTTTAAGTTATTTATCCCTTAAAGTAGTGAACAAGTGACAAAGATGGGAAAGTTTTAAAAAAATACACTGCACGTCAAACATATGTAGTTGACTTAGTGAGTGATCTATCCGTTAACAGAAACAACTTAATTATCAGAAGATGGAAGAATCAATCAATTTATGCTATAGGATAAATTATTGATTATCTAGTTATATTATATTAGGAAAGATTAACTATACTTTATGGTATATTTTAGATGATGATGACAGATGGAAGTTACTTCGCTATGTTCATTGAGCAAGTTTAGTTTTTGGAATTTGTTAATTTGTAATTTTTCCTGCATACATAGAAAACATGGCTCATGTAAAGATTTACAAGTCCTGATTTTTAACATTTTCCATTTTACGGAAGAGGTTTTATTGGCATCTTTTAATTGCCAATGATAAGTAGAAAGTGATATGCTACTACGGTAAGGCTTATTATTAAAAGATGGGATGTATAAATAATGGCGAGTTTTAAAAGGATTCTTGGCACAACCGATATAAAATTTTATATAAATTTTATTACTGTAAGATTTTCTATGGTAGAAATAGAGCATAGGCAGACTATAAAACCAGTTAGACACTTCTTTTGTAATGGACACTCAATAGGTTATCGGCAATTGCAGTTATTGTTATTGTGATCATTAATATTTTTAGGATGTTTTTGATTGTTCCGGTTGCTATATCTGTTAAAATTTTATTATTTTGTTTTTTGATGATCTTCTCAAGGTTATCCATACAGCTCAATTTGAGAGTATTGTTGTTACAAATTTTGTTAAGTGAGGTACGGCTCTTGTGTTGCAATAAACTATGTTTTTATTATAAACTTATAATAAAAATATTACCATATATTACCCGCTAAGTATCGAGCACTTTAATAAAGTAAATAACTACAAACAGTGAACTGCCAACCCATTACGACTTCTTATATATACACTACCGGCCATAATTATTAGGCCACCCCAGTTTTTTAAAAGAAATGATGTTTTTCATACTACTTTTAGTATTTATTGCCAAATGAAAATAGAATGGTTCTTTTGTTATTACTATTTTGCAAAATTTTACAAAGCAAGAAGCAAAGACGAACTCGCCTGAATCACCCTAAACTTTTTCATTCATTCATTGATGAAACTGCTATATAAGTAATTATTAAATATTTATAAATTCATTTGATGCACATGTTATTGTGCAATATTAGCAAAAGAACCATTCTATTTTTCATTTGCAATTATTCACATGGCAATAAATACTAAAAAAATAGTATGAAATATATCATTTTTTTAAAACACTGGGGGTGGCATGATAATTATGCCCGGTAGTATATATATATATATTCTTAACTGCTCGACTACTCAATTATTGCAAAAAATAAAATAAAACAATAAGACACTGTTAAAGAGTGAATACGCGGCAAGAGGTTTAATAATTGATTGCAAAGAGAATGAACTGGGCCGAGGCTGCCTTACTATTCTCTCTCTCTCTCTCTCTCTCTCTCTCTCTCTCTCTCTCTCTCTGAGCGTAACAGGAGGGATATAATTTTGAGCAAAAATATATCTCGTCACTGTCATTAATACATACTAAAGTTGCCGACATATACACACACTTAATTCGTCTATGATTTGGATGCGCTTAACACATTATTTTCGCTTACATATGTGCGTTGTGGTACAGTGGATACCCTTGGGAAAGGTATTCATCCGTCTGTTCCTTCCAGTTATGGGTTAAATAGCAGGACAGATTGGGTTCTATAGCTTTGGTCGGCAACCAGTCTACCGCAGAAAGCAATGGCAACCTACTGCGGGATAATCTTCTGCCCAGTCTCGAAAAAGACATGATCGCCCAAGCGTGTATCACGTATGGCACTTAACTAACTGACTGATACTTACATCCGTAATAAACATCAAATGTTTTTATTACGCATTTTATTACACTTCAACAGACACAAGTTTTTTTTCTACATTTAATATTCATCCATTGCTTTATCATACGTGACACGTATCTGACCAATGAAATTATACCTCAATCAATATACTGTCTCTTAGACTTTTAAACCATTCGACTTTAATGAATCACCGAAGAAGCTTGTTAAAGTGAAATGTGTTAGATTAAAGACACTTTTTTCGTACTTGTTCTTTACTTATTTTATTCATCTAGTCGGATTCCGATCCATATATTCAACTTATCCATATATATATATATATATATATATATATATATATATATATATATTCTAAACATATACTGTTAAATATAATAGACAATGAATGTCTATTATGTTTCATCATGAGCCGTTCTAAACATCGTATTTTGGCTTTAATTTCAGGTGAAAATAAAGACAAAAATTTTCAACATTTGGATAATTTTTTATTAAGTTGGTTCTAAGCTTTCGGCTCACATGAGCCATCTTCAGAGAGGTTATAAGGACGTTAACATAAAAACATCCCCCATCAGCGACGATTTTATTTTATGTTGACATAAAACTTTGCTAGGCTACGATAACAGTTACCAAAAATAGCAAACGCAGTTCGTACATTTGTAATGCTGTTCTATGACGTCACACCGAGTGAGAGCTCGAAATGATCACAGAACTATATATTTAAATGCAATGTAATGTGTTATGACCAGATTTAAACGCGATTTTATTAAGTGTGGGGTGCTTGGATTTAATGTAGATAGCCTCCAATATCTGAAGGTTCTTTTTACTGTGTGTATCAGTGAGGATTATTGTGTTGCTGACTAAAATCTCTCTGGTATTATCTACATTGCTGTGTT
Source organism: Ascarosepion bandense (assembly GCA_037127315.1). Taxonomy (NCBI): domain Eukaryota; kingdom Metazoa; phylum Mollusca; class Cephalopoda; order Sepiida; family Sepiidae; genus Ascarosepion; species Ascarosepion bandense. Next base: position 2,456,134 of record JBBBDQ010001047.1, read on the forward strand.
TTTCGAAGAAATGTTGTTTAATTGTACTTTGATCAAAAAGGTGACAGATAAGTCTACGGGAGAGCGTGGTTGTAGTAAAACCAATATATGTAGTTGGTTTATATATATATATATATATATATATATATACATACACACAGACAATGCTCTTTTTTATAATAGAAAGGATTATGATGCATTAGAAAACACAGATAGGAAAACGGGTCACTGATAGTTTTTGTAATTTTTACTTGTTCATGTTTTGCATGCAAGAAGAGCTCGGTGAACTCCAATATGGCGATTCTGCAAGTGGTGTATTTTCTAAGATAAAAAAAAACACGATGCAATTTCGTTTTTATTATGAATTTGAAACTCGCGCAACCGGCCCGCTGAACCTGCTATTCGATGACTGCTGTTATTTCTCTCAAGAGGATTTTGTGAGTCAAAATTTTCAAAGTTGTAAAGGATTGCATCAAATCACGGATCAGATCTCAAAACGCCTGAACATGATATTCGTTGCGCGATTGATAAAGTTTCATATTAATGAATTTGCTGCTTTAATAAAATATAAAGAAAAAATATTCTTTTAAAAATCCGAAAGCCAAAAAACTGTCTCAACTTCCTCTCATTCTAAGACTGGCATATTCTAAAGAATTAATCAGTAAGATCTGGAAGAGGTATTTTAAGAATTGCTGTCAAACCTTTCAATTAAATGGGGAGGTTAAATGAAATAAATATTATCTTTCATCCCTAATTAATATGGTCTGATGATCACTTAAGACATGAAAGTGCTAGTCTTCATGCAACGTAAATTTCTATGTCCAATCTACTTATATATGCAATCGGTCTATCACTTATTTGATTAAATCCATTTCAAGAATAAATAGCAAATCTAATATATATATATATATAGAACCGCATTGCAAATTTGCGAACTGCGGTTGTTATTTTTGGTAACTATTACCGTTGCCTAGCGAAGTTTTATGTCAACACAAAATAAAATCGTCGGTGATGGTGGATGTTATTGTGTTACCGTCTTAATAACTTCTCTGAAGACGGCTCATGTGAGCCGAAAGCTTAGAACCAAATTAATAGAAAATTATCCAAATGTTGGAGAATTTTTGTCGTTAATTTCACCTGAAATTAAAGCCAAAATACGACGTTTAGAACGGCTCATGATTAAACATAATAGACATTCATTGTCTCTTATATTTAACAGGACATATATATATATATAAAATCACTTGCGCGCAAATACACTTAGGAAAAGTATTAATCCGTCTCTTATTCCTCCAGCTATGGGCTTACTAGCAGGCCAGATTGGGTTATATAAGCCTTGGTTGGCAACCAGTCTACCTCAGATAGACAATCTAATGACAACCTTCTGCGGGAAAATATTCTGCCCAGATATGAACGTCTAAGCGTTTATCACGTAGAGCACTTAACTGACTGATTTGTCGATGAAACCATCAATATAATCTTTAACTCTGTGTATAGAAATATTTCCACCTCCATCAATTAAATTTAATATTCTAACAAATCTATTACATGCCTACACATAATCTGCAATCATAATGGCAATATTTACACTCAAACTTCTTCTATGTGACCTGTCCCTTCAGGACGTAGGCGATCATGGCTTTCCACGTTTCCCTGTCCCTGGTGGCTCTGAGCACACCTTCTCCTGTTACACCATACAATCCTCGTTCCGTCATCCACCTGATTAGGTCCTTCAAATATGTTATCCGTTGCTTTCCCCTGTCTCTTTTTTCCTCTATCTGACTTGTTAGTATCAGATTCTCCAAGCCCTCCTTCCTCATTGCGTGTCACATGAACTTCAGCTGTCTCTTCCTGATGCTCAGTATTAATTTCCTTTTTGTTTCCATCATTTCCAAGACCTCATCATTGCTCACATGCTCGATCCATGATATTCGCAGCATCCTTCTGTAGAACCACATTTCAGTTGCTTCAAGTTTTTCCTTCATCTTTGATAGTATTGCCCAGCATTCACTGCCATATTGAAGGACGGACAGCACGTAGCAATCTAGTACTTTCTTCTAGTTTCTAGCGAAATTGTCCTGTTTCTTAATACTTTACTCAAATTCTGGAATGATTCCTTCGCCATGCCAATTCGCTTTCGGATAACGGTGTTATTTTGCGAAATCTACTTTATAGTGACTGTCAGACATGATCTGATGATCATGCAAAGTTGATTGTTATGCCTTCTTTTTCATGTGCCTTCAGGACGTGGGCGATCATGGACTTCCACTTACCCCGGTCCCTTGTCGCTCTTAATATTTTTCCTCTTGGTATCATTCCCAAACTCCGCTACGCCATCCATTTGCTCAAGCCCATAAATATGTCACGTGATGCTTTCCTTTGTCTCTCTTACCCTCAATCCGTTCTGCGAGTATTAGATTCTCCAAACTCTCCTTCCTCATTACGTGTCCTGGGAACCTCATCTGTTTCTTCCTGACGATAAAAATAAGTGTCTGTGTGTGTGTGTGTGTGTGTGTGTGCGTGTCCGTTACCTATAAACTCCGAAACGGCTGAACCGATTTTCTTGAAAATTTACAGTTGTACTATAAGCGTCTGCGAATGTTCTTAGCTAGGTTTTGTGTTGAGGTACCCCTGATAAATATCGAAAATCGATAATCGAAAAGATCGGGTTATAGTAGAAGTGGTCCGATTTTAATCAAATTTGATACACTCATAGACAAAGACATAAGAAACGATATTCAGGAGTTTCAAGGTTGCTGTTCTTACAATAGTGCAGAAAATCGATAATATATATATATATATAAGGCAAGATGTTTGTGTGTGTGTCTGTTTATCTGTCTGTATACAAATCGACAATTTTTATCCAATTCTCACCAAATTTCACACAAATATTCTTTAGGCTGAGTTTGGGCTCCAGGACCATGGACTAGTTTTAAAGCTTTCATTACACCCGAGCAACGCCGGGCTATACTGCTAGTTATATATATATATGCGTGTGTTAAAGTGCGTGCGTGTATTATCAATTATATCCGTACGCACACACATGTAGAAATATTACAAACAAATATATTATATAAACACACAGGCCACCCATAAAATAAGAGCTGATTCTCTCATTTTTCTCTCTCTCACACACACACATGCACACTTTGTCTACGTATGAATATCTAATGTATATACATATGTCTCTGTTGTGCGTGAGTGACTTACATGTGTTTGTGACATTTATATCTCTGAATTAAAAAAACTGTGAAGAAATCAACGGGAAACCACACTACACACTTTCCCAAGACAATTTACATATAAAAGGAAAGGAATCTGTGGAGACCCATGATCGTCTGCGTACGAAGAGAACATGGCATTTAAATGATAAAAAGTCACAAGAGCGGGTCACAGCATTGTCTGTTAATATAATAACAGTCTAATAGTTTTATTTTTATGTAACCTATGTGTTGCTGAAACGGTGCCAGGCGTTTAAAAACGCTAACTTTTTTGTGCCGTGTCCCTTCAGGACATGAGTGATCATGACTCTCCACAGCCTCCTATTCTTCGTGGTTCTTAATAGCGTTTCTCCTTAGCCTCCTACGCTTCTCATTCCGCCATTGATTGTCACGTGACAATGTAAAAAAGTGTGACCTACATGCCAATCTAGTAGCACACTTCAATTCATGTGATCGTGGTAATTGTTCTGATGAACGTTCCTCTATGTTACCTAGACCTTATGAATTTAAGCGCAGTAACAGATTAGCGGCAAGGTCTCATTATTTTACAGTCGAAATGGCTAGATTTAGTCGTAAGTTCTAGGTCAACAGTTCCTTTTCTCGCACTTCTCGCTTGTGGGATTCTCTTTCCAGTCAAGTTTGATTTTCAAACATTTAAACGCAAAGTCAGTCGTTTTCTCTATTCTTAATTCATGTTCTTTTATTGTCCCCGCTCTTCAATTAAGTTTTTCTTGTATATTTTCACACTCATTAACCCCTCACTCCGTCCTAGTGGCTTTGCTGTCTTACTAAGGGTGAAATGATTAAAACAAGAAGATTATCTATGTCGGTGCAGTGACAGTTGAGTATAATTATGAAAGAAGGTATAGACGACAACAGTTAGCATGTTACAAAACGGGTGTTAATATGAAAGAAATCCGGACAAAAAATAAATCAATATCTTTCAAGCTGTAATTTTTTTTTTTTTTTCGAGCAGCATCACATTTGGGTCCCCATTTTCGACGTTCGCTGATGCTATGTAGTAGTAATCATGTGCCTGGCTGTTGGAAAGAGTTAACATTGTGGGTCACAGTGACACACACCAAAAAATAAAAATAAAATAAAAATAAAAGAATAAAAGAATGCTAAGCGTTTGGTTCTTCTGACAGTGAAAGTAATTCCATACATGCAGACTTCACACGTTCTGAATCGAGCAAACAAAGGAAAAGGCAGGATGAAATGACAGAAAAATAGAAACATCTAAGAAAGAAAGGGTAAGCATTAAAAAAATTAATTAATCAACTTGATAATATTACGAAAAGAAAAATTACAGAAATATAAAAAGCAAAGATAAGAAGCAACAAATAAAAAGATCGGAAAATAATAGATTAAACCGGGTAGTCAACAAAATAAAAAGAAATACGCATCTGAAAAATAAGACAGAAAAGATTAAAAAAAAAAAATTTTTTTTTTTTTTTGGAAGGATGAAAAATAAATAAAGAAAAGAGAAGAAAGTCATTTCAAAGGAAGAAAGAATGAATTTGACAAATAACAATAGAAGACTAGAAAAAATAAGGGAAAGAAAAAGAGAATAAAAATAAAGAAAAAGAGAATATAATAAAAAGAGAGAAAACAGCAATAAAATAGTAAAAAAAAAAAAAAAAAAGAACGAGACCATTAAAGAAAGAAAAAGTTCGATGAACGGTAATAAAAAAAGTGAAAGAAAGAAAGAAAGAAAGAAAGAGAGAGCGAGAAAGAAAAGAAAGAAAGAGAAAGAAAGAGAGAAAGAAAGAAAGAGAGAAAGACAACAATAAAGAAAGAAATAAAAATGAGGTAAAGAAAGAGATATTAAATTAAGGAAAAAAAGAGAGTACAATAAAGAGAGAGAGAGAGAGAAAACGAAAAAGGGAAGGAATAAAGAGAAAGAGAAAAAAGAAAAACGATAACACAAAGAAAATAGAAGTATGAATTAAAATAAAGAGGAAAGAAATAATGAAAGAAAAATAAATTAAAAAGTATTAATAAAAAGAGAGAAAGAATCAATCAAAAATGAAACTAATAAGCATTTTATCCTTAATTCAATTATAATAAACTCTTGATCCGCAATTGCAGCTCTAACAATTACAGTACTATTACCTTTGGTTTAGGAGGCATGGTAAAGTAATGAATAGCCGAGTTCGAATTCCAGTCGAGTTTACTTACGTGAACGGTATGAATCCATTATGGGTGAATAGCAGGACAGGTTGGGTTCTACGGCCCTGGGTGGCAACCGGTCTAGAGAAGGAAGATATGACTGACTGGGCATGATTTTCCAGCAGTAGATTGCCATTACTTCCTTCAGACGACTGGTTGCCAATCATAGCTATTGAATCCAATATGCTCTACTATTTAACCCATAAATGGAGGAAAAATAGACGTATTAATACCTTTCCCAATGAGTACTTGCGCGAAAGTGAATGCAACGAATTCAACTGGCCCTCCGTTTTCTTGTTTCGAGCCGATATGTACTGCACCACAATGCACATTGTTCTCTATGAAGCCTATTTAATTCAGTTTGCCTGAGGCATGTAGATACTCAGTTATTCCCATTAAAATTGATGCCTATTTTGGAGGGACACCCGGTATAACAAAAAAAAAAACGTTAAGAACTGCATGTTCTTTTTTTGCTAAGTTATAATTAGCTAGAAGTATTCACTTTTATTTCTCTAGTAGTTTAGTCTTTAATGCCAAGACCAGTTTAGCCACCAGCTGTATCAACTGAGATTTGCATATGAATACAATATATATATTATTTTAAAAAAAAACTGCGGAATACCGTGCTAGGTCCGACAGTACCAACGGATAGTTATCCTCTGTTATAATGTGAAAACCGTAAAATAACTTAGTAAACTATTACAAGCGCAAGAAGTCCGATCCTTATTTTCGCATACTACACTAGTTACTAATCTCTTAATGGTTATTATGGAATCTTACTGATGAGCAATAATAAGTTTCGCCAGCCATCGACAGCGCCACGTGTCCCGTTAGCCTTTAGAATCGTAGAATCTTCATGCCTTTTCCAAGAGCATTTAGCGTAAGCGAATGTAACGGATTCAAGTGGAATTCGAACTCGGTTCTCCAACTTCTCATTCTTAGCCGTTATCTACTACGCCATCTGCACATTTGCCTTTATAAAGAGTCAGGTGATGTTTCTTTGACACATAAGAGAGAGCTTAGATAATTTGATGCTCCAATGACATATTGAAGGTAAAAAGAACAGAGCAACAGCGAGTAATCTTATATTTACTACAACCACTGTAGCAGTGGATGTTTCCTGAGCAAGATAACCTGACGAATCCCATCCTTCTTCAGACTTTTTTAATTCAGAGTTGTCCATCTTTTTAGGTTAGCTATCCTATAAGCCTGTTCGGCTATTTAATTCATGACTATTTTACAAAGGCATTAGCAGGATGTGAACGAACCGGAATCGACTGAAATTTGAACTCGGCTTGCTGTGTTTGCTTTCTGCGCTACGCATATCAAATTTGAAGTGAAGAAAACTATAGTAACTATCAAACTCGATACGCAGTGTTAATAATCTACTAGACCAGGTCTTTAACCCCTAACACACGAAGAAGTGCCATTTTAATTAAACATAGGTTTTAAGTAAAATAAAAATAAAAAAGATACTTAAAATTGACGGATTTTTACTGCTTATCAACCATTTGCATTATATTCTGGATTGTAAGATTTTTGTTTTTGGCCAGTGAATATTGTAATCACATTTTTTGAGAATAACATTAATTTTTCCGGATACTTGCTGTTTGATGGCTGGATTCATGCCTTTTCCAAGAGCATTTAGCATAAGCGAATGTAACGGATTCAACTGGAATTCGAACTCGGTTCTCCAACTTCTCATTCTTAGCCGTTATCTACTACGCCATCTGCACATTTGCCTTTATAAAGAGTCAGGTGATATTTTTTTGACACATGAGAAGAGAAAGCTAAGATAATTTGATGCTCCAATGACATATTGAAGGTAAAAAGAACAGAGAAACAGCGAGTAATCTAACAAGCTTGTGTAAATGGATGGCAGAACAGGGATTATAAAAGATAGTTTGTTTTTTTTTAAAGCCACTGCTAAGAGCGATAAAGGACAGGAAGTTGTGAAGAGCCATAGTTGCCTACTTCTTAAAGGGATACAGAATATAAAATAATAAAGTGTCACAAAGCTACCAAATTTTGGACGCCTAGTGAGGATCAAACTATTTCTGTTCAGCTAGATAAACATATTAACCATTACCCTCACGACAAAGCACCCACAAGTGTGTTATTAAATCAAACTATCAAGAGTCCACTGGCTTCGAAACTCTCTATTGATGGAAATAGTAAATTTTGTACTTTTTTCTTTTTTTTTTTTTTTGTCTAAAAGCAAGAAGTAATTTTATGTAAATACAGTTTCTGGAGAAAAAGAGTTCTGGCTCGTCGATTCATAGGCAATATCAGTAAATGTAAACCCATAAAACACAGTCTGTTATGGTTCACTGATACTGTATGCACTCCTTTACCCTCGAGTTTCTGATTTATATCGACTACTTACGCCATCAAAGCAACAACAAAAGCCCCAATGCTGTCATTACCTGTTTTCTTGCTTTTCCTAAATCGTTTAAACTTCAGACACAGATTCCTCTTTAATCTGTTTTTCCCCTTGAGACAGACGTAAAGATGGTATGTTCTGAGGTGAAAGACATTGAACAAACATTTTTTAGAATTATATATAATTCATTGATATTTAGATATTTTAATAGCTTCTTCAATAATAATAAGAGTTAAAGTCTAAAACAGGCTTTCCCAACATGGGCGATATCGCCAACCGGTGGGCGATTTCAACTATTGGGTGGGCAATGACAGACTGAATAGAAAATGGTGAGTGATTAAAAATTTTAGTAGCTGATATTTTGATTTTTTGAAATGTATTTCAGCATATGCTTCTCGAAAAAAAAAATACTCAAAGGATATATGCAAAACACTTGTATATAAAAAAAATAAAGCTGGAATAACTGAATCTAATTTCCTTATAAGATATAAATATCCCTACAAAAACTTTTGGTGCTTTCTTTAATTTTGCGATGAGTTATAGTTCTTCAGACGAAATAATTTTTCGAATATAAAACAGATCAGAGAAAACCAAGAACAAAAGTCGCAAATAGTGTATATTCTTTTTAATTTTATAATTAGGAACAAAAGTTTAGCAAAACTTGCAGCGCTTTCTCTAACCATAAAAATAAACTTGATCACAAGAATAAATTATAGATATAGTTAATAAAATTATCAATTTTGTTTTTCTTAGTTTTTTTTTTATATAGTAATAGTAGAAGCAACAGCCGCATCTGTCAGCGTTATTTTTTTTTTTTACCTCCCTTTAGTATTTTTCTACATGATAAAGTCAGTTTATGAACTAGTAACAAACTTTTACCAAGCAATATTGGTACGCTTTGGAATATTAACTATAGTGACAGTTGCTGGAAATTTCTTTCGTGTTTTATCGTGACACAAAAATGGTTGGCCTAAAGGTACCAAAAATATATTTAAAACTAAATTTAGACCCTAGAAAAAGGAAAGTAGTAGATTATCCCTGATTTTTTTTTCTTTGACTATAAATGCTGTTAATAACTATATTAATAATTAATAATGTTAAATATTTCGTTGATTATCATATTTCTCTGAATAAAGTTTGCTTTAATCCCGAACAGTAGGTCATCTATTTGCTTAAGCTTTCAATACATTGTTTATGATAAAAAAATTAAAAAATAATTCGTGATGCATGAACATTCTGATTCTAACAGCGATAATATTACAAGTGATAAAATTGATAAAAAAAGGCACTACTGTCAGTAACTTTTGCCTTCATTCCAGACTACAAACAAACCAGTTTTCCTGATTGGCAATGTATTTATTCACCTGTTTATTTTAATTGTAATCAAATCTGAAAAATGCAATCAAAAACAACAATCAAATGAAAAGAAAAACCAAAAAATTAATCTAAACTTATTTATAAAGGGAACTTTGTCTCTGTGTGTGTGTGTGTGTGTGTCTGTGTCCGTTACATATAGACTCCGAAACGGCTGAACCGATTTTCTTGAAAATTTGCACAGTTGTACTATAAGCGTCTACGAGTGTTCGTAGCTAGGTTTTGTGTCGAGGTACCCCCGATAAATATCGAAAATCGAAAAGATCGGGTTATAGGAGTGGTCCGATTTTAATCAAATTTGATTGACTCATAGACAAAGATATAAGAAACGACATTCAGAAGTTTCAAGGTTGCAATTCTTACAATAGTTCAGAAAATCGATAATATATATATATATATATATATATATATATATATATAAAAGGCAAAATGTTTGTGTGTGTGTATTTATCTGCCTGTATGTCTGTATTTTTTAGTTTTTGCTTCGGGTTTGGCTCTAAGTAGGTATGATTGCAGTTCTTAGTCTCAGCCATGATACCATTTACTCAGAAGACTTATTTAGCCTTCAAAACTCAATTTACGACGAAAAAAAAAAAAAACTTATTTGATATCGATACCAGGATATCAAAATTTGACTTACATCCATTCATTTTTCTTTCAGTCTACGGTTTCGCTTTAACTGGAAACAATTTTTGCTTTTTAGTCTTTCGTGCCAACGTCCAAAAAGTCTGAGCTCCAGGACCGTGGATTAGTTTTAAAGCTTTCATTACATCCGAGCAACGCCGGGCTATACTGCTAGTATAAATATAAAATAATTTTATTAAATTAAAAGAGAAGAAAATGTTAAATTTCTAGTGCAGAATATTTTGAATGTCGCAAACCTAAACAAAATTTGCAGAAATAGAAACATGGCAATAACAAAAAGGTTTTCAAAATATACTAATGATATAAATTACAATGTAAACATTGCACAAAATTTCTCTTGTGCGCTTCAATAATTTGAGTAAGTTAACTGTTCTTACAAATACAAATTTGTGTAAAGCAAATGTTTTCCTAAAAAAAAAAAAAAAAAATGTATTACAACTTCCGTTTCATACATCAGTTCATATAAATCAATTTCTTTACAACAAAAGTCGGGTTTCAATCCTGGGTTAAAAGCAATCGGATGTCTAACCGTGCTGATAAGCTGTGATAAAGCGAAACAGATCTGTCTGCGGATGACTCATATACAGACATAATCACCCCATGCAAGGCAGTAAAAAGACAAGGGTTTACAGAAACATTTTTTTCCGGGTCTCTCAACATCATACGCGCCGACCCGACCAGAGATGATCAGTCTCTGGTCCACCCTCACTAAACGCTTTCAGACACTGGAAAAAATTTATGATGTTTGGGCCCCGTACAAAGTCTTGAAGGATGTGTGTTGTGGTACAGTGGATATCGGCTCGGAACGAGAAACCGGGGAGCCGAGTTCGAATTCCAGTTGAATCCATTGTATTCACTTACGCGCAAATACCCTTGAGAAAGGTATTAATCCGTCTCTTCCTTCCAGTTATGGGTTAAATAGCAGGACAGATTGGGTTCTATAACCTTGGTCGGCAACCAGCAATGGCAACCTACTGCAGGATAATCTTCTGCCCAGTTAGACATGTCTCTTTCGAGACATGATCGCCCAAGCGTGTATCACGTATGGCACTTAACTGACTGACAAAGTCTTACAAACGCTTTCGATTGGCGACAGACAAAGCCAATTTACATCAAGTGGCGAACCGAACATGAACTCATCCTAAAATATATTAATTTAATGGTCATATGGCTATTACTAAGAGGAAAAAAAACCTTCGACTAAGAATTCATCATAATTCGTTTAAAAATAAATATCTACAAATATATAATTAAGTCGTTTCATAAAAACAAAAATATGAGGATAAAAATTCGTCTAAGAATTTATCAAAAGAAAAAAAGTCCGTTTATAAATACAAGTATCTACAAATATGTATACATTTAAAATCGTTCCAAAAAAATTAGGAAAGTAAAAATATATATATATATATATACACATACACACACACACAAAAGTACTTAAAATCCTTTAAAACACACCTAAATATATAATAAATTATGTACAAGTAAAAACCCTAATTACAATTAAATACATTAATTTAAAACTCATTTATGCATTTTATCTTATTTACGAGTACTATTAATTAATAAAAAAAGAAATGAAGAGAATTCAGAAATGCAGAATTTCGGAGAATTTTAGCTAACAGTTTGTTTTTGAAATCCAGGTACTCGCCCTTTTGATCCATAACCAATTGGCTGTTCTTTCCGCTGTATCAGTTATGGACTTGAGTGCTTTCCTTCTTTTTTTTTACTCCCACTATCCCAATATCTGTTAAGGCTTTGCTTAATGACCTTGCTGCCAATCCTCTAGTTCCTACTTCTATGGGAGTGCAGCTAGCCCTCCAGCCTTTAACCCTGCAACTCTCCAGCAGTTCGTTGTATTTTAACTTTTTCCTTTCATGGGCTTCTTCTGCGTTTTCTTCCCAGGGGACTGTCATTTCCCACAAAACTATCTTCTTCAAATTATGTGAGAAGAAAACTATGTCTTGGCGAAGTTGTGTGGTGGAAATTTGCTCTGGGAATTTCAATCTCGAGCCTATATCAGCCCTTAGTTCCCAGTCTGTTGCAGGAGATAACAGGTTTGGAATTACCTTTCTATTTTGGGGGATTTTCGCGCCCGTTTTAATGAATTTTATCAGCCTTGCGTCTGGGTTATAAACATTATCTTTGATAGTATTTTGCACTATTTCCACGATCTCTTTCAAAATTTCGTCGTGACGCCATCTGTAACGCCCATCAGCCAGTGCAGATTTACAGCTACTCAGGATATGTTTTAATGTACCTTTGCGCCCACAAAAATGACAATTTGGCGACTCGGATTTATACCATAATTGTAGGTTTGCGGGGCTTGGCAGGGTGTCGTATACTCCCCGAATCAAAAATTTTAATCTGGAGTCACCGTGCCCTATTTCGGACCATTTAATTTGGTGACTCAACATAGAGCTCCATTTGGTCCATGCCCCTTGCTGTCTCATCCCGATTTGGATTGCTATTCATTTTTCTTCTTCGCCATTTCTGATTTCTTCCTGCAGAAGATGACGTTTCTTTTTTCCTTGTAGTTTGTCATATTTTTCTGAGGGGAAAAACCCGAGGCCCGCGCGTCCAGTAGCTATGGTCCCTAGTATTGCCTTTTCTCGGATTCTTTCTTTTGCTGTATTCACTTCTTTCATGGCGTTCCATTTTTTACCTGTATATACTGATATTCCCGCGCCGGCTACTTTGGGATCTTTCGAGCACTCGTACTGGATTGTGGCTCTCACTTTAACTACTTTAAATTCTTCATATAAACTTTTAAAAGGGAGTTTCAGTGCGTTTATTTTCCCGTATAATGCTGCGCTGCATAGGGATCTTAACAAACCTAACCACCTACGTAGTTGTGATGTTATGCTTCGTTCCATAAGTTCTGCCGTGGAGGAAGTGAAATCGTAGATAGTTACAGGCCAGAGTATTTTTGGAAGAATGACGTTGATAAATCCAAGCTTTATATCTACCAAGTAAGCCAAACTTATCAACCCTAATTAGCCATCCTTCTAGATTCTCCTTTGTTGATATGACGGATCTTGAATCTTTTAGGGTTTCATCGAACTGCTTCCCCAAGCTCTTTACAGGCTTTTGATGTATTGTTGGTATGTCATCACCAAAGAGCTTAAATCTTTCGTTTTCCGAAAGCTTACCTTTCTTCATTACTAGGAAACTTGATTTGGAAGCGTTAAAACTCATTCTCGCCCAGTCGATGAGTTTTTCGATGCCCTTCAGCAACCGCCTTGCCCCAATGACGGACGTGCTGGTTATGGTCATGTCGTCCATATACGCACGAATCGGTGGTTGCCTTACACCGGATCTGGTGACTGGCCCTCGACATTCCACTTCAGCAGATTTTATCAGCATATTCATAGATAATTAACAATGAGCGAAAAGAGAAAAGAGTAATCAGATAAACAGTAGATAACGATTAACATTGCATTTTAAGTTTCTGAAGATCAAAGTCGGCTGGAAAGTATGAAACCAGAAGGGTGTTCTAAAAAGCGAAAATTGTGGGAAAAGAAACTTAGCATAGAATTTGCGGTTACATCTAGCCAACTCAGCTGCAAATTGAGACCTCATCGTCAGTCTAGTACTGCGCTTAAATTTTTAAAATTCTAGGTACCATAGCGAAGAGCTTATCCAATCACTAACCATGAAAATATTTTTAGAAAAGTTACAGGGAGGCAACTTTGCGGCGGTGGTAAAGTGACTTAAGCTGACCCGCCATTCAGGATCAATCATATTGCCGATTCTTATTTGGATTTTATCAAGGAGCTGAAAGTAAACATCCAGGACACAGGACCATATGTGGCAGCAGTATTCTACGCATAGACAAATGGTGAACTTAAATAAGATATGTAAATATGATTTTTGTTTCTGTTCTCAAACTAGCTTTATTATGACTCGAAGTGCAACGAGTGTATCGGCCTAGAAAGAATGCCGTTAATGAGCATCACCTATCCAGCACCTGGAAACCAACATTTATGCTACAAACGTAAGCAAATTAAAATAAATTTATGCTGGAATTGTAAGCGAGTTAATTATTTTATATAATTATTTTTGTCATATTTTTTCATGTACTGCACACCTTCAAGACATGGACGATCGTGGCTCTCCACAACTTCCTGTCACATGTTATTCTCAGCAAAGTTTGACATATTTTTCCTGCCGTTAGGTAAGTTACTTGCTGTTTCCTCCGCACCCTCTTGAGTTCAATATGTCCTGAGAGTGTTAAACTCTCCAAGACCACTTTCCTCGTTATATACTTCAGAAATTTCAACTGATTTTTTTAAAGTTGTTTTTAGTTGAAAACCGAAACATATCAACTGAGAACTAGCAAAAGAGGCAACAACTTAAATGGATAAGGCATATTACTTGAAGAGAAAATAATGACATAATTAAGCTGTTGACATTCCACACTACTTAAAAAAAAAAAAAAAAAGATTAGGAAGAAAACTCCAATTAATATTGAAAAGATCGATAGCCGCTACTGAACTTGATAAGTATATTTTGCTGAAAAATTGTTTTTAGAGAAAGATTTTATAAATCTCAATCGCCAGCAGTAGTGGCTGCTTGGTCAACGAATGCTAAATGTTTCCTTGTAGGGAAATGGCTTATATTATTATTACTATTTGGAGAAAGCTGTTTTTTTAATCAGTGGTTTTCGTCCTGAATAGCTAGGTGGCAACGAGAGACTTGCAAGTTAACTTCTGATCTTACGGTTTACAGTTCCTTATTGTGGCATGATCGATAGCTTTAATCATTTTATTCCATTCCAGCAAAGTGAAATCATCAGAGACACTTTGAACGTACAGAAAAGGGTTACTTTTAAGTTTTATAGTGTAAGAATTGGTAAAGTGAATTGAATAGCGAAATAAAATCGGGAGAACGAAGGCAAAAATCAAGGAAACAACCAATTTCGAGATTACATTGAACAATTGGGCATATAATGTTCTGCTATTCGCATGTTTATTGATGGTGAATAAGAGTTCTTGTAGAAAGAATGGAATTAAGGAAAATGGGAAGATATGTAGTTTTACAAGGCATCCGTAAAAGGAAACCTCACTTTGAAATTTAAAAAGGGTCAAAGTCGATAAAAGGAGAAGAAAGGAAGAATTACTAAATGAAATTGGAAGCTACCCGAATTTTTATACTTTTGCTAAGAGCAGGAAGAGGAAAAGGGACAAAAAAGTTTCAAAAAAAGGTGAAAAGAAAGAAAGAAGGTTGACAAGTTCTAAAAAGAAAGAAGGAATAACAAGTTCAAAAAAGAAAGAGGGAATAACAAGTTCTAAAAAGAAAGAGGGAATAACAAGTTCAAAAAAGAAAGAGGGAATAACAAGTTCTAAAAAGAAAGAGGGAATAACAAGTTCAAAAAAGAAATAGGGAATAACAAGTTCTAAAAAGAAAGAGGGAATAACAAGTTCAAAAAAGAAAGAGGGAATAACAAGTTCTAAAAAGAAAGAGGGAATAACAAGTTCAAAAAAGAAAGAGGGAATAACAAGTTCTAAAAAGAGGGAATAACAAGTTCAAAAACGAAAGAGGGAATAACAAGTTCTAAAAAGAAAGAGGGAATAACAAGTTCAAAAAAGAAAGAGGGAATAAGTTCTAAAAAGAAAGAGGGAATAACAAGTTCTAAAAAGAAAGAGGGAATAACAAGTTCAAAAAAGAAAGAGGGAATAACAAGTTCAAAAAAGAAAGAGGGAATAACAAGTTCTAAAAAGAAAGAGGGAATAACAAGTTCTAAAAAGAAAGAGGGAATAACAAGTTCTAAAAAGAAAGATGGAATAACAAGTTCTAAAAAGAAAGAGGGAATAACAAGTTCAAAAAAGATAGAGGGAATAACAAGTTCTAAAAAGAAAGAGGGAATAACAAGTTCTAAAAAGAAAGAGGGAATAACAAGTTCTAAAAAGAAAGAGGGAATAACAAGTTCAAAAAAGAAAGAGGGAATAACAGGTTCAAAAAAAGAAAGAGGGAATAACAAGTTCTAAAAAGAAAGAGGGAATAACAAGTTCTAAAAAGAAAGATGGAATAACAAGTTCTAAAAAGAAAGAGGGAATAACAAGTTCAAAAAAGAAAGAGGGAATAACAAGTTCTAAAAAGAAAGAGGGAATAACAAGTTCTAAAAAGAAAGAGGGAATAACAAGTTCTAAAAAGAAAGAGGGAATAACAAGTTCTAAAAAGAAAGAGGGAATAACAAGTTCTAAAAAGAAAGAGGGAATAACAAGTTCAAAAAAGAAAGAGGGAATAACAAGTTCAAAAAATAAAAGGTAAAAAGAAGGCCAACAAGTTTAGAAAAGAGAGGTCAAAGAGAAAGAAAGTATCTGTATGAATAATGAAGAAAGACAGAAAAAAAAAGTATCTGTAAAAAAACACGCAGAAAAGAAAGAAAGAAAAAAGTCAAAAAGAAGAAATTACAATAAGAAAAAAAAACAATTATGAACAGCGTGAAAATTTCCGAAAGAAATCGAATCCAAAAATTGATAAGAAAAAATTTGAAACAAAATGAAGCCAAATAAAAAGAATTATACTTCGGCACATTGACACGTGTATGGGTTATTAAATGTCAAATATAATTTCTTCCTTATTAGCTCTGTTTTGCAAATATCCTCTCTGTTATAATAAAGATCGTTGTGTATGGATATATCCGCAGACAGATCTGTTTCGCTCTATCACAGCTCATCAGTACGGTTAGACTCCGATTGCTTTTATATATTCCAACTCACACGTTCATGGAGAGCGAAACAATAGTGAGACAGAATCGGGCCAGTACATTAGAGATACAATAACGAAGTAGCGTCGGGTCAGAAAAAAAAACGAAGTGTCGGCGAAATAAGCGGTTATGCAGAGGATACCTGAATGAAGAAACATTCTCGAACAGTTTCCCAAAATAGGAACCTTATAAGCGATTACATTAAGACGAACATTGCTAAAGCACAACTGCTGCCATATCTGGTCAGGTGCCCTTACTATCCACCCAGGGGTCTTTGACAAAATCTAACGGAGAATCTGTAATGTAATCGATCCCTACTTAGCAGCTCAAATACAGTCACATTCTCACCGGCTCAATGTGGCTTCCCCGTGTCTCTTCTACAAATACTTTCACGGCTTCTGCTCCGATGAACTTAGCTCACTGGTGCCCCCCTATATATAAATTTACTCGAGCCACAAGATTAGTAACTAGGTCCCACCCACCATTTTACTGTGTAACCAATAAAATATAAACGCAAATTCTACTTCAGCAACTTCTTTTCTCACACTACTCACCTGTGGAATTCCCTTCCGTTTACTTGCTTCCCAGACAGCTACAATCTCCAGGAGTTTAAATATAAAGTCAATAGTCATCTCCTATTTCACTAACTTGCATCCTCTCTCTCATGCTCCTTTCTCCGTCCACTCCACTCTCATCAGTATTCTCATCCTTTTCTTACCCACTTCCTGACAGCCCCTGTAACCCTTCACTCTTTCTTATAACTTTCCTCGTATGTAACTCCTTGCGCACTAGTGGCAGTAGACTGCCTTGCTTGGAGCGATCTGATTAAAAGAAATCAAATGCCGCCAATGTGGAGAAAAAAACGTGACATCAAATCAAATTAGAACGAATGCAACTGACTAATCCAAAGGAAAGAAAAATACAAAGCCGTGAACGAATGAGGAGAGTAATTCATTGTGAATTGTGTAAATGGACAAAACAGGAACTGTCCTAAAGAGTAAGAAATGTAATATATTTTGAGATTCAGACAATTAACTCAGGTCAAATGTCCAGACTTTGTGTAAACAACAAATAAGAAAATCAGTCAAATAATCGATGCCCAACCAAACTACATTGTAAAACTGACAAAGAGTGAAAAAGAAGATCTCAAGACTTTGCCTAAGGGCTGCTAACATTGCGGAATTAGAAATTAACTAAAGTTAATTGACAAAAAAAAAAGAATTTTAAATAAAAAGAACGATAATAAGAGTAATAATTCGAAACATTGACACGTGTATGAGTCATTTACAGTCACATATTAATTCCTTCTTTATTAGTTTTATTTTCAGAAACAAAATGATTGACTGTTTTTCACTTTGTCTTCAAAGAGTTAATACAAGAAAAGGTTGCATCTAAAGAGTTGCAACTTTTGTACATGTAACAAATTCTCTGTAGACAATAGAGATTTAGAGCTTGAGTTTGTTTTGTTTAACAGTATATTAACCTCTGTGGGTTATTTAATGCCAAAAAGGTGGGGGTTTTAAGTTGTTTTTTTTTAGATGTTTGGTTATAGTGAGAAGATTTAGTCAGATTTTAATGAAAATTCTTTGTTTTTATTCCTTTTTATTTTAGAATACTGAAAATGTCTTCTAGTTCAAAAATGTTTTTCTGAGAATAACTTTTTTTTCCTTCAAAAATGTGTTATTGTAATTTTTTTTTAAATGTTTTGTTGGTAATATTTTTTCCTTCAAAAATGTATATTTTTCTATAAAAGTTTATTTTTTATACTTTCATAGTGTTTTGACCCCAGTTTGAGGGTTAACTATTTACCCATAGCTGGAACCCCCTAACAGGTGCTACCACTTCGAGTCAGGGTGGACCTGAGAACAACAGCAATTAAGAGGTGGTTCCATGCTCCTCACAACCTTCCAATCAGAGGCGTTGCTGCCAGATGCAGTTTACTTTCATGCCCAGGATCAGAGATTTAGTTTATTATATTAGTTTATTTATAATAAGTAATATTGTAGTTTTGGAGAAGAAATAAAAATGTTTAAATTTAACAAAAGTTGAATTTATTTTATAAAAACATTATTTTCGATGGCACATAGGACTCCAATCTTCTAAATTTTAATATGAAAGTTGAGGCATTTCAGAGGCTAATGTTTGCCTAGCCTGACACTATATGATTCTGTAAGATTAGCATTTTCAAGTTGAAATAGATTTATTTCAAGAGAATATCATTTAATACTACTAGATGTTAATCTTTTCCTGATTAGGATGTGGTTTCCGGTTTTTCTCTTTTCCAATCTTTTCGCTCTTATTTTTTTTTTTTTTTCAATTGGAGTAGATAGACTAAACTATCGCCCGGTTCACACTCCACCCATGTTTATTGAACAGGTGAAGAGGCTCATCCCTTGTTTCCTGTTTAGGATGTGGTTTCCGATTTTCTCTTTTCCAATCTTTTCACTCTTACGTAGCCCCCTGCGCAACAGTGGCGTTTTCGCCTTGCTTGTGGTGATATGATTTTAAAAAAAAAAATTAATCGGATGCATAGAATTCGAAAAGTTACTGTGCACTTTTTTAATCGTATTTTTTTATACTTCAGATTTTACCCCAATATACTTTTAACAACTAAAAAAAACATGTATTTCTCGTCGAACACTTATTTCGAGAAGGTGGCACGGTGCTGATAGAAGACACGGGGAAGGTACAGAAGGTATCAAAGAAAAATGAGGAGAAACGGTTAAACATAAACTTCAAGAAAACCGAATGCATGGTCATCAGCAAAAAGAGGTCCCCAAAATGCCAAATACAAGTCGGGAACACTAATATAAAACAGGTACACAAATATAAATACCTGGGAAGCATTCTGACAGCGGACGGAATGTGCGACAATGAGATCCGAAGGCCGATTTGCATAGCCAAGATGAATTTCAAAGGCTAATCAGTGTATTGAGAAATATTTTGTTGGAAACAAAGAAAAAGAAAAAAGAAAAAAGTACTGGAGTGTCATGTGATACCTGTCCTCCTATATGGTAGCTAATGCTAGACGACCTCCCCAAATATGAAAGACAGACTCGAAGCAACAGAAATGTGGTTCTACAGGAGGATACTGAGGATACTATGGACCGAACATCTGAGCAACGACGATGTTTTGGAGAGGATGCAAACGAAAAAGTAAATTTATTTTTAGCATCCGAAAGATACAACTGAGGTTTTTGGGACACGTAATGAGGAAGGAGGGCTTAGAGAACCTAATACTTACAGGACGGATAGAGGAAAAGAGAAACAGAGGAAAGCAGCACGAGACCTACTTGAGAAGCTTGAGCAGGTGAACGGCGGAGCAGAGTTTGAGGGATATGCCAAGAGGAAAAATATTAAGATCGACAAGGGATAATGGCAAGTGGAAATTAATGATCACCTACGTCCTGAAAGGACACGGCACATAAAGAAGGTAGATACAAAGATTTGGTGTGACTGCATTCTTCTGATCAATGTCAGATACATCTGTCCCATATTACAATGCACTTTGAAACCTTGTTGAAAAATTTTGAATTTTTTTTTTTTTTTTTTTTTAATCATATCACCCCGAGCAAGGCGGTAACGCCACTGATGTGCAGGGGGGCTACATAGGAGTGAAAAGATTAGAAAAGAGAAAGCCGGAAACCACATCCTAAACAGGGAACAAGGGATGAGCCTCTTCACCTGTTCAATAGACGAGGGTGGAGTGTGAGCCGGGCGATAGTTTAGTCTATCTACTCCAATTGAAAAAAAAAAAGGGAGAAGATTGGAAAAGAGAAAAAACCGGAAACCACATCCTAAACAGGAAACAAGGGATAGCGGACGATGCCAAACGTTGTGGAGATCATATCGACGGAGAAACTGTTGGATATTTCTGGCAGAATGCAGCAGATTCCAATAAAATCATTACAAAAGTTAGCGCAGCAGCAAAATATTGGACTTGGATCTCCTTATAATGCCTCCAGGCAAAAATTATATCTCCTGCCATATAAAATAATGGCGGGATAAGAACTAAAAAATGAGAAAGTGTTGACTTTCTAAGAACCGCTAAAGATGTGTCACAAGGTTGAAAGTATGGGGGTGTTCTGTGACGATCGAACTCACTACTTTGTGGTAATAGATTCTAGCGAGATAAGCGTGATAACCATTACACCACGTCGACGTGCCCAAACTGAGCAGATGGTTTAACCGGTTTATCAAAGATAATTCGTCTACTGTGCTCGATGTGATATTTTTTACCGATGAAGCATGGTTCCATCTCTCGGGTTAATTCGAAAAACACAAGATTGTGATCATCCAATAATCCTTTCAGTCTGCATGAAACGTCTCATGGTTGGAAGGTTGGAAGTGGGGATTTCTAAACGTCGAATTATTGGTTCTATTTTCTTGATGAACACAATATTATTATTCCCACCTTCATCAGCCAGATCAGAAGTAAAGGTTGGTTGGTTGGTTGGTTGGTTGGTTGGTTGGTTGGTTGGTTGGTTGGTTGTTTTATTTTATGGTATATCAACCTCGGCGAGTCATTTATTGCCAGCTAAATTGTATTTATTTATTGCTGGTAATACTTTTTTTCTTTCAACAATTTATTGTTGTTTTTATATAAGTTTTGTGTCTAGTAATACTTTTTCTTTTCGCGTATCAAGATTCATTGGGATTTGTTTTTAAGGGCAGGGTCCCCAAGTCTTACTCTGTTATTTAACCCATAACTGGAGGGAAGGGGCGGATTAATACCTTTCCCAATGGGTACCAGTGCTTAAGTGAATGCAGGGTATTTAACTGGAATTCGAACTCGGCTCACCGATTTGTCTTTCCGAGCCTATATCCACTGCACCACAACGCACATCTGTCACTAAACGCTTACAGCACCTGGTATTCCCAAGCGGTCACCCATCTCAATTTCACCCAGGCTCAACGTTGCTTAACTTCGGTGATCGAGCGAGAACCGGCGTATTCAACGTGATAGGCCGTAAGCCAGAAGTGAAGGAATGTATTGTTCATGATTTTAACTGGACGGTGTTACTATTCACATATATTGGAGATCTATGTAGTTTTTGGAGAAAATGTTTGAAGAATTCATTATTTCAAAAGACGTGTGACCCCCAGGCTCACCGTATCTACAGTGTATACAGACCGTCCACGCACACCACTGATTGACTTGAAAGCAGCGATAACAGTGTTCACCTCGAGGTGGTGTCATGGTTAGCAAGCTTGTCTGGCTAGAATAATTACAATTGAGTAGTGAGTTCGATCCTCACTGGGTGTCCCTTACATTCGGCCTTGTACCACATCTAAGATGAGCTTAGAAAATCACGATAACAGTGTTCAGTTAGTCTCTTTCAAGTGAGCAACTGATAACGGTGTTCAGAAAGAAAATAAGAATAATCCAAGCATTTATTGATACAAATCAACATTGTTTATAATTTTCATTTATATTCTCCTCCTGTATTCTATACTGAAACAAGTCTGTTAATAACGATATAAGTGCATAGTTACTTTACGAACAAGCTGTAAAAACTGATGGATGTGAGAAAAAAATAACAAACAATACAAAGAACAGACAAAATAAAACGTTTAAATACTTGCATAAATATTAAAAAACGATTCGAGAAAGAAAGAAATGAGAATACGAGTTAGCGAGAATTCTAATAAGACTTCTCATAAATGCTAAGGTGAAAGTAAAATGCAAAACAATACACAATTTTGATGCGAACGAAGTTTATCGTTTACGAAGTTATGAAGAAAATTTTTAAAATGGGTTGAGTTGAATAGTAGGTCCTGCAACCAGAAATATATATTTTCTGTTCAAAATATATATCGTATTATAGATTAAATACTCCGGATTACGAATATAAGATGTTTTTTTAATTAAACTTTATAAAAATTTTCCAGTGGAGTTGTACAACAGACATTGTGACCAGAATTAATGTTTGTTTGTTTTGTAAGTTTTGTAAGCACTCCAGATCATGAATATCTATGTATATAAAATACTGTGACTCCTGTTAGTCCGTCTGTCAGAGACTCTAAAATAGTCATATACTGACCGATCGAAACCAAATTTTGGAGGAAGTAAAGGGGTACAAAATACTGTTGGTTTTACTAAGATCTGTAACTTTAGTACAATAATTTTTCAGTAATTTGGGGGAAAAACTTAGAAGTTTTATATTGTTTAACACACAAAATATTCTCACTATTTTAAAAACAATTCAATGATTAAAATAAATACCTATTTATTAAAAACGCAATTTTGTTTTTGTTTTTTTTTGTTTTGTTTTTGTTTTGTTTTTTGTTTTTTATTTTTTGTTTTTTTTTTTACGATCTTTTCTTTAAGTTTTTATATATACAAGAATCCAGCTTCCAGTTTACCGGTGTTTCCGAAACCTATAAACAAATCTCAAAGCCAAACAGTTCAAAAAGTTGGAATTTTGTTCCAGAAAGAAATATTTACGCATGTATGTTGCATGTTCACGAGCAAGAAATTCTAAGAATTTTTTCTTCGCTATTAAAAAGGAAGAATGAAACAAAAGAAAATTTCTTTTAAAAAATTGTTTCACTCTGAAGTCCTATAAAATGAAATTTAATGAAAGAAATAATTAAGCGGCAAAGTAGGTTTTTGACAAAACATTTTTCAAACAAATTAGTTTATTCAAATTTCATCGATTGGTTTACGTAGAGTTTGTAAATATCGATAAAATTTTCAGCGATAACTTCAAAAATACTTGTGAGGATTTCAATACGTATCAGTGTGTCGCAAAAAATATATTGTATTTAAAAATATATATATAATATTAGAAAAAATAATAAATGATATTAAAGTTGATTTGAGGTTCGATTTTTTATGTGAATTCATATTGTAAATTGATTACTCCTATGGAAGCCAAAAAATATGCTCATAACACGAGATTTTTTTAAATTTAGAAAAAAATTTAAAAATTAAAATTAGTAACCAAGAGTGCATAATCGATAGTAAAATATGGAAAAATAAATCCAGACTACAAATTTGAAAAAAAAAGATAGATAGATAGAAGGTCACATGAGCATATTTGTTTTGACTTCTCGTAGTGTCTATTGAACAACCTCACCAAAAACTAACCCCTTTCCTACAGACAAAATGTCGCTAATCTCTCGCTACAATATCGCTGTTTCCATGACAAATGCTTAGACAAGTTACATTAGTTTCACCACTTCAGCCCTTCACAAATAAGACTCGCCATACCACGTACACCGGGTCAATTCATCCCAATTCCCTTCGTAATCCATTAGTAAAAAAAAAGTTTCATTCGGACAGATTTTTACCAAGAACCACTACATTGCGGAACAGATTCTCACTCCGATCACTACAATCTTAGTCACTTCAAAACTTCGGTCAATCGTTATCTCTCCTACATATCCTCATTATCTACTCTTCTTACCTCCTCTTCTTGCATTCCTATAACCTTATTTAATAACGCTCTATCTTGAATAGCTCCTGAGCC
Organism: Ascarosepion bandense; assembly: GCA_037127315.1. Taxonomy (NCBI): domain Eukaryota; kingdom Metazoa; phylum Mollusca; class Cephalopoda; order Sepiida; family Sepiidae; genus Ascarosepion; species Ascarosepion bandense. The sequence goes on from JBBBDQ010001047.1 coordinate 2,480,095, forward strand.
TTGTATAACGAACAGTTTATTCTTGGCTGAATTTTCTTGATGGCCAAAAAAGCAAGATTTTTAAAAAAAATTTTCTTCCAAATAGACAAAGGTAAAGATATAAATGTAAATGATCCCTTTTTGAGTCTTAAAGACTGTATGCTAAAATTCACTCTATACAAGGCTTTTGAGAGTCCCCTAAGGTAGAGCATTACCGTAAATGATATGAATGAAAGAGTAGTAGACAATGAAAATTATATGAATACAGAAGATAGATAAAAATTGTCTCTTAATTTGAACAGGTTAAAGTTGTAGTGTTTGGGGAAGGACCAACGCGGTGTTCTGTTCCAGAAAATGGCAGATCTTGGTAAAAAAAATGTCTGATTGGAACTTACTTTTACCTTTGGAACACGGGGGAACACGGGGGAATTGAGCCTGATTCAACTCCGTGGAAATAGTACGACTTGTCCAAGTTGCAAAGTTCTAAACTGGTAGCACTAAACAATGGGCTCAGCTATAACTATTATTAGTTATTAAAGCAAAGGGAGCCGTTATTAAATATTATATTTAACAATTGAAATAACAGATTTACTCTGGGAAAATTATGAATGACGTTTTTGTTTATACGATTATTTATTGTAAAGATGTATTCCTGTTGGGCACGTGGTTATAATGATGTATTCATAAATAACAAGTCGTTTTTAATACAAGACTGCTTGTCTTGTTACATTTTTTTTTCTATTTTTCTTTCTTCATCTTGAGTGGATCTGATGCGACAAAATCCTTGAAGTAAAACAAAAAAAAATAGACAGATCGGAAATTTCCAGAAAGAATCGAATCGGAAAATTTAATAAAAGAAATGAATTTAAAAGAAAATGAAAATTTTAAAAAAAGATTATGTAATATGGATAATTTAATTCAGACAACTAGAGTCACGAGGTCGAGTTTTCCGAATGAATACAACTAAGACGGACTTTTAGTGTGAATATGCTAAACAAGAACTTTCAGAACCTTGCACCGTGGTGAACTGGTGTCACTTGATATGGTAATTGTTCTTATAAACTTTTCTCTATGATACCTAGACTTTATGAATTTAAGCGCAGTACTAGATTGGCGGCAAGGTCTCATCAACTTACAGTTGAAATGGCTAAATGTAGCCGTAAATTATATGCTAACAGTTCCTTTTATAGCACTTATCGCTTGTGGAAGTCTCTTCCAGCTTCTTGCTTCCCAGTTAACTTTGATCATCAAAAATATAAATACAATGTCAATTGTTTTCTTCTGTCTTAATTCCTATTCTGTTATTGTCGTCTCTCATTAATAGTTCCCCCCCCACACACACCATTATTTAACACTCAGTAACCTTTTGCATCCTAGTGTTTTTATTGCCTTGCTTAGGGGGAATAATTTAAAAAAACTTTCAGTTGCAACTGCGAAAGACGCTTGGTTCCACTTATGGAGTTCTTAATTTGGAGGATGGTTAACAGGTTCATGAAGACAGTCTGAGCCTCTGAAGTGACTTATTTAAAAAATTGGGGAGAAAAATTGCATTTTATTTTTTTATAGTTTTAATTACCTAAATTTCTTCGTTATGCTATGTTAATATGGATACATTTTTCTTTTGAATATATTTTTGAATTTATGTGTAAAATGTTCCAAAGTATATTTACATGTTCTAAAAGCACACTAAGAAAAGTTTGGAAATCAGTGTGCTAAAATAATGAATATCTATAATTAAGAAATTAATCTCGAAGATCAGAATCTCGATAACACTTACGGTCTTGTATCAAACTAACCTAATTTGCGATTTAGTGTCAGTTTATTTGATTTGTTAATTTGATTAATTTTTTTTTAGTAATTCTAAATGGTTTCTTGCATTAAACATAATCAGAAGTCGTGGGCCGTATTAAGCTTCTTTCTCGATGTATCGTAGTTCTTCAAGATGGAGCCTCTCATGGCTCTCCACAACTTCCTGTCCTTTTTAACCCTGAGTAAGTTTTGTCTTTTTGTTATCTCTCCTAATCCCTGTTCTGACAACAGTTTACAAAAGCTGATTAGGTAGGTTATTCGCTATATTTCTGTTTTTCTTGCTTTCAATATATCAAGTACATGTCAAATTCTCAAAGCCATCTTTCTTTATTATATGCTCGATAAATTTTAACTGAAGTTAAACCTTTTAAATATAAGACGGTGCGAGATTAATATTTACTAGGTTCAGTAGAGTATGGCACAAAGTCAAAAACTAGAGCTTCAAAAAGTAAAGGTTTGCCTTATATTCTCACTAGAATATATCTTAAACTTTTATAAGTTTACGATTCGTTCAAGCCATGAATATTACTGCTACATTTTGTCTGGAGCTTCTGCTATGTATTCATAGATTTTTGACACAAAAACAAAGAATAATCTGTAATGTTATCGGTCCTTACCTGGCATATAAGCTTCAGTCCCTTTCCCACCACCGTAACGTAGCTTTCCTGTGCTTTTTCTAAAAAATACTTTCGCCATAAATGTTCTGATGAACTTTCCTGTTCGGTACCTTGACTTTACGAATTTAAACTTAGCTGCTAGGCTTCATTATTTGAAATTGCTGGATGTAACCGTAAGTTCTATGCTTACAGTTTCTACTTGCTTGTTGAATTCTCTTCCAGCATCTAGATTTTTCCAGTCAAATGTGATCTTCAGAATTGTATATGTCAATCGCCATCTTCTCTCTCTTTGATCCCTGTTCTTTTATTGTCTCTCCTTAAATATATTTTTCTTTTACTCTCAGTTTGGTGGCTTTACTTAGAATGAAATGATTAAAAAAAAAATAACTACAGTCATCACTGAAAGTTCAATTGACTTTTGTCGTACAAAACTAAAATTAACAAACCCTTTGAATTTGACTAATTCATCGTTTCGACCGAAAATTAAAAAATACAAAAAAACCATGACAGCTCAAACGTTGAGTTGGGTCACCAAATAAATATTGGACGTTTTTGCCTTCATCTGGCTGTCAAAACAAGATACCAGCGCAATCATTTTATGATGAAGAACGCATAAAGACGGTTAGTTTGAGGTTGGAAGAACGAAAATTAATTCTAATTCTCTAAAAACGAAAATATGCAAAGTTTTAAAATGCGTTAAATGTTTTCTCTCCGAGCTTGTAAAAAGTCTTTCTTCTCCGATTTCTACAAAAACTCTGTCTCTCGATGTAAAAACCGAGTTCTGCTGATTGGCTGTTAAGGGTCACATGATCTGCCAAGAGCGGTGTATGATAAATAAGAGGGAGGAAAGTTAGACAAAATATTGTATTAACAATCTCAAGAATATCAAAAAGAATGTCAGCGATTCTTCTTAGAGTTATATTGTAAATATGGAAACATTTCATCGTCGATATTTTCTTCAGCGTATATTACTTTGTCTTAAGCCTATAGATACAGGAAACTCAATGAGGTTTGAACTATCTTCGGTAGTATTTGTGCGAAAAATCATGTTCGATTCTTTGTAAACCAGCGAAGGTGATCATTGCGCAGTGGGAAGGTGAACAGAGAAAGTAGCAAAGCAATTAAAAAGAGTTAATGTTAAGAAAAGGATAAGCAATGTGCGAAGAAGAGGGAGAAGGAAGAGGAGGACATTAGAAGAGAAAGACTGTGTAGAAGATTAATGATCGGTTAATGGCAAGGTCACTTGGAGACTTGCGCATTAAAATAGCGGCATAAGAGCCAAACGGGAGTTGAAGAAAGCGAAAGAAGAGCAAACAAAAGAATACATCCTCAAGGGAAAGGGGCAAAAACATTGAAGCATAAATCATTTAGGAAATTTTCTGGACCATTGCTTAGTTGGGTAAGGCACAGAAACAATAGGCCTCGAAGCTGCTTGATTTCTTCCTCTCCATGGAACAAAAGTATCATAGCGATTTGCTCAGCACGATTCAATTCCTTCTTCTTTCTTTAAATCCAAAATAATCTGATAATCCCGGAACTCATGCACATAAACTTGGATTCCTCGCTCCTAGGACGCTGAGGCGATATTCCTTCGGGAGCAATTGTCAATGTCAAGAATGTTTTTAAAAATGAATGCAAATATTTATTGGGATACACTAAATTCAGCACAAGGTTGCATTTAATGAACACCAAGAGAAAAATAAACTAGCACTGGATTTGAAGTCAACGTATTCACCCTTCATCTACGTTTGATTGTACAAAATAAGTGATTATAAATATTTTTATAACGTGGATCATTCCAAAATTAATTCTTCTTCTTCTTCTTCTATGTGCCGTGTCCCTTCAAGAAGTTGATGATCATGGCTCTCCACTGTTTTCTCTTTTTGTTATTTTTCCTAAACCTTGTTCTAACATCCATTTGCTCAAGCTCGGTAATACGTTGTTTTCCTCGACCTTCCTTGTCTTCAATCTGTCCTGTGAGTATCAGATTTTCCAAGACCTCTTTTCTTATTGTGTGTCCTAGAAATTTCAACTGCCTCTTCCTTATGTTAAGTATAAATATCCTTTTCTTTGAAACTTCGTCTATGCTCACATGTTCAGTGCATGGTATTTTCAGCATCCTTCTGTAAAGCCAGATTTTTGTTGTTTTGAGTGTCTTTATCATCTGTGAGAAGAGTATTCAATATTCACTACCGTATATGAGGTCTGATATTACATAACAGTTCAGTGATTTTTTTTTGTTTCTAATCATTTTTTGCTGTTTCTGAATACTTTTCTTAGATTTTGTAAGGCATCTTTCTCTATCCGAATGTGATTTCTGGTTTTAGTGCTGCATTTTGTGTCTCCTGTTAAAACACTTCCCATATATTTATATGTTTGTACTTGTTTCATTTTGGTATCTTTAATTTGTAATTTGTATTTTAGGTTGTCCATTTGCTAATAATCGTGCATTCTAGCAACTGACGTTTAGCCCTGTCTTCTCGCTTTTTTTCATTGACTTCTGTAGAAGTTCATGTAGTTTTCTTTCTGTGTCTGCTATCAACACTGCGTCATCTACATATCTTATATCAAGATTGTGGCCACCAATAATGAATCCTGGTAAAGCTTCTAGTTCTAGTTTAGTATATTTACTAAATTTATTTTCTATACGTATGAAAGCGGTTTGCTACCAGTATAGGTCGTGAATTATTCTAATACGAGTGTACCCCTGCCGTCAATATATATATATATATATATATATATATATATATATATATATATATATATATATATATACTACCGACCATAATTATTAGGCCACCCCCCAGTTTTTTAAAAGTTATTATGTATTTCATACTATTTTTATTATTTATTGCCAAGTGGATAATTCTAAATGAAAATAGAATGGTTCTTTTGTTATTATTACTTTGTAAAATTTTACAAAGCAAGGAAGCAAAAATGAACTCGTCTGAATCACCCTAAATTTTCTTCATTCTTTCGTTGATGAAACTGCAATGAAGGTAATTATTAAATATTTATAAATTCATTTGATGCACATGTTATTGTGCAATATTGTACAATATTGTGCAATATTGTGCAGTATTGACAAAAGAACCATCCTATTTTCATTTACAATTATTCACTTGGCAATATTTACTAAAAAATAGTATGAAATAGATCATTTTTTTAAACACTGGGTTGGCCTAATAATTATGGCCGGTAGTATATATATATATATATATACTATATACTATATATATATACATATATATATATATATATATATATATACATATATACATATATATATATATATATATATATATATACATATATACTATATATATACATATATATATATATATATATATATACTATATACTATATATATATACATATATATATACATATATACTATATATATACATATATATATATATATATATATATATATATATATATATATATATATATATATATATATATATATAGTGACGTAAAAAAAGTTAGGCAAAAATAAGCAGTAATCACGTAAACGTAACATTATTTGGTTTAGCCCACCCTACAGTCGTAACCTCCAAACTAATATTGGCAAACTATTCCTTAACTTAATTCACAAACATTTCTACCATTCACCCAAACTAAAAAATTTTCAACAAAAACAATGTCATAGTTCGTTATAGTTGCTTTAAAAACATAAATAAATATATTTCACAACATAATGCTACGATATCAAATAAATATTTGGCCCACAAAAACAACGTCCGTCACCCAACTAATAGCAAAATAACCCTTCTAAAAATAATTGCATCTGCCGAAAAAAATAAAACCTGCCCATTGAATGACCAATGTAAGTCCAAAAACAGTATTTTTTATAGAGCTCGAATTCATTCGGATTATAATGATGTTAAATTTTACTTTGGAAGCACTTCTAACAGGTGGAAAATAAGATTTAACAATCACATGACGTCTTAAATCATCTGTAAATACAGCAAAAGTACTGCTTTATACATACATTATTGAAAAAAAATAAAAACAACAGCAAGAACTCAATTATTACATGGAATAAATGTAATCTATGCCTTAAAAGAACCTTAAACCATATCAATAATCTAAATTCTTTTAATAAAAAATGAATTCGTGAACACATGCTATCATAGAAAAAATACTTACTTAAATTAAATTCTTAGACCCAGATAGATATAGATTCGTCTTTACGTTTGCCTATGTTTTTCTTTCTTTCTTTCTTTCTTTTTTCTTTCTTTCTTTCTTTCTTTCTTTCTTTTCCCCAAAATATTACTATTCTGAATTAAACCCCTTTTATTTTTGCTCCTTACATTGTTTAAATTTTACTTGTTAATTTTTCTTTTCATTTTTCTTTTTTTTCTTTTTATTTTAAAATTTAAGATTTTTAAAGTTTAATTTTCCCTACATTTTTTATGTGCATGTAATATTCGAATATTTAATTCTTTCACTCATGATTTACACCCCTTTGATTTATTCTCCCTGCATTTTATGATTTTTTATTTTTTTTACTTTTATTTTTATTTTAAATGTAAATTTTAAATTTTTATCTACATGTAATCGTAGAATATTCAAATTTTTAATCTTATTAAAAAAAGCAGTAACTTAAATTTGTAAGATTTAATCCCCATGAACATCAAGTGAACTTAAATTCAAATCTATTGAACTGTCAGTTTGAAGTATGCACCTGATTGCATAATGCATGAAACTCCGAGCCGTGCTATGGACGTAGGATAATATATATATATATATATATATATATATATATATATATATATATATATGTATTAATCATTTCACCCGGAGCAAGGCGGAAACGCCACTGATGTGCAGGGGGCTACATAAATGTAAAAAGATTAATTAGAAAAGAGTGAGGAGTACAACCTAGTTAGAAAGGAGCAATAGAAAGCTGAGAAAGCAGGTGCGATAACAGATACATAGGTGGAAAGAAAGGGAAGGTTATACGGGGGTGGGGAGAGAGCTAGAGTCCAATGGTTAGTAGATGAGTATTGACTTTGCATTTAAATTTCTGGAGGTTGTAGCCGTCAGGAAAGCAAGAATATGGGAACGAGTTCCACAGGCGGGAAGTGCGAGAGAAGAAGCTGCAGGAATAGAATTGTCGTCTGCATTTGGCTAACCTGACTGTGAATGGGTGGGACCCAGTTGCCAGTCTGGTTGCACGAGTAAACATCTGTTGAGGAGGCATCAGTGACTTAAGTTTGTCCAAGCAGAAGTCATGAAAGTATTTATAGAACAGACAAAGGGAGGTCAAATTTCGACTGTGGGGAAGTGGCTGCAGTCGAGCCGCCAGATCAGTATCTATCACATTACAGACTCTCCTTTGGAGCCTGTCAAGAACACTGAGGAGAACGGCAGGGGCGCCTGACCATAAATGGCAGCAGTACTCCATGCACGGACGGATGGTTGATTTGTATATATGCAGGATGGATTCAGGCGGAAAAAACATCCTGGATCGACATAGTGACCCAACCTTCTTAGCAGTAGATTTTGCTATGGATTCAATATAGTGGTTCCATTTGAGGTCTGAGAACAGGGTAAGTCCGAGGAGGCGTAGTGTATTGCTCTCCGGGAGAATCTCTTGGTCCATGCTTATGGGAGGCAGAAGAGGTTGCCTGTAATGGTTGACAGACAACAGCTTGGTCTTAGACGAATTGAAGTTGACAAGCCACTTCTTGCCCCAGTTCACCACAGAGTGTAGATCCCGTTCAATGTCAGCAGCGAGATTATGTCTGTCCGCCACGACAGGTCCGGGAGTATATTGTAGTGTCATCTGCGTAGATGCCTACTTGGGACTTGATCTCATCTGGGATGTCGTTGATGAAAATAAGGAAGAGCGTCGGGCCCAGGATAGAGCCCTGTGGGGCACCAGCATTCCTGCTGTGGGATGAAGAGGCACGCCCATTCAAAACAACCTTCATTTTGCGGTTATTTAAAAAAGATTGGATTAGGTCAAGCAGACGACCGGTAATACCGTAACCCCGTAGTTTGCATAGGAGGCTAGAGTGCCAAACCCTGTCGAAAGCCTTGGAGATGTCCAGAGCAACCGCGCGAACCTCGTCAGATTCATCAAGGGCCTGTAGCATGTACTCCGTTACGGTTGTTAGCAGGTCGGCCGTGGAACTGGCAAAGCGGAAGCCATATTGCCTGTCAGAGAAGAGTTTGTGGGCAGTGAGATGATGAACTATTTCAGCATTGATTATGGCCTCGAATACTTTCCTGAATATCGGTAGAAGACTGATAGGGCGATAGTTGGATGGGTCCGAAGGTTCACTACAATTCTTAAATACAGGAACGACTGAAGAGAACTTCCAGCATGCAGGTAAGCAGAAAGCAGAAAGGCAGAAGTTAAACAGTTTAGAGAGGACAGGGAAAAGTTCAGGAGCACACCTCTTAAGGACTATCACCGGGATTACATCGTCTCCACTCGCCTTATGGGGGTCGAGTTTTGAAATTACTCGGGATACTACTGTCGGGGTAATATATGCGTCGTGTAGTTTGGCCTCAGTTCTAATAGGGAAGTCGGGTGGGTGTACTCCGGACGAGTCAAGTGTGGAGTTGGATGAGAATCTGCGGGCAAAGCACTCAGCTTTGTCCGCAGATGACGTGAGACCCTCAAATTCATGATGACTCTCTATTAAAATAAATACCGTTGTGAATATATATATATATATATATATATATATATATATATATATAGAGAGAGAGAGAGAGAGAGAGAGAGAGAGATATTCTTCACTACTCGATGATATAATTATTACAAAAAACTAAAATAATAAGGCACCTTTAAAGAGTAAACACGCGGCAAGAGCTTTCATAACTAGAAGGAAAGAGAATCAACTGAGCCGACGCTGTCTCACTATTGCCCTCTCTAATAAACTGAGCCGACGCTGTCTCGCTATTGCCCTCTCTAATAAACTGAGCCGATACTGCCTTATTATCGTCTCTCTCTCTCTCTCTCTCTCTCTCTCTCTCTCCATATATATATATATATATAGTCATCCACAGACAGATCTGTTTCGCTATATCACAACTCATAAGTACGGTTAGACTCCGATTGCTTTTAACCCAGGATTGAAACCCAACCGAATTGACGCCAGTCGGCGATTCTACCTCTGGGCTATGGACGTTCGGTAGAAGAAGTATATTGTCATTATACCCGCCCAAAAGCCAGAGTATATATATATATATATATATATATATATATATATATATATATATATATATATATATATATATATATAAAACAAATGAATACATAACGGTTATTACTATAATGGAGAGTATCCTTCTCAAATATGTCATGGTTACCTAACTGTTCCAACAGTTCTTTCTGATTTACTTTATCATTGTAAATATCATTGGCATGATTATTATGAGCATGTCCTTAAATTTCAGGTGTTTCACAATTTACTAAGTCCCCGTATGTGGGCCCTATTTTATTTTTCACTTTTTGCTTATTTTTTTTCTTTTTTATTTATCGCCTGTTTGCACAACCATGTCTGCGCTACGATCTGACAATTAATATTTTTGTTGTCTATGACTATTAGACTTGGTCTTAGGGGCGTTTCACTCCGAAAGCTTCTTTTTAATAACAACTTCTTTATGCAATATTCTCCCACGTGGATGCTTCCACAAACACTACAATAATAACCTTTTCAAATCCAAGGTCAACCATTATCTATTCTCTTCTTACATTCATTTCATACGCCTCATTCAGTAACCTTTCTACCTTTAGTAGCTCTTGAGCCTTGTATAGGATGAACTTTAGGAAAAGAAAAAATTAGTTTTAGATCAAATAAGAAAATATTAAAATAGTTACTTTAAGAACTAAAACTTCATTTTACTTAACTCAAACTCGGTAAAATGTTCAGTACTGAAGATTTCCTGAAGGAAATGGAAAATGTACAACCCACTTACTCGTTAGAAGTATATTTAATGAAAACTGTAAATTGTGTAAATAGTATTTAAAAAGTGCTTCATAATTTGCAAAATCTTTATATTTTCTGTCTGAATATCTGGGATTAGGATTATCATTATTTACATTATTTATATTTGGACTATTGTATTCATCTTTGTTGTTGCTATCACAACGTTTCAGCCGTTATGCGCTCCAGCCTTCCTCAGGTGCATATCAATCTACAGGGAATTCTGAACTGAAGTCTTCATTTAATCTACGGGATAAACTGTTCCCCTTCCAATGCCTATGTCTCTGGATATTGCCTAGTTCTTATTTTTAGTCCTGTTCACTTCAAGTACACACTGATCTACCCAGGAATTGAACTCATTATCATTATGTCAATAAATTTATGAACAAACGCTTTAATCCAGTGGATTAAATTGGTCTAATGAAAAAATAGTCTCTGAATCTCATTATCGGTTATGCAGTTTAATCATCAAAAGAACTAAGGCGGGTATTGAGAGACAGAAAAATTTCATTGGAAACAAAGAAAAGAGTATTGGACTTTGATGTGATATCTGTCCTCTTAGATGGCAGCGAATGCTCGACACAAAAAAAAAAGAATTTATTCAAGTAAGTTAAGCAACAAAACAGAATACCAAATAAAAATAATCATAATACTAAAAAATGAATATACTGTGCCACATATGAAATTTAACTCTCACCCACCAAACAAAATACGCCTGTAAATTTATTACCCACATTTTATATGTGCCGTATCCTTTCAGGATGTAGGTGACCATGGCCTTCCACATCTCCCTATCCTTTGTAGTTCTTTTCTCTTCTTACCCCTGCTCTGCCATCCGTTTACTCAAGCCTATTAAGTATTTCATACGTTGCTTTCCTCTGTCTCTCTTTCCTTCTATCTATCCCGTGATTATCAGATTCTCGAAGCCCTCCTTCCTAATTACATGAACCAGAAAGTTCAGCTGTCTTTTCCTGATGCTAAGTACCGGTCTACTTTTTGTTTCCATCCTCTCTAAATCCCCGTCGTTGCTAACATGTTCATGGTATCCTCAGCATCCTTCTGTAGAACCACATTTTGGTTGCTTTCCTTCATCTTTCATGAGATTCACCAGCATTTGCTGCCATACACAAGGACACACATCACATAATGTTACGAGTATGCATTTATATATAATAATAATAATAATAATAATAATAATAATAATAATAATAATAATAATAATAATGTTTAAAAGGTTGTAGCAAAGGACTCTATTATGTCCTTGATGTTACACAAAATTTTAATTCAGAAAGTCGTCGTAAAAATAAGGAAATTAAAAATAGAACGTTTGGAAGTATGTACAATATTCCAGAGAGTTCTAAAAGTTCTAGATGTATGCAAATTAGGTGTTAGCCCCTATAAAAATAGATTTTGCGCACGGAGCAGGCAGTTGATAGCAGGATGGCTTGACCTCTACAGCTCCAGTAGATCCAGGATCTATATCCAGCCGAAAGAATCCCTATGTCGACGACAAAAAACTAAAACTTGAAACAGTTGATAAAAAGATGTGCTAACCTCATTAGCACCAGTCTGAGTCAGGATTTATATTCCAGCCGAAAGAATCTCTCTAGTCGACGTGTTGTTAAAAGGATTTTCTGTCATATCAACTCCGGTTAATGATTCAGGGATCGATATCTGGCCGAAAGAATCTCACAGAAAATCTGAACAACTAAAACCTAAAAGAGAACCTCATGGAACTATCTGGGAAATTTTTGCCTCTTTCATTGACCATGCCAATAATTAGTCTTTGTATACGCATTTAAAGATTTCCAAAAACTATAGCACTGAACTTCCCCGCCAACTTAACTGGGTAAGATATTTGACACTTTCCCTCTCCTTCTTCGTAACGCCTGGCCGGGCAGTAGTAATCTATACGTTTTCTATATCTCTTGATTTGAATGCCAGACTGTATACTTGTAAATATTTTTATCTAATGCTTTGTGAATTAAATATTTGTCTGTATTTTAACTCTGAGTTTTGATCCATCATTTTTTATTTTTATGTTACAATTAACACGTAACAATAACAATCTAGTACTCTTCGTTTCTAAACGAAATTTTCCTGTCTCTCAACACTCTACTCAGCCTTTGGAATGCATCTTAGCCATGCCAGTACGACTTCGGATCTCAGTGTCGGACTTTGGTAAATTTAGTTGGAATTGCTGAAATATATGACTATGGTAAATTTAGTTGGAATTGCTGAAAAAAAAAAGGAATACAAAAGACACAAGACAGAGGTAAAGAAACAAGTATTAATTGTTAAGGCAATAACAGAGAAGAAAAGTCCTTGCAAAACTAGTTGTGTTTGCGGCTTTAGAAGTCCAACTATGAAATGTTCTTTAACGTTTAAATAATTTAGACGGCTCTTAGAATGTTCAAAGTAGCCTCAAATAAGGAGAGTAAGTTTCCTACCTGTTGTTCCTTGCTAGAACATTTGAAAAAAGAGGAAGATAGAAAGAATTTTGCATTGAGCCCGCAAAAATTGGGTGTCGACTGATTGGTCAAGGAAAATAGTCTTAGCCAATCAAACAGACCCATTTAGATTAGAGGTGGGTGAGAAGAGAAATTATGTGGGAGACGTAGTCAGTCAGTTAAGTGCCATACGTGATACACGCTTGGGCGATCATGTCTCGAAACAGACATGACTGACTGGGCAGAAGATTATCCGCAGTAGGTTGCCATTGCTTTCTGCGGTAGACTGGTTGCCGACCAAGGCTATAGAACCCAATCTGTCCTGCTATTTAACCCATAACTGGAAGGAAGAGACGGATTAATACCTTTCCCAAGGGCATTCAACTGGAAGTAGTAAATCTTTTTTTATATCCTCTGTTAAAACTCTTTTCAGATAAATTACATAAAAGGGGAATGACGTCTTAACTCAATTGTGTTTTCTATTACATGCTTCAGTATTAACCCGGAAAATTCCTCTGCTTCAACTTGGAGTTAAATAGTTAAAGATACGTTCACTTGTTTTTTCTTTGATTTCTACCACAAAACCCAAGCTCATAATAACAGAATAGAATTCTGCTGCCATATATGGACGGAAGATACCCAGTCTTCACTTTCCAGTGTCGATAGAATCACAAAGTGTCTCCGCATCCTTGTGGCTGACACATTATTTTCACCTTACAACCCATTTTCCATTGACGAAACCTCGTAAACCTCACACAGCTCTGTAACTATTTCCATGGAAAGGGATCCGAGGAACTAGATTCTTTAGTTTCATCTCTTCTAACCTTCACGTCTAGACGCCGTCAGTCTAAACACATAGGAATGATCCACTCTCATTCCATTCGTGTTCCATTTGTGAGATGTAAGATCCACTGAGGCAGCTTCTTCACACGAACCGCCGCTCTGTAGAACGAACACCCAAGAGGGTGTTTTCCTGGTCACTGCAAGCTTAACCTATTCAAGCCTGAGATTAACCGTGTCTTCCACACATATCTTCCTAAACCGTGCCTTTTACTCTGTAATTTTCTATTTCGAGTGGCTTCCAAGATTTTCTCGGGGTAAACATCACTGTAAAAACCAAAAAGCACCAAAAACATCATATTTAAAGCAGTGTTAACACACTACTAATTGTTTCAATACTTTAATTTTTTAAGAATTAAGTTGATAAACAAAAACGGTAATTATTTGACTCAACCAAGTATATAGACAGGTTTTAAAAATCGGCCAAGTGACCCCATTATCTTGAAAAATTCCGAAAGTCATTATGGTACACTGACTATTTATAAGGACTTGAGATAATTTGATTTGACTTTCATTAATATTAAACATTAGGTTAAAAAAAAACTTATATTGAAATTTGTACCAATATTTAATTAAAGCAAAAACCGGATGACCGAAGCCTAAATAATTAATACAGCCAGTTTCCTATATATATATATATATATATATATATATATATATATATTCTCTTTTCATTATTTCTTCTTTTTTTTTGTCAACTTTCTTAATTCAGCAAAGTGAGAAATTTGAAAATTATTGTGAAATTATTCTCTAAACAATATTAGCCTTCAAACAACTCGAGAAGTCAACTCATTAGTCGTGTTTACGCAACTTGATAGCATTTAGCATTCACCACACACACACACACACCCAAGGAAAGGATTCCAAAGATCATATTACAGATATTTACTATGCCTAAATTGAGGAGGGTTTTTGGGATAGGAAGGTTGTGCTGCGCCTCTCTTTTAAGTTGTGAGAGTCGGCCTGAATTGAAAATCCGCATTTCAAATGCTGAACTTTAATGAGATTCGAACATTCATCCTTGGCGTCAGCAAAAAATACGCAGCAAAGCTCTTTTATTCACAAATCAAGTAAACACACATCCATATACGCAAATACGCACACACTCATATATTAGTGTGTATGGGTAACTATATATATATTAAAAAAATATGTGCATATATATATATATATATATATATATATATATATATATATATATAAAACGTGTTATTACGCGACATCGGTTTCTACCATGTGGTGTCTTCAGGCAATTTTCAATAGGAATACAATCAAACTGAGATATAACTGTACTAGTAATTTAGAAAATTTCATAAAGAAACAAAACACCAGAAATTTAAATAGCATATTACGAAACAAGACCATGAATAAGGAATATAATTGGAGGGACAAAAAGTAAATGCCCACTTCAAGGACTTTGTAATACAAAAGAAGTCATTTACAAAGCAAAATACATGACTTAAATGGTCAATACAAAACATATTTGGGATCAACCAAAGATACATCTAAGACCAGATGGTTTAATCACAGGTCTACATTTAAACTAGAAAATTTTTAAAAATGTACAAAATTGGCTAGCCACGTGTGGAAATTGAAGTTAAAATATGGAAAAGGCCCAGACATAACGTAAAGTATAGTGAAAACAGCCAAGCCTTACAACGATGGCAAAATATGTAGACTGTGCCGGGAAGAAAAGTTAGCTATTAAGTTATTCCCAAACAAAAATGAATTACTTAATGAAAGGACAAAAATTATGACTAACTGTAACCATATCATAAAATACCTATTAGGCTCATACAACCATGAATAAAAACGTTAATAATCATTCTAATTTTGAAAATTGCGCGTTCAAAATCACCCCTGTTACATGAGTGTTCAAAAAATTCCCGATACACGAGAATTCTTAAAAAACTGTAAAATCAGTTATTGCAAATCGCCTGAAGACACCACATGGGAGAAACCTAGGTCGCGTAATAACTCGTTTACAAATGAAAAATATTCAAATGTTATACAATATAATTGTATAGAACACTTTTTAATACAAATGTGTACTGGTCTAATTTAATTATGAGCAAAAACTAAAAAATTAATTGATTATATACATATATATGTGTGTGTGTGTGTGTGTGTGTGTGTGTGTGTGTGTGTGTGTGTATACACTCTCTGTATTTAGGTAGCATATATATATGTGTGTGTGTATATATATATATATACTCTCTGTATTTAGGGAGCACATATATATATATATATATATATATATATATATATTGTGCTTTTACGTAGTAAATGTAAATGTGTGTGTGTGTGTGTGTGTGTGTGTAAACATATTTCCTTAAAAGCTGTGTACAGGTCTAATTTAATTATGACCCAAAACTAAGAAATTAAATGATTATATATATATATATATATATATATATATATATGGGTGGGTGTGTATACACTCTCTGTATTTAGGTAGCATATATATATATATATATATATATATATATATATATATTCTGTGCTTTTAGGTAATAAATGCAAATCTGTTTGTGTGTGTGTGTGTGTGTGTGTGTGTGTGTGTGTGTAAACATGTTTCTTTAAAAACAACCCACAAAGAAGATTTTATTAATTTTTGCTTTAATATTTACAGTTTTCTCACATGTTTCCTTTTTACTAGAAATAAAGAATGTAAAAATGTTTCATAATTTTTGACTTTCCATGCGCTTTCAACCACTTCACTGAGCATTTTCAAGGATCTTCTTTTTCGATGTTGTTATTTTATCCTCATGTTTAGACTGTAGCATAATTTTTGTGTTTTTGCAAAAGAGCATTCTTCAAAAGCTATGACGTGACTGGGCACCTCGTTAGCGTCTGTCTAGTTTTTTTGTTTTTTTTTATCAAACTTTCGAAATTCCTTTTCCATTGTTAAATAATGTAAGGTTGATGCTAAGAGAAAATTGTTTTATATATAGTGCTTCTCTTATCACAATATCTAAGATGCCTTAGATATTGTGATTTAAATAATATGTTTGTATTTTCAACTAAAATTTTCCTTAACGGTTTTTATAAATTATGAGTTAATAAATTTTTTTTCTTGCACTGTTGTTTGATAAGTAGCATGTAAGGCATCTACTCAAAGAAGAACATTTATTTAGACAACAAATGTTCTTTTTTTTAAATCATTTTACTCCAAGCAAGGCGGGGTGGAGGGAGTGAAAGAGCAAACTGTGAGTAGGAAGAATTGAGAAACGGACAAAAGATGAACGGTGTTCAAGAAGACACAATATTGCAATTGGCGTTGCATTTAAGTTTTTAAAGATTGTCGTTTCCAGTGAAGCAAAAAAAAAAAAAAAAAACTGCGAGAAAAGAAAGTGTTGGAGTAGAAGTGGTAGTTACATTTAACCATTTTCACTGTGTGGGAATTTAAAGGTAAATATTTTTAAAAACAACAGACATTTTGTGTCGATCGACATTTCCAATTTGCGAAAATCTTTCTCGGACAAGGAGGGAATTCAATCAGAAGAAAAGCACGAGAAATATGGTACAAAATACACATTTTCGACTTTCTTAAGTCATCATCAGGGTATGTAGAGACAGTTGGTGGGTTTCACAGAATTAGTTAGTGTTGCGATGTAAGCAAACTATGTTGTGACATCAGCTTACTTCGTAGCACTCTTTGTCTACGTCCCATACAAACATGTGACCACGAAGATATCCTAAGAAATTTTTATTTGGCCAAATTTTGGAAGTGAATCTTTCACTAATGGTTCATATGTGTTTCTGTGGAGATAGATAGATTTTAGAAAGTCGTCGACCCTTATTTCTGCGAGGTGATGCTGCATCTAATCTAATTACTATAAATTCTCTTTCTAACAGGATGATATATCATAAATCTACTCACTCTTGAAACTACTTAGAAATACTGAATTATATTTCCGCTACAACAAATAAAGGTGCATATCAAGCACTAAATAAGTCTTCAAAAAGGCTTTTTTGTATATATTAGGTTGAGTCATAAATAATTTCTGTTTTTGTTCATCAGCTTTCTTCTTCAAAAAGGAAACTTTCTTTTTATTCAATTATTTATTCACTATTATTTACCAGGACTTGTGACCATTTATCCAGCTGTTCTTCGGTATCTTTTGAATAAAATTCCACAGGATTTAGTGTGAAAAAAACTTCGACAAATCTGAATTATGTAGAAAGTTTTTTTTTTTTTTGTTTTTTTTTTTTTTTCTTCAAAGTTTGGCAACGATCGAAAAAGTTAATAATCGGTTGGTACAATGTCAGGTAAATATAATGTCTGTGGAATAACAGATCAAATGAGTTTCAAATGTTTTTCCTGTGTTATTCTTGGTCTATGCAGCCTGGAGGTGTCATTGAGGAGAACAAACGTATTACTTTAATCCACTGCTTGACATGGTTTCAAAAAATCAAGCTATGTTCGTGTACTTCAAATTCATTGTTAACTGCTCTGTAGGATTAATAGTTAGCATAATACATTGGTCATTACAGTTGGGGCCTCCCAAAACGTAAATTAATTATTATTCAACCTTTATATATATATATATATATATATATATATATATATATATATATACAGGGGGCTGCAAAAATATACTTATATATATATAAGTATACAGGGGGCTGCAAAAGTATATATATATATATATATATATATATATATACAGGGGGCTGCAAAAATATACTTATATATATATAAGTATACAGGGGGCTGCAAAAGTATATATATATATATATATATATACAGAGGGCTGATAAAATTTTATATATATATATATATATACATTCACAGGGGGCTGCAAAAGTATATATATATATATATATATATATATATATATATATATATATATATATATACAGGGGGCTGCGAAAGAAAGTAAAAAGTATATATATATATATATATATATATATATACAGGTGGCTGCAAAAGTAGATATACAGTAAGTATCAAGAATAGTTTCGAAGAAAATATGTATGACAAAGTCGAAAAAGTTTTCGTCCAACAGAAATCGAACTATTAGCTAGTTTTCCATGAGAAAAACAGTTCCTACAGCAGAAACATACTTTTGCCACTTCGGCTATGATGACCGCGTTGATAAGGTTAGGTTTGAATTACCTGTTTCCTCGTTGGGAATTCTATGAATCTCTGTCTGTAGCTTCAGTCTCGCACACGAAACTTCAGTCTCGTACCCGAAATTTGAACAATAGTAATTTTAATGGATACGTGTATCCATAAAAATAACATTTATAGTAAAATGAAACTACCGCATTTAGAAAGTTACATATTTCCATATAAAGGTGTTAAAACTACAAATATGTCCGTCACTTTTCCCTGCACAAACAAATACATTAATGTATGTAAACATAACACGTCTACACAGTAATATAATATTTGTAGATGAATAACAAACGCATTGATATAATAATGTTTTTATGCAATAGTATAGACATTAGTAACTTTTGATAGAATAATATAAACATCAATAGAAACACTTAAATTTTTACCTGGGCATCATCATTGACGCCAATAGAAAAATGTAACTTTTTCAGACATAAGGTAGGCCAACATGAATATACTATAAATAAGAGATATGTAAGAAATTTTAACTGACAATTAAAATTCTATAAAACTTAGCAACAACCGGAATTTAAAAAAAATATTACTTTGAATTTAAAGAAGACATACGCAAACATTTATCTACAAAAATCTTCGAATGCCAAAACTTATTTTAATATTGTAATCTTATAGCTCTATAATTGTCTTGTACCAAAATTAATGCTAACAATGTCATAATCGTTAATATTAACAAGGTGACATCGATTTTTTTGTTTTGTTTTTTAATAATACAAAGTTTCACATATTTTAATCTTAAGCTACAGACTTCGTCATCGTCTGTGGCTTCTGCGTTTGTAATTAACTCGATTTTTTATTTTTTCTGTCTTTGTTAAAATCGTCTCTTTGTAAATGTTGCTGTTGGCTGCGTACGGCAGGCATTCTGTCCGTGCGTCTCATATTCTCTTGGATTGCAGTCTGCACAACTTGGCTGGAAGAGAAATCGTCAACTAAGACGATGTTTAATCTGTATTCCTGTTCGCGATCCGACCAATGACGAATCATAGAATTTATACTTTGATACATGATGTCTCTAACAGGTCGGGATGGGTCATCACCGCAGAGATTAGCGATTCTTGCCATCTCCAGTAAGTTTGTAGCTTTTCCTTCAAATCCAAAAAAGTGAAGTATCGTCCTCTGT
This sequence comes from Ascarosepion bandense, assembly GCA_037127315.1. NCBI lineage: Eukaryota > Metazoa > Mollusca > Cephalopoda > Sepiida > Sepiidae > Ascarosepion > Ascarosepion bandense. The sequence goes on from JBBBDQ010001047.1 coordinate 2,499,999, forward strand.
TGTAAATGGGCGAGAGACATGGAAAAAGAGATAACCATTGCGTATAGAACACTAAGCAGCACAAACTTAATGGGTATCTTTCTAGTCCTCCCCCAACATCTCACGCTGACCACGTTGCGGAGTTCGAGTCGGCAATAAAAGCCTGAATAGAAGGAGCGACGGTGTGGCCATGATGTACTTAGCGTGTAGAAAGTGAAGATAAAAATCAAGGTTAAAATCCAACCTACGCGAGAACTCCGGAGTAATCCTCCCAGAATGTTCGGTACATTGTGCGTGACAAATGCTGGTGTTATAGACATACGATCGGAAAACTCATGTTTGTACCTTTGCATTATGTCCGACCGATGGTGAAACATGCTCCGGGGGTTTGTCTTTCGTTCAAAAAACTCTACAGCTGTTTGATTGTTTACGTCATTCCAGAAATATTCCGGGAACGCGTTCACAAGATCCAGATCTTCTCTTATAAGAGCAATTACATTTCGACCCGTGGTAAGAACACTAGAAAGTGTTGGATTTAAAGAAATGTTACGAGTTGGTACCAAGGTAGGACCCAAAATCGACAACAAATGCCGACCGAGTTTAAGTTTCGAATGATAAGGCATTGGAAGTTTCTCCATTTCTCCATCCCCAGGGGCATTCAGGTGGGATATTAGCAAAATGATGATTTCACCTGGATTCCTACGTGCAAAGTCTGCGATATCTTTCAAAGAAGAATCTATTGCTTCTCCAGAGATTCCATGCCACCAGTAAAACCCCCCGTTGGGTAGAACGGCTACCCGTAAGTCAAGACATCGGTATCCAGCATTGAGCTGAGCTAAAATACTGTCATCATGGTTCCGAGCCCATGAACTGAAATAATCATGGAGGCCGAGGGAAAGCGCTAGTCGAGACACCCAAAGTTTTTCAATCAGTGTGCCGTTAGGGGACACAGAAAAAGATGCACTGTTATGGGTGCCTGGAATCATCAAGTCCCCCAATCGTGTATTGCCTAGGCGGTGACGTAGCAGAGTCATCCACCTCTGAAAACACGGACTTTCATTTTTGGATAAGAGAGCATTTTTATGCAACATTCGCTTGAAGGGGTGAAGGTTGTGGGTGGTAAGTCGACGGTGCGAGCCATGGGATATGAACATCGCTGATTCAGGTGACAAGACTGGTGATGGAGGGAAATATGAATGGTTTTTATTTGTCCGCCATGTAAAATCCAGAAGAGACCAATTTTCGTTGCTGCAAATGTTGTTTAGGTCAGTTTTGGCCAAGGCCGAATTTGATTCTTCCCAGATGTGGAAACAATGACCAGCTGGTTGCTGGGAAAGCTCTCTTTGGATGCGCCTTCTTTGTTGTTGGTACTTGGAAATTTCGTATGGTCGTCTTTGCTTCGGTTTGAGACTATAAACTTCGAGTTTTCTATTGAGATCGCCTGGCATGCCTGAAGACTGCTTATGGTAAAAGAGCATTCTAATGGAAGGTATAAGGACACAAAGACCACAAAAAATTAATAATACACCAAATACAAGTTGCACTAAATATCGCCAGTTGTACATCATTTATATGTTTTTGTCATGGGTTGACCGGAAGAATAACGAAGTGATTAAATAATATTGAAGCTTACAGAAAACAGTCTAAGTAGAGTGAGAATGTGTGATTGATAATAATAATAATAATAATAATAATAATAATAATAATAATGTCATTTTAAAATGTTAGCCAGTAAAACTTTTCGAAGGGATATTTTCTCCGTTTAGTAAAAACAATTATTTTTATTTTTACAAAAAAATGGAGAAAGGATATATTTTTCACAAATTTAGTTCTAATTTTAAAAAAGACTTTAAAATTATTTGTTTTAGAATTTAATTACAATCACAATAGTAGCATAATCGAAAGTAAAAACTAATTTAAATAAAAGCCGATGGTTAAGAAAACAGTAAGAAAGTTGAACACATCTTTATAATTAATAGTTAAAATTTCTCAGAATCATCACTCCTAAGCGGTTTGGAGTTTCTATAAGTTTTTTGCAAATTAGATTGTACTTAACTTTTTATTTCATTGATAAATTTATAATAATTTTTTGCTGATTCTGATTCAGTTATATTAAATTATCTGTTAAATTATCGTTTTTATAATTACTTCAAACAATGTAATTTAAAGGGTAAAATTATCGATTGTGCCTTCGCCTATAAAATATTTTCATTTGGAAAGCCATGTAGTATTACACTTTCTATAGTTTTTAAGTAATGTATTTTTGATCAACAATACATAACAAAATAAAAATATCATAAATTCAAAGTTAAAAAGAGGAATATAATTTTTACTATTACGAATCAAAATCAATTGATAAAACAAAATTTTCATTTATTAATTATGTAAATTTAAAAAATGTGTGCGATTACTTAAAAACAGGTTAATTATTGATTGGATATATATATATAATTATGTTTTGAATTCACCTAAAATAATTCTTTGGAGATATTCTAAGAGATGTCTGTAATTATAAACATATAATAATTGCCTGCGACCAAATTATTCCCATTTTCACTTGAGACAGCTGATTAAAATAACAACATCTTTACGAAGTGAGCCGTGTCTATAACATCGGCACTTTCTATTTTTGAATGAATCATTAAATAAAAAATGAACTTTTCGAAGTCAACAACTTTATAAACAATACAAATGACAAGGGAGAGAGCTGGAGACCGCAGGCCTTAAATAAATTTATATTCTCAAATCTCAATGTTAGTTTAAAGTATCAAACATGCTTCTTTTTTTTAATTATTAAAAATTCAAATATAAATCAAGCAAATTTCATTCAAAATCTTGATTAATGTAACAATGTTACTGTAAAACCTGAATTTTAATTAATTTAAAAAATTCATGTCTAATTTAAATTAATGTATAAAATTAATAAATATCTTCATCTTAATATTTCTAAATAATTCTCAGAAAATATTAAGCCAGGAAAAGAAGTTGAAAATTGAATTAAAAATTTAAATGTCTTTTGTTTTGTTGGTTTTCGTATGCAAGATGTTTTTTCATAGGCATGTAACAATTTGTTAGATATTACATTTGGCTGGCTGAGTATTATTGAGCTCGAGCCTCATTGGGTTTTCCACATTAGTAGCCTTTTGACAGCCTTAGAATATGAAATACCTGTGAATCCATATGTGTATGACTATATCGTTGGTAGAAAAAAACGTAATCCTCTTTTGATGTGTCTTTTGTTTCTTTAAAAGTATAAAAATCCGTGAAAAACATATTCCAAACAATAGATCCAATTGGTACAAATTCCAGTAAATATTTAGAACTACACTTCGTTTTTTATAATTTTGCAAAGTATCATGTGGTCGCCTGCTGTAAAGTTATGGTTTTGAGTAGAGACTGTCTCGTTAGACCATCCCTAGTGTAATCCTTACTGGGTGCTAAAAGTGGTCTTGTTCCAGACGCGGTAGAACATTGAAGACTTTTCTTTTTGTGAAAAAAAAAAATATATATATTTATATCAATTTATTGACCGCTTCCTCTCTTAGTTTTGGATTAAAAAAAAATGAATGATTTTTTTTTTTGTTTTTAGCTGGGCTTTTATTTTGTCAGAGATTCAGTGTTGATTTCCAGATTTGTCCTTTCTTTCTTTCTTTTTCTTTCTTTCGTTCTTTATTTTTCTTTCTTTCGTTCTTTTTTTTTTTCTATAAACGAATAATTTAAAAGCAAGTGATGGTTCTTCAAAGCTGACAGATGATTATAATACTATTTCTTGGTGTGATTCAATTCAAAAACATTTTTTAATTCATCGGCATGTTATAAAATGTTTGATAATTCGTGTCTGAAATTATTTTTTGTTTTGGTTAATTTTTTTTTTTTTTTGTTTTTTTTTTTGTTTTTTACACAACTCACACGCATTTCCGATGCGTGTGTCAACCAAGACGTCGTGATAGCGCTCCACGTTTGCGTCCGATGGGAATGAAAGAAAGGAAAAGCTACTTTCCGCTAGCGGAACTACTACGGATTCGTCTTTATTTCCGACCAACGGGATTGAATGAGATTGGGCGTGGTATTAGGGGTGACGAGTGATGGACAGCTCTGCAAAGTCTTTATCAGTTTGACTTTTAAATACAAGTTTCATTTCATTTTATTCCACTGGAGGGAAGGTCGCGGATTTAAATGAATACGTCGACTGACTACTGAGTAAAAAAAATGCCTAAATGAAGACCGCCGAAGCATGGACGGGAATTTGCTTTTCTTTTCCTTTTTGTCATCATCTTAATAATAAAGTAAAATCAAAATGTCACCTCAAATACTTTTCTCTTTCTTTCTTCTTCATTCTCTATTTAAAATAAACAAAATTAAATTTCTAAACTGTTCCTCGTTAATTTTTATAATTCTCCAACCTTGACACATTGCATGTCTGTTTTTTTGTTTTCTTATTTCTACTGGAATTCGAGCCGGGGAGCCGAGTTCGAATTCCAGTTGAATCCATTGTATTCACTTACGCGCAAATACCCTTGGGAAAGGTATTAATCCGTCTCTTCCTTCCAGTTATGGGTTAAATAACAGGACAGATTGGGTTCTATAGCCTTGGTCGGCAACCAGTCTACCGCAGAAAGCAATGGCAACCTACTGCGGGATAATCTTCTGCCCGGTCAGTCATGTCTCTTTCGAGACATGATCGCCCAAGCGTGTATCACGTATGGCACATAACTGACTACGCTATATCACAATATTTTTTTCTGTTTGTTGTCGTTGTTTTAAATGTGTTCCTTCTATAATTGTCTACTTTCTCCAATTACTTTAATTAACAAAGCAATTATAAAACTGAAATGAATTTGAAAATCACAACAATTAGGGAGCTAATTTTGCCTCTTACTTTTATTTTGTTAATCATTTTTCATATAAAAATGTATCGCTTCGTGAGCCCTTTTAGAAATTTCATTTACTGATTTATTTATTTATTCCTGGTGGGACTACACTACAGTCTCTACACACTTAAAACATAATCTATTGGGCATTTATTATTATTATGTCATTTTTCATCATATTTCGATTTCTGCTATGGTCGCACTACCAACCAAGTCTGCGGGAAGACCTAAGGCAGGTCGTGGCGTGTTGTTATGTTTTTTCTATCTTCATCATCATCCCTAGCGTTACTTAGACAAAGTTCTCCTTAGTGTGTGGGCTGTACTAAATAAGACAATTTTTTGTCTTTGTATATCTCTTAAGCTGAGAGGATGTGCGTTGTGGTACAGTGGATATCGGCTCGAGAAGCCGGGGAGCCGAGTTCGAATTCCAGTTGAATCCATTGTATTCACTTACGCGCAAATACCCTTGGGAAAGGTATTAATCCGTCTCTTCCTTCCAGTTATGGGTTAAATAGCAGGACAGATTGGGTTCTATAGCCTTGGTCAGCAGCCAGTCTACCGCAGAAAGCAATGGCAACCTACTGCGGGATAATCTTCTGCCCAGTCAGTCATGTCTCTTTCGAGACATGATCGCCCAAGCGTGTATCAAGTATGGCACTTAACTGACTGACTGACTTAAGCTGGAGTTTCCAGGGATTCTTTCAATGTGTTGTTTTGTTCCATTTTTTATCATTCCAAGTGCACTATCACTGGCACAACTCTTGTTTTCAATTTCCACAGTTTTTCTATTTCAATTTCCAGGTCTTTATACTTTGAGTTTTTCAAATTCCTTGGTTGCTATGTTACAATCCGCTGGACAAGCCATATCAATCAACAGACAAGTTTTCTCTTTCTGGTTTTTACTATTATTATTATTATTATTATTATTGTTGTTGTTGTTGTTGTTGTTGTTGTTGAGAAATACGAATAGCATAGATAAAGGCACTGATTCCTAAAATGAATTTTAAGCGACGAAAGAAAATCAGTCGAAAATAAAAATCCATTATGAATCCATTCACCATTGTCATTTTATTTTTAAACATTGTAGTTTAAATATATATTCATTTTTTTGGTGTTTAAGGATTTTCTTAGGCATCGATTATATTTTTAACCAGTTTTTTTTTTATATAAATTAGTTCAAGTATCCGCTTACTAAAAAAAAAAGAGAGAAAAAAAAGCAGTTTCCCTGTCTTTTTTTTTTTTTTTTTTTTTTGCAGAGAAGTTAAGAAGAGATAATCAAGTATCTGTCTAAAATCGATTATCATCTCATCGATTATCTCAGCGGTAGTCTGAGGTTATTTTAAATCAAATTACACAGCAAAAGACATTAACCAAAGTCGTTCAATCAACAGCTTTGACAAATAAGTTTTTGATAATTACAGAGTCTTCATCTGGGACCGAGAGTTAGAGCTTGATGCAGGTTTGAGTTTTTTTTATGTGAATGCAGCACCTGGCTTTCTGAATCTTTCTCAACGATATGTATACGTTAACACTTCTTATTAAAAAGCTCTCAAAACAATCGGAGTGTGTGTATTTTACAGGTGTTTTAGTGGATGCTGCATATTTTATAGGGGTTCCCGTTTTATACAGCCGTCAGCCAGTCAGTTGCCGAGAGAGATAGAGAGAGAGAGAGAGAGAAAGAGAGAGAGAAAGAGGAGAGGGTAAAACAGGAAACAGGACAAGTTAGTAGCAGTCGTAACAAGACGATGAAGGGGAAGAAAAGTGGGAAATGGAGGTACATTATTATTATTATTATTATTATTATTATTATTATTAATTCTTTTGATTTCTGCTGTATGCTCATTTCTTTCCGGGTCCCAACCAGTGACCTAATGTCAGAAATGACATCATGACATTTTTCCATTGCGCACTTGTTTAAAATAAAGAATAAACAAATATCACACACATTTTACATAGATGAAACCCATCGTAAAGTGCGAGATGTACTTGTGTGTACAATTTTTTGTATTTCTCTAAGATACGGGCTACCAGGAATCCTTACAATGATTTTATCGGAACCTCCTCCGATCAAACCGAGAGCTCCAACTACAATTGGAATTGTTAATGTCCTCACGTGCCACGTTTTTGAGATGTTGATTAAAAGTTCCTTGTGATTTGATCGTTTGTTGTTTTTTTTTTTTTTTTGTTTTTTTGTTGTTTTTTTTTTAAGATATTCAAAGATACAGTACTTTCTGCGGGGACTGCTGTATGAATAAGAAGACATGTACTGTTTTTTGTGGTCTCTGATCACGATGTCTGGACGACTAGCTTTGATTGTTCTGTCTGTGGGTATTGTAAATTCCAATAAACTGTTATAAATCGTATGTCTAGAACCAAGCGTTTATACGATTTTTTTTGCGGTTTCCTTTTTGTAGAAGTTGCATAATTTCCAATGCAGATATTGGCCTATTTTGTCATGCCGGGTTATATATTCAGTCGTGGAACCTTATACGAGATAGTCAATTCTTTCTTGATATTTATCACAAAATTTGCATTTTGAGCTCACCCATTTTTCTGTATGTGTGCTTGGATGTGCGTTGTGGTGCAGTGGATATCGGCTCGGAACGAGAAATCGGGGAGCCGAGTTCGAATTCCAGTTGAATTCCTTGCATTCACTTATGCGCAAATATCCTTGAGAAAGATATTAATCTGTCTCTTCCCTCCAGTTATGGGTTAAATAACAGAACAGATTGGGTTCTATAGCCTTGGTTGGCAACCAGTCTACCGCAAGAAATAATGGCAACCTACTGAAGTCAGTCATGTATCTTTCGAGACATGATCGTCCAAGCGTGTGTCACGTATGACATTTAACTGACTGAATATGCTTGGTAATTTCTAGTTAGCAAAGCATTGGTAGCAAGAATAAAAATAATCGGTTTTAGCTTTTAACCTTGCACCACGTAGCCACTGATGGGTACGGGGTTTGTCTACATCAGCTTGTTTGATATGGGCGGAGTATTGACCATGAAAAGGCTTATCTTGCTATTATCTCTGCATTTGGTCTATTATTGTGGTTTTGTAAGTTAGTTCTAGATGAACTAATCCTCTGCCTCCTTCGGATCTGAGCACATACAGACGATCAACATCAGCCTGAGGATGATGCATGGAGTGGCAAGGGAGAAACTTCGTCGTTTTGACATCTATTCGTTTAATGTCCGCTATCGACCAATTCAGTCAATCAATTAAGTGCTATACGTGATACACACTTTGGCGATCATATCTCGAAAGAGATATGATTGGGCAGAAGATTTTCCCGCAGTAGGTATCCATTAATTATTGCGTAGACTGGTTGTCAACCAAAGCTATCGAGCCAAATCTATCATGCTTTTTAACCCATAGCTGGAGGAAAAACGACAGATTAATATATTTACCAAGTGTAGTTGCTCGTAAGTGACTGCAACGAATCCAACTGGAATTCAAACTCGGCTTTCCGATTTCTTGTTCCGAGCCGATATCTAACACAACGCTCCACATCGCACAGGGACAGCTAAAGTGTTTATGGCTGATATTCTGTTTCGTGAATTCTACTCCTGTAAAATTCTTGTTTTTACTTTCTCCTTCTTTCGAGTATGCTGTATTCCATCTCCTTCGCTGACTTCTCGGTATTTATAAGTTTCTTCTTGTTCTTGTTCTCTAATGTTTAAGACAAAATCTAGACTTATTGAGTGTGTTTCTGTAATTCTCTCTTTAGTGAATATTACTTTTGCACACTCATTTAATCTAAAAACAATAACTATATCATCACTGAAACATTTTGCAGCATCAACTCATTATTGTCTTTAACAAAGAGTTTAATATCATCCATGTAGAATAGGTGATTAGACACTTACTTTTTTAGTATTTTTACTTTGTATTCAAAGTTATTATTGTTTAGTTCATGCGAAAGGGGGATTAATGCCAGACAGGATAAAAAGGGGCGACAGGGGCGAAAAATTCAACGTCGGATATTCAAACAACTGGAAATTGGAAGTAATTTTGGTGTGATTTAGGTATAATGGTTTTGTTTTTTAGATTTTTTTTTTTTTTCATGTTTAAGGAAATTTATTATCACCGAGAAGACTGTGTACATTTCAAAATCCTTGAGGTCCTAAGTAAGACGATAAACTGTATACAGCAGCAAGGACCTCTGACTGGGAGATTGTGAGGAGCGTGGAACTGCTTCTTAATTGCTGTTGTTCCCAGGCCCATTCTGACCCGGGGGTGTTAGCACCTGTTAGAGTCTCAGTTATAGGCAAATATTTAACTCTCAAACTGGGGTCAAAACACTATGAAAGTATAAAAATAGATTTTTATAGTAAAAGTTCCAGTAATATATTTTAGAAGAAATTATTACCAGCAATACATTTTTAAGGAAAAAATATTACCAGCAATACACTTTTGGAAAATGAAATATTACCAGCAATACATTTTTTTAAATATATATGTTTCGTTAAAAAAGGATACTGGAAAAATAAAATCGAAAATTAATAAAATCTTCCTTGTCGGTTGTTTTTAACGAAACATAGAGCAGACTGGGACTCGTTCCGAGACTTCCTCAGCGACGTCCCCTGGAACAACGTCTTCCATCTTCCTGTCGAAGACTGTACCTTCGAGGTCTCCTCTTGGGTTAAGGTTGGCATCGATGCTTTTATCTCGGCCAGGAAATTCCAACTAAAATCAAATTCGTACCTCTGGTTCTCACCCGCTTGCTCGGCCGCCATTGCCCACTGGAACCATTTCTTCCAGCTCTATCGAAGATGCTCGTCGAACCAAAACAGGCGCCTTTTCGCCTCAGCACAGAACAAGAGTAAAAAAGTACTGAACGAAGCTAAGAGGGCGTTTGCTACCAGAATGAGGCAACGCATAGCATCCTCTAAGTTTGGCTCCAAAGATTACTGGCGACTCTGCAAAAGCGTGCTCAACAAGAACAAGACTTCAATACCCCCACTAATCAATGAGTTTGATGTTCTCACCTACCCAGCGGACAAGGCTGAATGCTTTGCCCGTAGATTCTCCACCAATTCGACACTGGACTCGTTAGGAATACCTACACCCGACTTCCCACCCAGAACTAAGGCTCAACTAAATAGCGTCCACATTACACCCTCGCTGGTCACCAAGATAATTGCACAACTTGACCCACACAAAGCGAGCGGCGGTGACGGAATCCCAGTCATAGTACTGATGAAATGTGCCCCAGAACTCTCCTCTGTCCTCTCTAAACTCTATAACCTCTGCCTATCTGCTTCCTGTTTTCCTGCCTGTTGGAAGTCCTCCTGTGTAGTTCCTATATTTAAGAATTCTGGCGAACTCTCAGACCCCGCCAATTACCGTCCTATTAGTCTCCTTCCGATCTTTGGCAAAGTTTTGGAAGCCATTATCAACGCCGAGGTGATTCAGCATCTCACGGCCAACAGGCTTCTCTCTGCCAAACAGTAAGGGTTTCGCTTCACCAGGTCTACTGCTGATATGCTAACGACCATTACCGAGTACATATAACGGGCACTTGACAAGAATGGCGAAGCCCGAACCGTTGCCTTGGATATCTCCAAAGTGTTCGACAGGGTCTGGCATGCTGGCCTCTTGTGCAAACTGCGGAGCTACGGGATAACTGGACCTCTGTTTGACCTCATCCAGTCATTCCTCTCTAACCGCACATTGAAGGTGGTATTAAATGGGCATGCCTTCCAAAACTACCATACGAACGCGGGCGTCCCTCAAGGTTCTATCCTAGGTCCCACGCTCTTTCTGATCTACATTAATGATCTCCCCGACGCCATTAGATCCCAAGTTGGCATGTATGCCGATGACACAACAATCTACTCTCGCATCGATCAAAAACCAGGTGTGGACGACAAAGTGAACCTCACTGCCGTACTTGAAAAGGACCTCCAATCCGTAGTGGCCTGGGGTAGGAAATGGCTAGTAAATTTCAATGCCTCTAAAATGAAGCTGTTATCAACTAACCACCATAGACAATCGCATCTACCTCCCATTGGCATGGGACAGGCTAGCCTCCCAGAGAGTAAAATACTACGCCTCCTTGGCCTTACACTTTCGGCGGACCTCAAATAGAATGACTATATCGAATCCATTGCCAAATCTGCTGCTATGAAAGTCGGCTCTCTGTGCAGGGCCCGGAAGTTTTTCCCACCTGAATCTATTCTGCACATATACAAATCTAACATCCGCCCGTGTATTGAATATTGCTGCCATATCTGGTCGGGTGCCCCTGCTGCTCTCCTTGGGCTTCTTGACAAAATACAAAGGAGGATCTGTAACGTGGTTGATACTGACTTGGCAGACCGGCTGCAACCACTCACTCACCGGCGTGATGTGGCTTCCCTGTGCCACTTCTACAAGTACTTTCATGGCTTCTGCTCCGATGTGCTTAGATCACTGGTGCCGCCTAAGCAGGAATTTACACGAGATACTAGATTAGCAACTAGGTCCCACCCTTTTACAGTTAAACAAATAAGATGTAACCGTAAATTCTACTCCAACAGCTTCTTTTCTCGCGCTTCCCGCCTGTGGAACTCCCTTCCACAAGTCTGCTTTCCCGACAGCTACAATATCCAGGTGTTTAAATGTAGGGTCAATAGACACCTCTTATCACACTAACTCCCAATTATTCTCAGAACACTCTCATCTACCCCACCCTCATTCTCGGTATCCTTAACCGCCTATCACCCACCCTCTGACATTTCCTATATTTAATCATCCTTTCTCCACTCTATGTAGCCCCCTGCGGAGTAGTGGCAGTGACATGCCTTGCTCGGGGTGAAACGCTTATAAAAAAAAAAAAAAAAGAAAGGTTGCCCCCCTCCACAATATATATATATATATATATATATATATATATATATATATATATATATTATAACGGATTTCTGATTATTAGTTTGGATTATACATATTTCACCGCTTTGGTGTTCTTAGCGCGGCTATTCAGATCCAAATGGTGCAACAATGGGTAATCGAAATATCACCTCCCCCAAAAAACCCAAAGATTTCTTCTCTTTTATTTGATTTTCCGTAGACATAATTTCCGTCCTAATATGGACATGTGGGCATCTGCGGAAAATCAAATAAAAGAGAAGAAATTTTCGGGGTTTTTCTTTGGGGGGTGATATTTCGATTATATATATCGACTGCGCTTTGTGGACAAATCGGTAAGGCTCCTGGGTATAAACATTGGCTCCTTCTCCTCAGAGGAGCGTAGGTTCGATTCTCGTCAGGGAGCGCAGATTTCTCGAACCTTTCAGGTCAGTATGCAAAACTAAATACATTTTACTGTAACTATACAGTTTAATAAATAAGAGCGTCTCTTCAAATAAGAATATCCACTAAAAGTACTGCTTAAAGTGATAAAAAATCCATTTTCATAATGATCCTTGTTGATGTTTGGATACAAAACTGTGCACACACACATATATATCAGTCAGATAATTGCCATACGTGATACACGATTGGGCGGTCATGTCTCTTTCGGAACATGACTGACTAAACAGAAGAATTTCCCGTAGTATGTTGGCATTCCTTTCTACGGTAGAGCGGTTGTTGACGAGAAGCCAATCTGTCCTACTATTCAACCTATAGCTAGAGGGAGAAAAGATGGATTAATACCTTTCCCAGGAGTGTTTGCGCATAAGTGAATGTAACGAATTCGACAGGAATTCGAACTTTGCTCTCTGATTTCTCATTTCGAGCCGATATCCATTACATTCATATATATATATATATATATATATATATATATAGGAAACAATCTTTCATTTAAACATGTTTCGTTAAAAACGACCGACAAGGAAGATTTTATTAATTTTTTATTCAATTTTTACAGCATTTTTACATGTTTCCTTTTTGCTGGAGATATGAAGTGTAAAAATGTTCCATAATTTTCGGATTTTCATGCGCTTTCAGCCTCTTCACAGGCCATTTTCAAGGATGATATTTTTCTGTGTTGCTATGTCCTCATGATTGACTGTAATGTAATTTTTTCTGTCTTTTAGTTCTTTGAATAGAGAGTTCTTTGAAGCTGTCACGTGATGCAGGCGGCGGGCATCGTGTGAGCGTCTGTCTAATCTTTTTTTTTTTAATTTCAAAACTCCATTTCCACTGTTAAATAGTGTAAGGTTGATGGTAGGAGATAATTGTTTCATATATAGTACCTCTCTTATTGCGCGGTACCTTTGATATTGTGATTTAAATAGTATTTTTGTATTTTCAACTAAAATTTCTCTTAAGGATTCTTGTAAGTTATGGGTTAATAATAAATGTTTTTTTTGTTTTTTTTATTGCACTGTTATCACCAGATAGGTGGCATGTAAGGAAATGGAGTTTTGAAAGTTTTTAAAAAATCGATAGATGCTCACACGATGCCCGCCGCGTGCATTATGGGACAGCTTTAAATAACTCTCTTTTTAAACAAACAAAAAATCACTAAAAAACAGAAAAATTACATTAGAGTCACGAGAGACTATTTCAAACTTTCTGTTCTTTTATTATTCTCTCTACTTAATAATTTCTTTCTTTTTCTTATATTCATTCACATTCATCAACCCCTAACGTCTTTATTGCTTGGTCAATATGATTAAAGAAATATATATATGATTCCATTGCTTATATCTTTTGAATTTATTCATAAATAAAAACTTAGTTTGCTTGCATAATAGAATTTGACAATCTATCAACCATCTGTTGTGAATATTTTAATAAGTATATGAATTGAAACACGAAATATGTCGCATGTAAGTGTATACAAAAAGAATACCAACATTGATTGGTTAATATTAATTTTATTGTGAAAACATTAACTTGTATAATAAAATCTGACATAGGATATGGAGTTATCATATCCAGACATTGGCATCGATATAACAAGTAAATTTTTCTTGTACGTTTTAGGTGGGGTGCCAAAGTGACTTGACTCGGATATATAGGGCTTCACAATCAAATATCTGAGCGACCTTCCTGTTCTTGATTAATACATTGTGACAAGCCACGAACGTAAAACGGTAGGGAACATTTCGGCAGCGATTGTGACAAGTGTACATAGGCGTGCAAAACCGGCTTACGTTAAAGATTAAGTTTTTTGCTTTTGTTTTTTGGGATTTTTTTGTTTTGTTTTTTGTTGTTTTATTTTATCCTTTGTTGTTGTTGTTGTTGTTGTTGTTGTTGCTGTTGTTGTTGTATTTATTTTTTTTAGTATTAGCAAAAAGGGCAGCCCAAAATGCCAAACACATGTGGGGGATACTAAAAATCAAGCAGGTACAAAATTTTAAATACCTGGGAAGTGTTCTCACAAAAGTTGGAAAGTGCGACATAGAGATCCGAAGGCGAATTGTCATGGCGAAGGAAACATTCCAGAAGTTGAGTATAGTATAAAGAAAGAGGGCAATTAGAAACAAAGAAGAGAGACTGGATTGCTATGTGTTGTCAGTGAATGCTTGACAATATAATCAAAGATGAAGGAAAAACTTGAAGCAACCTAAATGTGGTTCTACAGAAGAATGCTGCGAATATCATTGATCGAGCATGTGAGCAATGATGAGGCTTCGGAAATGTTTGGAATAAAAAGGAAATTAATACTGAGCATCAGGAAAAGACAGCTAAAGTTTCTGGGACATGCAATGAGGAAGGAGGGCATGGAGAACCTGATACTAACAGGCCAAATAGAGGGAAAAAGAGACAGTGGAGAGCAGCGGATGACATATTTGAAGGACATGATCAAGTGGATGACGGAACGATGGTTACGTGGTGTAACAGGAGAAAGCGTGCTAAGAACCATCAGGAAATGTGGAAAGCCATGATCACCTACGTCCTGAAAGGGCACATAGTAGAAGAAGAATCAGCAATTGATAATAAAGATGTGCTTTGTGGTGCAGTGGATATCGACTCGGAACGACAAATCGGGGTGCCGATTTTGAATTCCAGCTGAATTCGTTGCATTCACTTATGCACAAATACCCTTGGGAAAGGTGTTAATCTATTTCTTCTCTCTAGTTATGAGATAAATAAGAGGACAGATGGGGTTCTATAACCTTGGCTGGCAACCAGTCTACCGCAGAAAACAATGGCAACCTGCTGTGGCATAATCTTCTGCCCAGTCAGTCATGTCTCTTCCGAGACATGATCGCCCAAAGTCTGTATCATGTATGGCACTTAACTGACTGACTGAATTGATTATAATGAGTTATTATTTGATTTTGATTTTTTCTATTTTTTAATCTAGTTCAACACAAGCAAGGAAGTAAAGCCACTAAGACACAAGGTTTTACTGAGTGTCGAAGTATTCTTCTTCTTCTTTTCTATGTGCCGTGTCTTTTGGGGGTGTAGATGATCATGGCTCTTCACATCTCCCTATTTCTTGTTGCTTTTAACACCCTCTTCCTTTTATTCCACTCAATCCCTGCTCCACCATCCATCTGCCCAAGTTCATCAGGTATGTCTTTCTTTGCTTTCCCTTGTTTCTCCTCCCCTCGATCCGTCCCGTAAGCATCAGGTTCTCCAAGCCTTCCTTTCTCATCGCATGTTTTATACACTTCAGCTGTCTTTTCCTGATCAGTTTTCTTTTTGTGTCTATTCTCTCCAAAACCTCGTCATTACTCGAGTGTTCTGTCCATGGTATCCTCAACATCCTTCTGTAGAAGCACATTCAGTTTGCTTCAGGTCTTTCCTTCATCTTTGATGAGATTGTTTAGCATTCGCTGCCATACTGAAGGACAGACATCACATAACAATCCACTACTCTCTTCTTTGTTTCCAGCGAAATTTTCCTGTCTCTTAATACTCTACTTAGATTCAGGAATGCATCCTTGGTCATGTCAATACGCCTATGGATCTCCGTATCGCACTTTCCATCCTCTGTTAGAAAACTTACCACGTATTTAAATTTCTGCACCTGTTTAATTTTGGTATCACCAACTTGTAGTTGGCATTTTAGGCTCGTCTTTTTACTGCTTACCATGCATTTTCCACTTTCTTTAATTACTTCCTGTAGGAGGTCTTGTAGTTTCTTTCCTGTATCCGTTGTCAGCATTGTATCATCTGCGTATGTTATAATGTTCAAACTGCGGCCACCAATGTCAAATCCTCAGAATGATCTTGCTGCAGAGGTTAAATAGATCTGATGAGAATACACATCTTCATTTTACACCCCCTTTTATCTTTGCGTATCTGTTGAAATTGTTACCTGTCCGTATGCAGGCAGTTTGCTGCCATTAAATGTTCTTGATTACTCTAAGGTCTTTCCCGAATATGTCAAGGCTGCCAAGTGTTTCTATCGGGTTTTATGGCGTACTTTGTCGAAAGCCTTTTCAGAGTCGATGAAACAAAACTACAGGTCCTTCTGCATTTCTATTGCCCTTTCTGATAACACCCTAAGCATAAATATAAGGAAGAATTAGCGAGAACAAAAAGTTTAGTAATCAGGAGGACAGTAGATAGCGATTAACATTGCATTTAAATTCTTGAAAATTTAAGTTGGTTGAAAATCATGGAGCTGGATGTGAGTTCCACAAACGATAAATGCGAGAAAAGAAACTATTTACATATAATGTGCGGTTTCATTTAGCCAGCTCAACAGTAAATTGGTAAGATCCTCAATTTTTAAAAAATTGCCCTGGTTCGTAAAATAAATTAAAAATGAAATAAAATCGGAAATTAGTGACTTAAAAAATTTAGATGAATGATGAAACTTTACAAGAATTTTCATTTTTATTTAAATTTTAATTAAAATAATTTAGAAAATTTGGAATCTTTTAAGATTTTGTATTAATTTTTAAAGGATAAGTGATATTATTACTAAATTATAACTGTATTTAATAATCATATATAGAAAAGCGCAATACAATACAACTACCTCCAATATTTTAAAAAGAACTCTGAAATTTTTGTATATACGTGTCGAATCTTGTAAATACAGACGTCCATGCACAACATTATCAGAAAATAAAAGAGGTACTTCTAAAAAAAATAAATAATAAATCTAAAATTTACTGATATTTAGCGTAGGAAAGGTTTAGTATAGAGCTGAAGTAAAATTTTAGAAGGAACCGGAAACCCAGTCCTAAACGGGAAACAAATCCTGTCTAAAAGACCGGGAGGAGTGTGATCTGAAGGATAGGAGAATGAGGATATCTACTCCTACAAATATTAAAAACTTAGAACCAACTTAATAAAAAATTATCCAAATGTTGGAGATTTTTGTCTTTATTTTCACCTGAAATTAAAGCCAAAATACGATGTTTTAAACGGCTAATTGATTAAACATAATAGACATTCATTGTCTCTTATATTTAACAGTATATGTTTAGAAAATTATCTGCAGCCGCGATACACTATATATATATATATATATATATATATAGAGAGAGAGAGAGAGAGAGAGAGAGAGAGAAAGAAAGAAAGAAAGAAAGAAAGAAAGAAAGAAAGAAAGAACAGACAATTGCAAACAAAGAAAGTTTTCTATGTGGGGAGATATAAATTTATTGAACGTAGACGAATCTGAAGATGTGCAGAAAGTTTAAAACCTTATCGGCGCGGAAAGTGCAAACAATCGTGTCGAGTTCAACATTTCGGCTTCTACCACCAGCTAAGTATTAAATAGCAGGGTAATCCGGATACTCTACCATTGGATGGCAACAGAAAAAATAACTCTTAAATCCAAACAGTAGAAAAGGTAATAGGGAACCACTCCACTATCTTTCCCATAGGAATAAGTAGAGAGTTGTGATCGCCTACGTCTTAAAGGAAAATGTCACTAAAATAACCTAACACAGGAACAACATAATCGTATATACTTTTCAATATTCTAATGTTATTTGATCAATACGGAATTTTTCTGATCAGCACTACGCAACGTTACCATCACGTTGTAACAACAGAAGAATAAACGGTTATTTTGACGTTTGTTAAAAGCGCAGACAGCGTAACAGTAATGTAGCCATGTCGTCATATATTCAACATGTTTGCAACGTTGCAATAATGTCCCGTGTTAGCTGACTAGCTTGCTAACCATTTTTCCACAATGGCCGGTGAAAATGCGCAAGGTCCGTTACAGTAACGTAGCCACGTCGTCATATATTCAACATGTTTGCAACGTTGCAATAATGTCCCGTGTTAGCTGACTAGCTTGCTAACCATTTTTCCACAATGGCCGGTGAAAATGCGCAAGGTCCGTTACAGTAACGTAGCCACGTCGTCATATATTCAACATGTTTGCAACGTTGCAATAATGTCCCGTGTTAGCTGACTAGCTTGCTAACCATTTTTCCACAATGGCCGGTGAAAATGCGCAAGGTCCGTTACAGTAACGTAGCCACGTCGTCATATATTCAACATGTTTGCAACGTTGCAATAATGTCCCGTGTTAGCTGACTACCTTGCTAACCATTTTTCCACAATGGCCGGTGAAAATGCGCAAGGTCCGTTACAGTAACGTAGCCACGTCGTCATATATTCAACATGTTTGCAACGTTGCAATAATGTCCCGTGTTAGCTGACTACCTTGCTAACCATTTTTCCACAATGGCCGGTGAAAATGCGCAAGGTCCGTTACAGTAACGTAGCCACGTCGTCATATATTCAACATGTTTGCAACGTTGCAATAATGTCCCGTGTTAGCTGACTAGCTTGCTAACCATTTTTCCACAATGGCCGGTGAAAATGCGCAAGGTCCGTTACAGTAACGTAGCCACGTCGTCATATATTCAACATGTTTGCAACGTTGCAATAATGTCCCGTGTTAGCTGACTAGCTTGCTAACCATTTTTCCACAATGGCCGGTGAAAATGCGCAAGGTCCGTTACAGTAACGTAGCCACGTCGTCATATATTCAACATGTTTGCAACGTTGCAATAATGTCCCGTGTTAGCTGACTAGCTTGCTAACCATTTTCCCACAATGGCCGGTGAAAATGCGCAAGGTCCGTTACAGTAACGTAGCCACGTCGTCATATATTCAACATGTTTGCAACGTTGCAATAATGTCCCGTGTTAGCTGACTAGCTTGCTAACCATTTTTCCACAATGGCCGGTGAAAATGCGCAAGGTCCGTTACAGTAACGTAGCCACGTCGTCATATATTCAACATGTTTGCAACGTTGCAATAATGTCCCGTGTTAGCTGACTACCTTGCTAACCATTTTTCCACAATGGCCGGTGAAAATGCGCAAGGTCCGTTACAGTAACGTAGCCACGTCGTCATATATTCAACATGTTTGCAACGTTGCAATAATGTCCCGTGTTAGCTGACTAGCTTGCTAACCATTTTTCCACAATGGCCGGTGAAAATGCGCAAGGTCCGTTACAGTAACGTAGCCACGTCGTCATATATTCAACATGTTTGCAACGTTGCAATAATGTCCCGTGTTAGCTGACTAGCTTGCTAACCATTTTTCCACAATGGCCGGTGAAAATGCGCAAGGTCCGTTACAGTAACGTAGCCACGTCGTCATATATTCAACATGTTTGCAACATTGCAATAATGTCCCGTGTTAGCTGACTAGCTTGCTAACCATTTTTCCACAATGGCCGGTGAAAATGCGCAAGGTCCGTTACAGTAACGTAGCCACGTCTTCATATATTCAACATGTTTGCAACGTTGCAATAATGTCCCGTGTTAGCTGACTAGCTTGCTAACCATTTTTCCACAATGGCCGGTAAAAATGCGCAAGGTCCGTTACAGTAACGTAGCCACGTCGTCATATATTCAACATGTTTGCAACGTTGCAATAATGTCCCGTGTTAGCTGACTAGCTTGCTAACCATTTTTCCACAATGGCCGGTAAAAATGCGCAAGGTCCGTTACAGTAACGGACAACCTACTGCAGAATAATCTTCTGTCCAGTCAGTCATGTCTCTTTCGAGACATGATCGCCCAAGGGTGCTTCACGTATGGCACTTAAATGACTGAACGGGAGAAAGCGTGCTAAGAACTATGAAGGGATAGAAAAATGTGGAAGGTCATAATCGCCTACGTCCTTTGTGGTACAGTGGATATCGACTCGGAACGAGAAATCAGAGAGCCGAGTTCGAATTCCACCCGAATTCATTGCATTCACTTACGCGCAAATACCATTGGGAAAGGTATTAATCCGTCTCTTCCTTCCAGTTATGGGTTAAATAGCAGGACAGACTGGGTTCTATAGCCTTGGTCGGTAACCAGTCTACCGCAGAAAGCAATGGTAACCTACTGCGGGATAATCTTCTGCCCAGTCAGTCATGTATCTTTCGAGACATGATCGCCCAAACGTGTATCACGTATGGCACTTAACTGACTGAATGAGGAAAGCGGGTTTGAAAAATCTGATACTCACAGGACAGCTTAAAGAGTGAATGGAAAGAGAAAAACAACGCGTAACATGCTTAATTAGCTTGAGTAAATGGATGGCGAAACCGGGTCTAGGAGAATTGAGAGAAAGATAAAATTTATTAAGAGCTATAAAATACAGAAAGTTGTGGAGAGCCATGGTCGTACACTTACCGAGAAGACGCGGGACTTGAAGAAAAATCTTTCTTTCTAGTTTTTTCTTTCTTTTTTTCTTTTTTTTTTTATCTTTATTGACTCGTTAGCATTCTATTTCAGTTTTAACGTTCACCTTAATGCTTGACCCATGAAAAGCATCCTCGATTAATAGACCATACAAAGATTAAAAACCAACAAATCTTTCAATTTCTCACAAACTCTAAAACAGCCGAAATTTTTTTATCAAGAATACTAACCTCTATACATCCCCCCACCCACACAATCACAAATTTCCTATCTTTTTTCAAAGCTCTAATTCGCTCGTTACTTTATTCTTGCCTGTTCTACATTTCTTCATCTTTCCTTGTTCGTCTGCCACTTTAAACCTCGTGGTCACTCCTTCTAATTCAGTATTAACCATTAAGTGATCTCTTCACGCCCCATCATTAACCCCTGAGCAATCCTCTTGTGGGCTCCCTGAAATTCCACAGCGGCGTCATCTGAGATTTTAAGATTCCTGCTGCAAATGATCTACAACGATTTTAGCACTGAGATATCAGACGATAAGGAAATAAAGTCCGAGTGAATTGAATGATTTTATCGCATTTTTTTTCCTTAATGATAAAATGGTGGTCGCGGGAAGCGTGATGGCTAATGCGATAAAGTTTGAAAACATACTTATCAATTATTAATTAAAAAGTGAAAAACTCTTTTATTAACTTGATTACGCGTTTCTCCGTCGTAGGATACGCTTCCACAGGTCAGAACGAAGGATTTTTTTAAAAAATAATTTCAACCCAAACAAGGCGAGATTGCCACTAGTGTGCAGGGGGTTACACTGAGAGAAAAGACAGGGTGCCGTGGGTGTCAAAGAAAGAATAAAAGATGGATGGAATTCAAGGAGATAGAAGATGGCAACTGACGTTGAATTTAAATTTTTGGAGATTGCAGCTATCAGGGAAATAATCAAATGAAAGGGAAATGCGAGAAAAGAAACTTTTAAATAGTTCAACAGTAAAAGTGTGGGATCTAGATGCCAATCTAGTCAGTCAGTCAAGTGCCATACGTGATACACGCTTGGGGCGATCATGTCTCGAAAGAGACATGACTGACTGGGCAGAAGATTATCCCGCAGTAGGTTGCCATTGCTTTCTGCGGTAGACTGGTTGCCGACCAAGGCTATAGAACCCAATCTGTCCTGCTATTTAACCCATAACTGGAGGGAAGAGACGGATTAATACCTTTCCCAGGGGTATTTGCGCGTAAGTGAACGCAATGAATTCAACTGGAATTCGAACTCGGCTATCCGATTTCTCGTTCCGAGTCGATATCCACTGCACCACAATGCACAACCAATCTAGTCAGTCAGTTAAGTGCCATACGTGATACACGCTTGGGCGATCATGTCTCGAAAGAGACATGTCTGATTGGGCAGAAGATTATCCCGCAGTAGGTTGCCATTGCTTTCTGCGGTAGACTGGTTGCCGACCAAGGCTATAGAACCCAATCTGTCCTGCTATTTAACCCATAGCTGGAAGGAAGAGACGGATTAATACCTTTCCCAAGGGTATTTGCGCGTAAGTGAATACAATGGATTGTTTGATCGGGGCACCGTAATAAAAAGCTCGTCAGAGCAGTTCCCATGAAAATAGTTGTAGAAAAGACAGAGGGAAGTCGTATCACATCGGTGAGAAAGTGACTGAAACCGAAATGCCAAGTCAGGACCGATTACATTGCAGATCCTTCTTTGAATGTTGTAGAAAACATTGTGATAAATAGCAGGAGAATCCGACCAAATTAAGCGGCAGTGTCCAGTGCATGATGGAATAGTAGATTTATATATATGCAAGTTAGATTTTAACGAGAAAAACTTACTGGCCCAACCCAGTGACCCACCATTCCTAGCAGTAGACTAGGATTCGACTTTTTTTTTCTGCTTTCATCCCTCGTTCTTTCACACCACGGTTGGTATGAAAAACAAAATTATGTGACATTTGTTCAAAAGGCGTTGTTTTAACGTTTGCTGTTTTCTTTTCTTTTCAATTTATCTTGCCTTATCCAATTTTGTTTTTACTTTCTCCCAGTTTTTCAGCGACTGAATTTAAGGTAAAACCTTATACGATTTTTTAAAATTTATAAAAGTGTCTAGTTTTTAAATCCTATTAATACAAATATTGTCGACATGGAAGAGTCCTTCAATGTGGTATAATGGTTAGCAAGTTTATCTCGCTAGAATCATTACAATTGAGTAGTGAGTCCGTTCCTCACTGGGTGCTCTATACTTTCGGCCTTATGTCACATTGTAAGCTGCACTTCGAAAAACACCATATTATCGACTTGGAAAACACAAACACATATTTTTACTTAATCAGAAAATATATGATTCTTTTACTTTCAACCCATTCTAAAAAAAATTTTTTGCGAGTAAAATTTTAATTTTTTACAAGTGTTTACGAATTTTTGGGACAACCTAATATAAACCATTTTCTTTATCCAGAAGAAAATAATCTTTGTGAGATTATGTAGAAACAGAAAACAATAAGACATTCTTTTTATTTATTTATAAATTTTCAAAACTCATATTTTACTTGATTTTACTCCGAGCGAGATGGCGCAAATAAGCAAATAGGAGGAGATAGATTCGCCTATCATTCGGGTCGCACTCTTCCTCGGTCTTTTGAACAGAAGTAGAATTTTATCTCTTGTTTCCTATTTAGGATTAGGTTTCTGGTTCCTTTTTAAAATTTTTCATTCTCTTTAACTTGTCGTTGCTCCCCACCTCACCCGGCGCGGCTTAACAGCATTATCGCCTTGCAAGGGTTGAAGTGATTAAAAAAAAACAAGCGCAAAGAGGAAAAGAGGATTGGATTTTAGATTTTAAAGATTTACTTTAAATTCTGATCTGAGGAAGCCTTTCTAACGACGACGAGATTATTATCTCGAACATTGTATTGATTTTATATCTTATTAATGTACATTAATTATTATACAATATTATTTTTATTATCTTGATTTTATATCTTATTAATGTACATTAATTATTATACAATATTATTTTTATTATCTTGATTTTATATCTTATTAATGTACATTAATTATTATACAATATTATTTTTATTGTCTTGATTTTATATCTTATTAATGTACATTAATTATTATACAATATTATTTTTATTGTCCTGATTTTATATCTTATTAATGTACATTAATTATTATACAATATTATTTTTATTGTCCTGATTTTATATCTTATTAATGTACATTAATTATTATACAATATTATTTTTATTGTCTTGATTTTATATCTTATTAATGTACATTAATTATTATACAATATTATTTTTATACAAAAGAATAAAATATTTCAAAATTAAAACCAAGTTTGCCTTATGTAACTTTTTTCTTTAACTGACTGTTTCAGATTTACAAAGTATAACTAGAAAAAGACCAGTTTTCTTTATTGAAACCAGATTTAAACGCGAAAACTTATCTGTAGTAACGGGCTTCATTCAATGAGACCTCAATCTTTGAGCGGAATTTTCCTGATGAATAATTCTCTGTGTATAATTCTTTTTGAATTTTAATAGTAAATGGAGATTTTTCCAGTTAACTGGAAAAGGTATCAAGTTGTTTCTGTAAAATATCATAAGAACTCGTCAAAATTTAAGGAAATAGTATAGAACTTTTCTTTGATTACTTATGCTTATATGACAGCAATAGCTAAGTGATCTGATTCACTTAATCTCTAGCTCGTCAATAACCGTGGCTTAATATATATATATATATATATATATATATATATATATATATATATAAAGGTGTAACGGAGTATAAGAGAAAATGCGTTCATGCCTTTGCATAATGAATAAAAACAGCGTCAATTTAAAATCCATTCCGCTTTCCTCTTTGTGTTGTTTTTTTTGTTTTTTTTAATCCGTTCAACCCATGCAAGGCGATAATGCTGTTAAGCCGCGCCGGGTGAGGTGGGGACCTACGACAAGTTAAAGAGAATGAAAAGATTTTAGAAGGAACCAGAAACCTCATCCTAAACAGGAAACAAGAAATAAAATTCTACTTCTGTTCAAAAGACCGAGGAACTGTGCAACCCGAATGATAGGCGAATCTATCTCCTATTTTCTTATTTGCGCCATCTCGCATCTCTATGCTCGGAGTAAAAGCAAGTAAAATATGAGTTTTAAAAATTTAGAAATAAATAAAAAGAATATCTTATTGTTTTCTGTTTCTACATAATCTCACAAAGATTATTTTCTTCTGGATAAAGAAAACGGTTTATATTTGCTGATTATGCCAAAAATACAACACGTTTATTTTCTGTTCTACTTTTTTAAAATTTATTTTCACTTGCCGAAAAGTTTCTAATTTTCAAACCGCTTTAAGGCCATCAGTTAAAAAAAAATAAAGTTAGAGTTTTCACTTAAATTAGTCGTTCATATATTTTTCAAAATTTTATATGAATAATTAAATATTAATGTGCGGTTTGAAAATGTAAATTTTAAAATGCTTAAAACAAAAATTATATGGTAAAATTACCGACAGATATTAATGCGTTTCACATCTTATAAATATAGATTATACAAAATATTGAGTGCAAATATATATTTGGGCAGCAATCTTTCATTTAATCATGTTTCGTTAAAAACGATCGACAAGGAAAATGTTATTAATTTTTGGTTTAATTATTCCAGTATTCTTACATGTTTTCTTTTTGCTTGAAATAGGAAATGTAAAAATGTTCCATAATTTTCAACTTTACAAGCGCTTTCAGCCTCTTCACAGGTCATTTTCAAGGATGTTATTTTTTCGAGTGTTGTTATGTCCTCATGTTTGACTGTAATCTTTTTTTTTTTCTGTTTTTAGAAGGTTTGGGTTTTTGAAAAAGGGGAGTTCTTTAAAGCTGTCACGTGATGCGTGTGTGGGCATCTTGTGAGCGTCTGTGTATTTTTTAAAAACTTCCAAATCTCCATCTCCACTGTTAAATAGTGTAAGGTTGATGGTAGGAGAAAATTGGTTGATATATAGTGACTCTCTTATAGCAAAGTGGCTTTGATATTGTGGTTTAAATAGTATTTTTGTATTTTCAACCAAAATTATTCTTAAGGTTTCTAGTAAGTTATGGGTTAAATGTTTTTTATTGCACTATTATTACTAGGTAGGTGACATGTTAGGCGGCCACTCAGGGAAGCAGTAGTATGGCCAATACAGGTAATATATATCTAAATCTATCTAAATCTAAACTTATTTATAAATGGAACTCTGTGTGTGTGTGTGTGTGTGTGTGTGTGTGTGTGTGTGTGTGTGTGTGTGTCCGTTACCTATAGACTCCGAAACAGCGGAACCAATTTTCTTGAAAATTTACACAGTTGTACTATAAGCGTCTGCGAGTGTTCTTAGCTAGGTTTTGTGTCGAAGTACCCCTGATAAATATCGAAAATCGATAATCGAAAAAATGGGGTTATAGAAGGAGTGGTCCGATTTTAATCAAATTTGATACACTCATAGACAAAGACATAAGAAACGATATTCAGAAGGTTCAAGGTTGCAGTTCTTACAATAGTGCAGAAAATGTGATATCGATACCAGGAAATCAAAATTTTACAACCAACATGAAATTTAACAAACAAAATAGCAAGCCTAAACCAGCTAGTCGTAAATCGCCCAAGCCTATCTGCGTTACCTTCACAAATATACGAGGTATTCGCAGTAACTTTAATAGTGTAGAGTCTTTCCTTCTAACTAACTCACCCGATATCTTAGCTATATGTGAGACTAACCTTGACCCTTCTATCCCCTCTTCAGAGCTGTTCGTTCCTGGTTACCTTCCTCTCTTCAGGAAGGACTCCAATGTCCATATGCATGGGCTTGGTGTATATGTCAGCGAACAACTCCCCCTAGCCAGGGTCACATCTCTTGAATCCCTTGATCATTCCTTCATGTGCTTCCGTCTCTCACTTCTAAGCTCGGTTAGCTATCTCTTCTTCCTCTACCGCTCCCCCTCCTCCTCTGACTGTACGTTACTTGATTGCATCTCTAATAACATCGACAGGGCCATTTCTTCTCACCCATCTGCCCAAATATTTGTGTTTGGCGATTTTAACGCCCACCACACCAAGTGGCTTGAAAACTCAGCCACCGACCTTGCTGGGATCCGCACCATGCACTTTTCAATAGCCCAAGCTCTAACGCGTTTCTCTAAAAACCCTAACGGAAGGGACTCTTTACTCGACCTTTGTTTTACTTCCATCCCAGACTCCTGCACTACCAGGCAAATCTGCCCCCTTGGAAATTCTGACCACGCCGTAGTCTCCGTAAACATATCAATCCGCACTAACTCTTCCCAAGAAAACCAGACCAGCAGAATATCATACTGCTACCAAAGAGCCGACTGGGACTCGTTCAGGGACTTCCTCTGTGACGTCCCCTGGAACAGCGTCTTTGATCTTCCTGTCGAAGACTGTGCCTCCGAAGTCTCCTCTTGGGTTAAGGCTGGCATCGATGCTTTTATCCCTGCCAGAAAATTCCAACTAAAACCTAATTCGTCCCCCTGGTTCTCACCCGCTTGCTCGGCCGCTATTGCCCACCGGAACCATTTCTTCCGGCTCTATCGAAGCTGCTCGTCGAACCAAAACAGGCGCCTTTTCACCTCAGCACGGAACAAGTGTAAAAAAGTACTGAACGAAGCCAAGAGGGCGTTTGCTACCAGAATTAGGCAACGCATAGCATCCTCTAAGTTTGGCTCCAAAGATTACTGGCGTCTCTGCAAAAGCGTGCTCAGCAGGAACAAGACTTCAATACCCCCACTAATCAATGAATTTGAAGTTCTCACCTCCCCAGCCGACAAGGCTGAGTGCTTTGCCCGTAAATTCTCAACCAATTCGACACTGGACTCGTTAGGAATACCTACACCAGACTTCCCACCCAGAACTAAGGCTCAACTAAATAACGTCCTCATCTCGCCCTCGCTGGTCGCCAAGATAATTGCGCAACTTGACCCACACAAAGCGAGCGGCGGTGACGGAATCCCAGTCATAGTACTGAAGAAATGTGCCCCTGAACTCTCCTCTGTCCTCTCTAAACTCTATAACCTCTGCCTATCTGCTTCCTGCTTTCCTGCCTGTTGGAAGTCCTCCTGCGTAGTACCTATATTTAAGAATTCTGGCGAACCCTCGGACCCCGCCAATTACCGTCCTATTAGTCTCCTTCCAATCTTTGGCAAAGTTTTCGAAGCCATTATCAACGCCGAGGTGATTCAGCACCTTATGACCAACGGGCTTCTCTCTGACAAACAGTATGGGTTTCGCTTCACCAGGTCTACTGCTGATATGCTAACGACCATTACCGAGTACATATACCAGGCACTCGACAAGAATGGTGAAGCCCGAACCGTTGCCTTGGATATCTCCAAAGCATTCGACAGGGTTTGGCATGCTGGCCTCTTGTGCAAACTGCGGAGCTATGGGATAACTGGACATCTGTCTGACCTCATCCAGTCCTTCCTCTCTAACCGCACATTAAAGGTGGTATTAAATGGGCATGCTTCCCAAAACTACCAGACGAACGCGGGCGTCCCTCAAGGTTCTATCCTAGGTCCCACGCTATTTCTGATCTACATTAATGATCTCCCCGACACCATTAGATCCCAAGTTGGCATGTATGCCGACGACACAACAATCTACTCCCGCATCGATCAGAAACCAGGTCTGGACGACAAAGTGAACCTCGCTGCCGCACTGGAAAGGGACCTCCAATCCGTAGTGACCTGGGGTAGGAAATGGTTGGTAAATTTCAATGCCTCCAAAACAAAGCTGTTATCAACTAACCACCATAGACAATCGCATCTACCTCCCATTAGCATGGGACAGGCTAGCCTCCCAGAGAGTAAAATACTACGCCTCCTTGGCCTTACACTCTCGGCGGACCTCAAATGGAATGACTATATTGAATCCATTGCCAAATCTGCTGCTATGAAAGTCGGCTCTCTGTGCAGGGCCCGGAAATTTTTCCCACCTGAAACTATTCTGCACATATACAAATCTACCATCCGCCCGTGTATTGAATATTGCTGCCATATCTGCTGCTCTCCTTGGGCTTCTTGACAAAATACAAAGGAGGATCTGTAACGTGGTTGATACTAACTTGGCAGACCGGCTGCAGCCGCTCTCACACCGGCGTGATGTAGCTTCCCTGTGCCTCTTCTACAAGTACTTTCATGGCTTCTGCTCCGATGAGCTTAGATCACTGGTGCCGCCCAAGCACGAATTTACACGAGATACTAGATTAGCAACTAGGTCCCACCCTTTTACAGTTAAACAAATAAGATGTAACCGTAAATTCTACTCCAACAGCTTCCTTTCTCGCGCTTCCCGCCTGTGGAACTCCCTTCCACAAGTCTGCTTTCCCGACAGTTACAATCTCCAGGTGTTTAAATGTAGGGTCAATAGACACCTCCTATCACACTAACTCCCAACTATTCTCACAACACTCTCATCTACCCAACCCTCATTCTCGGTATCCTCACCCGCCTATCACCCACCCTCTGTTATGTCCTATATTTAACCAGCCTTTCTCCTCTCTACGTAGCCCCCTGCACAGTAGTGGCAGTGACATGCCTTGCTCGGGGTGAAACGCTTATAAAAAAAAAAAAAAAAAAAAAAAATTAGGATATGGTCGATGTGGAAAAGGGAAAGTTCCTAATGGGCCACCTATCTACTCGTTCGGTCCAGAACTTGATCACCGTGTCCAACACAACAATGTATACAGTAGCGTCGATCCTGATGCACTGCCGTGAGACTTGAGATAACATAACATTGACTCACTGATCAGCATCCTCAGGAGCTTACGGTCATATCACGTTGAATACACCGGTTCTCACTCGATCACCGACGTTGAGCCGGGTCAGTACTTAGATGGGTGACCGCTTGGGAATACGTTGTGGTGCAGTGGATGTCGACTCTGAAAGATAAATCGTTGAAACGATTTTGAATTCCAGTTGAATGTCCTGCATTCACTTACGCGCTAGTGCCCGTGGGAAAGGTATTAATCTGTCCCTTCCCTCCAGTTATGGGTTAAATAACAGGGTAGGTCTTCGGACCTGCCCTTAAACAAATCCCATTGAAATTTTTTGGGGGAGGAAGCTGGCTCAACCAACCTAAGGTGCATGCGACACACACGCACTTCCTCAGGACCTTCACAGACCACCTGAATTAGATGAACAATATCGTAGAATCCACCCAAAGTCACCTGCAATTCTTCTGGTAGTGTTTGAAGTTCTCCATTAAATTTGAAGTTCTCCATTTAAATAAGAATTGGAACATCCTATGTTTGATTTTGTTCAACAAGAACTTTGACCGGGTGACTCGTTTTCTTTCAGGTTTTATCGGAATTGAACTCATCCTTCCTCATAACATAGGATTTTACTTGACATCTTTCTGAACATTAATCGATATTGGTTCATCTAAGCAATAGGCAGACTAATGTATATATAATATTACTAATGACATAGACAAATAAGCACGGTGGCTATGTATGCAGTCATTTGAATGCCATACGTAATACACGCTTTGAGCGATCATGTCTCGAAAGAGGCATGACTGACTGGGCAGAGGATTGTCCCGCGGTGGGTTGTCATTGCTTTTTGCGGTGGACTGGTTGCTGGCCGAGGCTGTGGAACCCGATCTGTCTTATTATCTGGCCCATAACTGGAGGGAAGAGACAGATTAATAACTTTCTTAAAGATATATATGCGTAAGTGAATGCAAGGAATTCAACTGGAATTCGAACTCTGCACCCCGATTTCTTAGTGAGAGTCGATTATATCGACTCGAAACGACAAATCCGGGAGCCGATTTCGAGTTCCACTTGAATTCCTTGCAATCACTACAGCGCAAATACCCTTTGGAAAGGAATTAATCTGTCTCTTTCCTCCAGTTATGGGTTGGATAATGGGAGGGATCGGGTTCTGGAGCCTTGGCTGGCAGCCGGTCTGCCGCGGAAAGCAATGGTAATCTTGTGCGGGATGGTCTTCTGCTCAGTCAGTCATGTCTCTTTCAAGACTTGATCGTCCAAAGCGTGTATCACAATTCTTTTTACATAAGCAGCTTTCATACACTTTTATATATCTATCACTTGTCCGTGTGTCAAATACTTACGCCGCATCTGGTCTGATGCTTCTTGACACAGCCCCATGGAAAGATCTGCAATATTATAGATCTCGGCCCGACATCTCAGTTTCAATCATTTTCCCATTGTCATAATTGTGAATTTTCTATAAATATTCTCGTGTCATTCGTTCTGATGAGTTTGCTCTTTGATAACACGACTAAATGATTTTAAGCGCACTACTAGATTGGCAGTTAGATTTTATAATTTTGGGGGTAAACTAGGGATTCAAGAATATAGAAGATGTTGCATTTAAATTTCGAGAGATTTTAGTTATCAAGGAAGCATGTAAATGGAAAAGATTTCCACAGATGGGAAGCGCTAAAAAGAAACTGTTAAAGTGGCAATTGCATTTAGCTATTTCATCGATAAAAAAGTGGGACCTAGATGCCAATCTAGTAGCTCGTTTATATTCATCACGCATTGACACAAACTGTAATAGTTTTTGATAATTTATTTAATAAGATAAATATGAAGGAATTATGATAAAGATTTAGAAGTGATTTTTTTTTTTTTTTTTTTTGTAAACAGTTTAAAGAGACACATGGACCAGTGAATATAAACGTTGGTTAGTACCTGACTTGATTCGTAGAGTTGTGAGTTCAGTACCAGGCTACAGCAGTGGTGAATAAGTAACTTTCAGGGTTAGAGGAAGATAACTCATAACTTCCAATTGAGGCTTTACACAAGGAATGAGGATGATATACCCAGTGATTGTAATAAACGGTTCGGTTCGAAATTCCTAGCACCTGAAGAAGGCCGGAGCGTATAACGGCTGAAACGTTGCACAAGTAGCAACAAAGATGAGGACAATAGTCCGAATAATGTAAATACTGTAATTTAAAGAGAATATCCAATAATTAATTATTTTTCACTAACTAAAAACAACGAAAGATAACGAAAAAATACAAAATAATTTTTGTTTAACTTCGGAAAGTGCGTGAAAAGAAACTGTTGGAATAGAAGTGATGGTTGCATTTAGCAATTTCAACATTAAAGGAGAGGGACCTAGATGTCATCTAGTAGCACACTTAAATTCATGCAGCAGGTAAAAAAAAGATTGTCAGTGCAGTTACCATGAAAATACTGCTGCCATATCTGGTCGGGTGCCCCTGCTGTTCTCCTTGGGCTTCTCGATAAGGTTCAGAGGAGGGTCTGTAATGTGATAGATACCGACTTGGCAGACCGCCTGCAGTCTCTCTCCCACCGGCGAGACGTGGCTTCCCTGTGTCTCTTCTATAAATTCTTTCACGGCTTCTGCTCCGATGAACTTAGATCACTGGTGCCCCCTAAATGCGAATTTGCACGAGATACTAGATTAGCAACTAGATCCCACCCTTTTACAGGGAAACCGATAAAATGCAGCCGTAGCTTCTACTCCAACAGTTTCTTTCCTCGCACTTCCCGACTGTGGAATTCTCTTCCAAACGATTGCTTCCCCGACGGCTACAATCTCCAGGAGTTTAAATGTAAGGTCAATACATACCTCCTAACACACTAACCTGCTCCCATTCTATCAAGCACTCTTCCCATCTGCCCGACCCTCATCCTCGCTATCCTTACTCATCTGTCACCTTTCTCCTGACATTCCCTATGTCTATCCACTCCTTCTCTTTACCTTCCCCTATGTAGCCCCATGCGCAATAGTGGCAGTGGAATGCCTTGCTTGGGGTGAGATGATTAAAAAAAAAAAAAAAATAGAAAAAAAAAACATCCATTCATTTTTTTTTTCTTTCAGTCTACGGTTTCACTTTAACTGGAAACAACTATTGCTTTTTAGTCTTTCGTGCCAACGTCCAAAGAATCTGAGCTCCAGGACCATGGATTAGTTTTAAAGCTTTCATTACACCCGAGTAACGCCGGGCTATACTGCTAGTATATATATATATATATATATATATATATATATATATATATATATGACATAGTACACTTGGTATATAATCCAGGTAAATTCCAAAAGAGACGAACTCGAGAGAACTCAATGTTAAATTCATTTATTTAATTTAACAGAGTAATATAATTTTTTAATGATTTAATTATTTTAACGATTTTTTAAAAATTAATAGAGTATTTTGGATTTCTAGTGGGAGTAGTTATTTTTTTCAAAATGTATTGAAATTATGTTGCACAATTAAGTTTTGTACCGTAGATATATCCCATTAAATTTCAATGTTAAATTTGACATGTACGTTAATATCATATTACAACTAAATTTTCCACGTCAGGTTAATACTAGTTTACAGCTATAGCTCATTATATTTGTATTGTTATTTTCTTTGATTTTGATTTTTATTTGGTTATAATGATTATATTTATAGGTATTTCTGTAATTTCTTTTGTCTTCTTATGTGATAGAATGAATATTATTATTAGCATTAGTATTAGTAGTTGTGTTGTAGTAGTAGTAGTACTATTTTTATTATTTTTATTATTATTATTTTTACTTTTATTGTAATTAACATTACGTCTGAGAGAATTTTTGTTTGATGCATACATCTATATATGTGTATGTAAATACATACATACATCTACGCATGTGTATGTAAAGATGTATAGATACATACATCTATGCATGTGTATGTAAATACACACATATATATATGTGTGTATATATATTTGTTATCTCTTTATTGTTTTATTTGTTATTATTATTATTATTATTATTATTATTATTATTATTATTATTATCTATTATTATTGCTAGTATTTTAGATAATCTTTATGATTGTATTTTAATAAATTATATTTCCTATTGAAAGTTATTATTTTAACTATAGTTAGAATAAATTACTACTAGTGGTTATAATGTAATTTATGTTAGGATATATGATTTATTTTCACCATAAATATTCCCTATAGTCGGTAAATTTTAATTTAAGGGTAAAAATCCCTTGTAACGTTTCTGAAAATTAATTATATACGTCGGTTTCGATCAAGCGTTGTTTTTTTTTTTTGTTTTTTTTTTTTATTAATTTAAAATCCGTTCTAGAGTGATTTCTCCTTTTTTTTTTCTTTCTTTCTTTTTGTGTTTCCGCCTTAGTGTAAGTTTATAAAAGATTTTCCTGTTTTTCTAGTCATATTTTTAATTTTGGTATTTTCAGGTATTTTAAAATTATTTTAAATTAGCATTAATTTTTAAATTAATAGTAATAGTAGTTATTTTTTCAAATTGTATTAAAATTATGATGTAATACTTTTTTCTGTGCCGTAAATATATCCCGGTATATTTGAAATTAAATTTCATAGTTAAATTTTTCCAGGTTTTTCTATAGGGGTTTTGAAACACTATTAGGAGAAATGGTGTCAACATTTATTTCTCGTGATACGGTATTTCCTGTTATTGTATCTCTTTGTCCTTACTTTTTCTCTTCTTGCTTTCCATTCTATTTTTTCAGTTTCCCCTTTTTTCTTTTTTTCCCTTTTTTTCTTTTTCTCCCCCTTTTTTTCTTTTTTCCCCCCTTTTTTTTCTTTTTTAAC
The DNA here is from genome assembly GCA_037127315.1 of Ascarosepion bandense. Classification (NCBI taxonomy): domain Eukaryota; kingdom Metazoa; phylum Mollusca; class Cephalopoda; order Sepiida; family Sepiidae; genus Ascarosepion; species Ascarosepion bandense. The sequence goes on from JBBBDQ010001047.1 coordinate 2,533,991, forward strand.
TTTTTTCTCTTCTTTGCAGTCATCTATCTTTTCTTTATCCTCGCTTTCCTCTTTCTCTGGGGTTCTTTTTTGTATGAGCGAGAAATTTTCGTAAATAGCCGTTACAAATGTCTGTTCTAATATGGACATGTGAGCGTCTATGTAAAATTAAAAGAGAAGAAAGTTTTTGTGGGGGTGATATTTTGATTACCTACTGTTGTACCATTTGAGTTTGACGAGCCGCGATAATAACATCAAAGCGGTGAAATATGTATTATCCATAGTAATAATCGAAAAACCTTTATATATATATATATATATATATATATATATATATATATATATATATATATATATATATACGCTTTCACACCCTGATTGAGTACTCTGGAAGAATGGTAGACTTTGAAAAACAGTAACTACTCTGGCGTGTACGCATCGCTCATTCAATAAAAATGAATTAGAGCATTCTAGCTATTGGGCGCGTATAATGATAATATATGCGCTAAAAGGTCTACCTTCTTCCACCGAACGCCAATAGTCCAGAGGTAGAATCGCCGACTGACGCCAATTCGGTCGGGTTTCAATCCTGGGTCAAAAAGCAATCGGAGTCTAACGGTACTGATGAGCTGTGATACAGCGAAACAGATCTGTCTGCGGATGACAGTATATATATATATATATATATATATATATATATATATATATAGGACGCAGAGTTCGAATTCCAGCTGAATTCGTTGTTACGCGTAAATACCCTTGGGAAAGGGTATGAATCCACCTCCTCTCCTCTCCTCTCCCCCGCTATTAGTTAATTAATAAGATTTGTATCACAAAACCATTATTACTTCCAAAATTATTCTTACAATCTAAAAATATTTTTCTGTCTTTAAATAACTTGCAAAGGGTCGATAAGCCGTAGAAAAAGAATCAATTAGTCAATTTTTACATCGATTGATACTTTTAACTAGTTTAACTGAAGGCAGTAATTGTTCGAATCAACCGTTTGCTTCTTTGAAAGGATATCAAAAAAGAGAAATGTCCTTCAATCATAACGTATGCACAACATCACTTCTGTGGGTGATGAAGGTCGGCTTTTAGCAGATGATTTCGCTTGTCACATGATCCATGTTGTTATAAATACTCACTTTTCATTGCCATTCACAATATGTTGTTCAAATCTAGTCTTTGCATTACATCCTAATAACTAACTACACATTGATGTATGTGTCTAATATGAAGCAAATTATTTTATTTACACGTTTTAGATATTTGGAGTATATTGTCTATTTCTTATGTCATTATAACATTGGTTATTCTCAGGTAAGGTCTTGATCATTATCAATCTCAAGTTGCCTTCTCGAATGTGGAGGAGCATTCAGGGAGAAATCTTCATCATTATTCTTCGTAAACCATTATTGACACTTTCGATCATTCACAGAAACTTATCCATAAACTGCTCAAATCTTTTCTACGCTTGAGTTGCGTTTTGACCTTTCTTTAGATAGAATAAATGTAACATAGTATTTTTTTTTTTACTTCTGCCTTCAATGTTGGAATAAATGAAAAAAATACTCAGCTTTTGATATTTCTAAAGAGTACGCAGACATGACACCTGCCACAATGTAATCAAAAGCGATCGTTTTGAATGAAGCTAAACGCTTCTAATGCTATCTAAAGAAAACCAATGCAGTTATGAGACATCCTCATAGATAGATAGATAGATAGATAGATAGATAGATAGATAGATAGATAGATAGATATCAGAGCAATCTTGATGGCTGGTCGTCCTTTCAGTCAAGGAGACCGTGAGTAAGTATCTCCACCCTACAATAAACTATTTCCAAATGATTTTCTTTCTGTTAGGGCAGATCTGCATCCCCCAACCTCTGATGACAGGGGCTAGATAGATAGATAGATAGATAGATAGATAGATAGATAGATAGATAGATAGATAGATAGAGTGTGCATGGTTTCAAGATCGCCTGATGCGTGAAACTGACGGTCACTATGCAGTACTGATATCAATGTCCACATTGTTATATCTAAAAGGGCTCTATTTCCAGTATTGAGCACTTTTCTCCATAAATATAGAAAGTTTTAAATAATATAATTATGTATGTATAAGTGTGTTTTTGCATCTACAAATTATTGTCTAAATGCAATAATGTCACTTGAGGAACACGAGCATGTTACTTTCAAAATTTAAATTAGTCACTTTTATTTTTTTATTCTCGAAGTCATATTCTCAATAAAAAAAAGTTTAGCACTTTTAACTGATGTGTATGTTATTGTGACTGATTTAAGTACAGCTTTGTAATGTTAATTTGCCAAAAAATACGTCGGTTAAATGGTGTTGTGGGATTTCCCCTTTTTCTATGATAATGGACTCGACTGGAGTATACATACACCCCTGCCATAGAGAGAACATTAAGAGTTACAATAAGATCCGTAAGATACCGAGAGATACCGAAGTTACACAGAGAATACTGCATCAGCAGTCATAGTAGCTCTGAGCTCTACTCAGCCAGAATAGTATTATACGGATATACTAATTCCGGTTCGGCTTCACTTCAAAGACTTGTATATACCTATTCCTTACTAATCGTATTGCTGGATTGCTAACCTGCGTTCCAGTTGTATCTTTACGTTCAATATAACCTATTTTCCTATCTCAAATATCTGTTTTGTTGTTCATTATTTTGTGTAGTTCCTGACCAGGAATCCACAACAAATAGTTTAGGTGCATTCCAATTATCCACCATTTCTATTTATAACATGTACGCATAAACAGGTATGTGCGTTGTGGTGCAGCGGATATCGACTCGGAACAAGAAATCGGGAAGCCGAGTTCGAATTCCAGTTGAATCCATTGCATTCACTTACGCGCAAATACCATTGGGAAAGGTATTAATCCGTCTCTTCCTTCCAGTTATGGGTTAAATAACAGGACAGATTGGGTTCTATAGCCTTGGTCGGCAACCAGTCTACTGCAGAAAGCAATGGCAACCTACTGCGTAATATTCTTCTGCCCAGTCAGTCATGTCTCTTTCGAGACCGCCCACGCGTGTTTCACGTATGGCACTTAACTGACTGACACATAAACAAAGATAAGTGAACAAAAGAACACCCACTGATACCTAGTTAGCTAAGTAATTGAATTTATTTAATTTAAATGTATTTCTTTAATTTATTATTTTTATCTCTTTTCTTCTTTTTTTTTTTTATCAGTTCATGCAAAGAAAGACGATAATGCTACTAAGACACAAGGAGTTACTGCAGGTGAAAGAAAATGAGAAAAACTCCAGAAAGAACTCCAATCCTAAACAGGAAACAATGAATAAGTATCTATCCCTGTTCAAAAGACGTGGGAGTTGTGTGAACCGGGCGATAAGCGAATATATCTATTTTTTTATTGTCATTATTGTCATATTGTATAGCAATGCCATAAATATTTTTTACTGGCTTACGGCCGTATCAAGTTGAAACACCGATTCCCGTACGAGAATTTGACATTTACTACACATAATACTGAACGGAAGGAGGACATAGAAAAGCAGCGAATAACCTACCTTATGAACATGTGTGAATGAGTGAACAGGGATTAGGAGAGATAACAAAAACACAATCTTTACTGAGAGTTACAAAGGACAAGAAATTGAGGACAGCCACAACCACCCACGCCCTGAAGGCACACAGCATATAGAAGAAAAAGATATCTTTATAGAAATTTGATTTCATTTATATATATATATATATATATATATATATATATATATATATATGTGTGTGTGTGTGTGTGTGTGTGTGTGTGTGTGTGTGTTATAGGCAAAAGACAAAATTTATAGCTACAGCAAATTGTGGAGAGTCATCATCGTCCACATCCTGAAAAGCCACATAGAAGAAGAATTATTTATGGGTGAATGTGAGTTTAAATGTTTGTAACACATCCGTCTTTTTTGCGTGTTTCTGTATGTATTCAAGGTTTAGTGTGTATTTGTGTCACAATCAATTCTATTTTAAATGTAACTTATTCTAGGTTTTCATGTCATTACTGCGTGTATCTGTATATGTGTGAATTAGAGACAGAGAAAAAAAGGGAGGAAGTTGTATTCGAAAAGTATATGTTTTATCTCCTTTATTTAAAATATGCTAGTAAATAATCTCTTATCTCCAACAGAATCACTGCATAAACGCCCTTCTGTTTACTATACATTTAACAATCGCCATTGAACAAGGAGCGCATTTCCCGAGATTCTACACAGACTTGCGGCGAGTCCAAAATATCTCCAAAACTTGTCACCATCATAAACATTTGTCCAACACCCTTCAACCTTTTCGCTCTATGACAAACTGATATTGTAACTGTTTATCGTCGACATTTTCACATCAAAAGTTACCGATGTTGAATTTCTCTGTAAATGTTTTGTTTTTTTGGACAAAGTACATGCATAGAAGTCTTTAAAATCGGTGATACTTTCTAATGTTCAGAAAATGGAAGCAGCTCCTAAAATAGTGTCTAGCTATAAACATCTTATTTAGCTATAAACATCTTCCGTTTTCTGTTATATTGCCGAAGTCGAATCGTATCAGTTTAAAGGGCTGAGGGAGGAATCTTTCAATTCAATCTGACCCGAAATGTTTCCCACTGGAATACGAGAATTTGTTTAAGATTCGTAGCAACACAAAGCCCCCTGAAATCAGAGACGCAATTTTTTTTTTATAAACTAAATAAATATGTTTTAAATACGGAAAGATGTCCCAATGGTTGTACATTTGTTCAAAGACTTTCTGTTTTTCTTTTTTTAAGAAGCCGGATGTTATTAAAAACAGTATTTTTAACTTATAATTACTAACTTTTAGAGAGTAGTCAGTCAGTTAAGTGCCATTCATGATATACGCTTTGGGCGATCATGCCTCGCAAAAGACATGACTGACTGGGCAGAAGAATATCCCGCAATACGTTGCCATTACTGTCTGCGGTAGAATGGTTGCCAGCAAAAGCTATAGAACTCAATCTGTCCTGTTATTTAACCCATAACTGGAAAAAAGAAACGGATTAATACCTTTCCTAAGAGTATTTGTGCGAAAGTGAATGCAAAGAAATTCAACTGGAATTCGAGAAAACGAGATGAAAGAATTGTCAGTCAGTTAGGTGCCATACGTGATACACGCTTTGGGCGATCATGTCTCGAAAGAGACATGACTGACTGGGCAGAAGGTTATCCCGCAGTAGGTTGTCATTGCTTTCTGTGGTAGACTGGTTGCCAACCAAGGCTATAGAACCCAAATTGTCCTATTATTTAACCCATAACTGGAGGGAAGAGACGGATTAATACCTTTCCCAAGGGTATTTGTGCGTAAAATAATTGTACTCTGCCAAAAATGTTTATGTAGTTTTTTGTTTTGTTTTTTTGTTTTTTGGGGTTTTTTTTCCTGTATGGAGCGCAATCTTTGAAACACGTGACGTTTTAATGATATATGTATATCATGTACGGCTACCCGTAAAAAGAAAATACGGATCATCATACGCACACAATTAAAATGTTTCAATTATTTTAAAAATCGATGATCTAGATTGTTTGTATTAAGTTTTTCAATTATTGATAAGTAAATATAGTTTTCATGCATTAATTTAGCACCCTAGCTTTAACGATGGAGGAGGAAATTTTTTTTTAAATTTGAAACTTAATAAATTATTATAATAAAAATTATAATAATGAAAACAATTCTTATAACAATTCATTATTCTTCTTTTTTTTTTTCAGTCTATGATAACATTAATATATATTGTTTATAAAACCAATTCAAAGTTTATCTAAAAAAATTGGCATAGTTTTATTGCATTTTTCTTTTCGAAATTCAAAGCAGATTTTCTAAAAATGAGCTAATAAAAAAAAAAGACATCTGATTAGTATTTCCCAATGACTCCTGAATTTAATTAATATTAGATATATGGGGAAACGATCGCGAATTTCTAGACATTTCAGGAAATTAATTATAGGGAGAGTAATATATGTAAAAAAAATATTTTTACCAAGATTTTCTTAAATTATTATTTCAAAAATGATTTCAGTTATTCATGAATAGGTCCTGAAATTTTCATAAAAATCCGAACATTATTTGATCTTTGCAAGAATTTCCAAAATTAAATGTGTTTAATTTGTGTTTAATTTTTGGAAAAATTAAATGTGTTTTTCACCGGCAAAAAAATGACTTGCGTAATATTACGTTTGCCGGACTAAACACTTGTAAAACTTGCGTCACACAATGAACGAAATATAAACAAGATTTTTTAACAAAATTTCGAACGTGTTAGAAAGAATTTTTTAAAATTTTAAAATAATTAAAAATACTTTGATCTATCTTCTTAATAATAACACAAACATTTTACCGATAAAACTTTGTTTTTGTATAGTTTGGCACCTTTTTTTTTTTTCATACAATGCTGTTTTTTCAGCGTTTTTTTTTTTTATAATTACATCGCCCCAAGCAAGGCATTTTACTGCCACTGTTTTTCAGGGGGTTACATAGGAGAAAAGTTATTTAAAAAATGACAGGTTATAGGGGGTGTCAGGAAGTGGGTAAGAGAAGGATGAGAATACTGATGAGAGTGAAGTGGACGGAGAAAGGAGCATGAGAGAGAGGATGCAGGTTAGTGAGATAGGAGATGACTATTGACTTTACATTTAAATTCTTGGTGATTGTAGCTATCGGGGAAACAAGTAAATGGAAGGAAATTCCACAGGCGGGTAGAGCGAGAAAAGAAGCTGATGGAGTAGAATTTGCGTTTACATTTTATTGGTTTCAAAGTAAAAGGGTTTGATTTAATTGTTAATCTTGTGGCTCAAGTAAATTCATATATAAGGGGCACCAGTTAGCTAAGTTCATCGGAGCAGAAGCCGTGAAAGTATTTATAGAAGAGACACAGATACAGTCACTTTCTAACCAGCGCAATGTGGCTTCCCTGAACTGCCAAATCGGGATCGATCACATTACAGATTCTCCGTTGGATTTTGTCAAGGACACCTAGATGGATAGCAGGAGCACCCGACCAGATATGGCAGCAATATTCAATGCACAGGCGGATAGTAGATTTATATATGTGTGCAGGATTGTTTCAGACGGAAAAATTTCCTGGCCCTACACAAAGAACCAACTTTCTTAGCAGTGGATTTAGCTATGGATTATATATAGTCATTCCACTTGAGGTCTGTTGTGAGAGTTAACCCGAGGAGGCGCAGTGCTTTGCTTTCAGGGAGACTAGCCTGATCCATGCTAATGGTGGAGTAAGAGCGGTTGCCTGTGATGGTTAATAGATAGCAGCTTCGCTTTGGAAGCATTAAAATTCACGAGCCATTTCTTACCTCAGTCCACCACAGATTGGAGGTCTTTGTCAAGCTCGGCAGCGACGTTTATTTTATCGGCCTCGGTATATTTTTGATCGATGCGAGAGTAAACCGTAGTGTCGTCAGCGTATATGCCTACTTGGGATCTTATTACATATTGCTACATCGTTAATGTAGACAATGAAAAGCATAGGACCTATGGAGATTTCGTGAAGATATCTATTAAAGGGCTTTTACTTTTAATATACACACTTATTGTACTTTGGACTTCTTTCGAAAATAATTTAATTAATGACTTTTTAAGATTTTCGAATTTTATCTACGATCTTCTCACGCACACCAGTTAAAATCAATGGTTTATATGGAATCTTTCCGAATTACCACAGAAGAATAATTTGGAGGATTCAGTAGGTTACTTTTCTTTAAGAGTTCAGCGGAATAAGTTCTATAACGTATAGTGGCGGAGATAAGGAAACTCTTTGGAATATGAATTTCTCTGTTAAATTCCTCTTCTTCTCCCTTCTATACTGTATCCCGTCAGGATATTGGCGGTCATAGCTCTAAACAATTTCTTGTATGGCACTTAACTGACTGACTGACTGACTGACTTGCAAGAGTAAAAAGGGAGTCATGTTCGAATCTCATCGAGTGCCTAATTCTTTGAGGTCGAGATTTCTTACTGTCTGCAGTAATAATGAGAATTTTGATAAAAAGCAATTAGAAATAAGAGTGATTGAGGATGTTTCATTTTAAAAAAAATTGTCACCTTTTTTTCTATCCTGCTAAAATTTCTTAAATGACGCATTGTATTATTATTATTATTATTAGTAGTAGTAGTAGTAGTAGTAGTAGTAGTAGTAGTAGTAGTTTTACTTTTAAGTTCGTTTTGGTTACTTTTGATAACAACGGCCTGGGTGATTTTTTTTATATTGTACATTAATCAAGTAGTATTGTCAATCGTTATCTTCTGTTTTCTTAATTCCTGTTCTTTTTATTGTTTTTTTCCCCTTAATAGTGATTTGTTTTTCTCTCCTATTCTCTCATTCTCCTATTCTCTCATTCTCCTATTCTCTCATTCTCAGTAACCTCCCTTGAACTTTAGTAACTTTATTGCTTGGTGTGAAATGATTTTTTTTAAATAGAAATAAGAAAGAAAAAATCCCCAATCCTTACATCGGATTTTGTTTGATATGAGAAAAGCCTTACATCATTGAGACTTGCTCACGTTTCCTTATCCAGTTTTCATAGCGCCATATTGTTTGTTTATACCTTAGTAATAATAATAAACATATTATTCTTAAGTTTCTAAAGTTCTAAGCTGAACCATTGTCATAACTATTTTTTTAACTATATTTTGTTTCTTTTTCCATTCTCTTATTTTAGTTGCTTTTTCATCACAAGACTCGGGTCATTTTTAAATTCTGAGATCACTATGTAAACAACAGGGATAAATAAAAAAAATATTAATTAACCAAGATTCAACTTCAAAACTCAAAAACAAACATGATTATCGGGGTTTTTACTTCTCATTTTATATTTACAACAGTCAGCACAAATAGATTTTAGAGCAATAAACATAATTTGAACGAATCAAATGTATCGCATAAGCAAACAAGTACCGATTAGTTAACCGTTTCTTGTTTACTGATGTGTAAGTAAAATTGATAGGTAACCGAAATTACGACCATTAATAGATTAACGTTTCTCATATGATCCAAATTGTTCGGTAAATTCCAGTACTTTCCGCTTTGCCAATGACATTTAGTTATCTAAAGTAGCTGAGATTGTTTAACAGTTAACGGCACAAAGAAATAGAATCAGCGAACAAAGTTCAAATTTCGTACGAAATATTCAGTGTTAAGATATGATTCTATCTTTTCTAGTTGGTCAGGTCAAAGGTTGATAACATTTAATTTCATTAAATGTGCTGCATGTTACTTGGACAGGTAATGATTAAATTGATCATAAAACACATTGATGATGATAGTAATGCTTAGTTTGATTCAAGATCAAACGGAAGCAAGAATATTGAATTGTGTTAATCTTCTAAATGGGCAAAATCAGCTGTTGCTAACCTATTAATGTGTAGGAATACTTCTTCTCGGGTTTTTGTTAAACATCAAAATTCGGAATGTCGGTATTAGATACAATAACAGAAAATACTGTTGTGGGACTGCTCATAATTCGGTAGTTTAGAATAATTTTTTATCGTGTTATGGTTTATAAAATGGCGAGTGTTCTAAAAATAGAAAAAAATAGACTCACTGACGCCAAGAATTCAAAATTGGGCGGCAAAATAAGGAACCGTTTCTTTTGGTAGGAGTAGGAGTAAGAGTGGGAATAAGAAGTAGGAGTTAAGGACAGTAGTTCGATGGGAGATTTGAAAATAGGAAGACACTAGTCAGTTGACCACTAGAGTCCAGAAGGGATAGGCTCGTATACTACTAGCGTACCACAGTGAAGAGAACTTAGCTAGTCTGCTCCTGTATCCACACAAAATTTAAAGGTTATAACTTGATGTAAAAACCTGAAGTTTTATACCAAAAATAACCATTATTAATTCAAGTTTGTGTTATCTTCTAATTATACCAAAACGAAGCAACACAACAATAGTAATAAAATAGACTTTTATAGTAATAATAAAATTCAGTAGGAAAAACAACGTAACAAGAATACAAGTTGGTTAAATGCACTGAATTAAGTAATATTCTTTTGGGGTTGTTAGTATAGTTTTTGGATATAATATAAACAGTATGTAAAAATGTGGTATAGGCGTGGTTGTGTGAAAAGGTCAGTATGTATAGGCGTGTGTAGTAATAATGTGGATAAAGAAGATAGGTAGAATTTAGTTCTTACTGCGGATGGTGAGGCCGTGATCTGAAGCGGTCTCTTTGTACTTCGGTCAGTGTAGAGTTGAGCGTTGCTTTTGCGTGTAGACGTGAATGGTATCTTGAACATGAGCAGGCGTAGGCGTCCCACTCTTCAGGCCGGATTTTGTGATATTTATAACTATTTTAAGAAATCGACTCCATTATTTTATTTATTCCTAACTAACCCAAAAATACCACGTGGTATGTCTATACTACGCCCGCGTGATATTTTGGTAGTATCTTCCTAAATTATGGTGACGAATAAAACAACCTGTCTGATTTGTATTTTATGGTTTTGTGTTGAACGATTTAATTGGTGTGTTTTAAGATGTAAACACTTCATGTTATTGGTTTATAAATATTTTGTAGACGTGTTATAATGTTTATGTAGCTATTGTATTAGATTTGGAACTCCCTTTCGTATACATGCTTTGTTGACAGCTGCAAAATCCAGTAATTTAAAGGCAATGTCAATTCCCATCTCTTATACACTTGACTCCAGTCCTTCCCTCGTCCTTTCTACATCACCCCGTGTATCTTGTTTTCTTTTTTCACTTTACATTCGCAACTGTCATCACTCTTGTGTTCCCATCCTTCTCTTGCCCTTTCTCGGACACCCCTAGTAACTGGTTCGTTTTTATCTTCGTTCTCTTCCTGCTTAAACTTTTACTCTCTTATGCAGCGCCCTGCGCATCTGTGGCGGTACCGCCTTGCTTGGGGGGGAAACGATTAAAAAAATTTTTAGTGGACACAGCAAATGCTTCTTCTTCTTCTTCTTCTTCTTCTTCTTCTTCTTCTTCTTCTTCTTCTTCTTCTTCTTTCTACCGTGCTTCTTCGAGGCATGGGAGATCATTGCTCTTCACAACTTCCTAAATGGTAGCTGTAAGAAACTTGTTTATTAATGTTCCTTCAATACAAGGCCCTAAAATCACTCAAGGTAGCAGGTTACTGTATGGAGTTGTATCAGTGTAAGAAAGAGCAAGAAGTGAAATAGTGAAAAATCTTTTTTAGTTCTGGCGGGGATATATGACATATAGAGCTGAAGTAGACTTTATAAAAAAAACTGGAAACCCAATCCTAAACAGGAAACAAGGAATAAACCTCTACCCCTGTTCGAAAGACCGAAAAGAAGTGTGACCGGAGGATAAGTTGGTGGAGAATAAAGAATAAATAAAATAAACTGGCTTCTGGTAAGGACGTTAAGAGCATAAAGTTGAAATAGATCTTAGGAGGGACCGGAACCCCACTCCTAAACAGGAAACAAGCGATAAACATCTACTCCTACCACTTCCAGTACCTATTCTGGCAGTTATTTACCCGGGCCTTTTAGATAGGTTACTCGATGTTTCCGTTTACCTCTTTTACATTCATTATGCTCTGTGAGCGTCAAATTCTCCAAGCCATTAATTTTTCATTATGTGTCATAAAAAAATCAGTTATTTTTTTACCCTCAGCTCACGTATCCTTTTCGCTCCCATTTTACTTAAAATTTCGTAATTGCTCACTACCCTTCTAGAATATACCTTCTCTTCGAGAAGATGCTAGGATCATTATTTGATGTTTGAAGAGTTCCCAAAAGAAGAAAGAGGGTTCAGAATTTTTTTGTCCCATGTCCACATATGCGATGAGGGGGACGGTAATTATCGCACAGGTAACAATGGCACAGATAAAAAAAAATGGCATAAGTGAAAAAAATAGGAAGAAATGGTACTAGTGAAAAAATAGGAAAAAATGGCATAGGTGAAAAAAAAGAAGAAAAATGGCACAAGTAAAAAAATAGGAAAAAATGGCACAAGTGAAAAAATACGTGGAAAATGGCATACGTTAAAAATATGGGGAAAATGGCATACGTTAAAATATATGGGGAAAATGGCATACGTTAAAAAATAGGCGGAAAATGGCACAAGTGAAAAAAATAGGAGGAAAATGGCATAGGTTAAAAAAAATAGGCGGAAAATAGCGCAAGTGAAAAAATAGGTAGAAAATGGCATACGTTAAAAAATAGGGGGAAAATGGCATAGGTTAAAAAATAGCTGGAAAATGGCATAGGTTAAAAAAATAGGCGGAAAATGGCGCAAGTGAAAAAATAGAAAGCAATGGCAACCCACTGCGGGATAATCTCATACCCAGTCAGTCATGTCTCTTTCGATCGCCCTAGCGTGTTTTACGTATGGTACTTAAATGACTGACTATCAAACAGAAATCTGTTCCAATTTTTCCACTTGTGCCATTTTTACTGCTGCCTTTATTACCTGTGCCATTACAAAGTAAATTCAATGAGAAGGTTAGCATCCCACTTTAAACTCTGAACCTGTGTCATATTCTACTCATAGGGTAGTACGGTTAAATACTTACAGTCACATAGAAATATACGAGTGGGTAACTCCACAAAACGAAATTATTTTTAAAATAGTTTCAGTGGTGCAATGCAAAACCTACCCAGGTAGGGGCGATCACGTCCCAGTCATCTGCAAACTAAGGGTAAAACTTCGGAGAATGAAGAAGCCTAGCATGGCACCGAGACTGAAATACGACACGCTCGAGAACGACCTCAAACTGCAGAAAGAATACACTCACAGCGTGAAAAACATGAAATATTAAGAAAAATTGGACAAGGACATTCAAAATGGGACTCACTAAAGGAAGCGATGGTGACATTAGCAAACAATGTTGCCCCAAAGGAAATCAGACGCAGAAGAAAAAACGAGTGGATGACTGAAGAGATCTTTGACATGATGCAAAGGAGACGGAAAATGATGCCAAGACATGGAAGAGAATACAAGGAAATAAGGAACAAATGCAGACAGGCAAAAGAGGAATGGCTCAACGACAAATGCGCAGAGATAGAGAGACTGAGCAGGACTAATAAAGCAGACATGCATAAAGAGATAAGAAAACTGACAGGACAAAAAACCTGTTCCTCAACAGGATGTATAAAAGCCAAGGATAGAATGATAATACTGGAGAAAAAGGAAATACTCAAGCGATGGGAAGAATATGTAGAAGATCTTTTCCACGACAAGAGAGAGCAACCGATAATACGCAAAGATGAGGACGGACCGAAAATATTAAAGTCTGAAGTGGAAGCTGCAATGGCCAAACTGAATAGAAACAATGCAGCTGGTCCAGACGGCATTGTAATAGAGCTGCTGTTAGCCCTGGAAGAATTTGGCATAGAGAAATTTACGGAAATAATAAATGACATTTATAATAGTGGTATAATGCCAGAAGACTTATGCAAATCCATTTTCATAGCATTGTCTAAGAAGCCAGGTGCAAACGAGTGTGAACTACACCGAACTATCAGTTTAATGAGTCATATTACAAAACTGATCGTCCGAATACTGATGAATAGAGCAAGAAGTAGAATCAGGCCAGAGATAGGACAAGAACAGTGTGGGTACGTCAAAGACACTGAGACAAGGAACGCCATATTTGTGATTAGGATGCTCTCTGAACGGGCAATACAAATGAAGAAGGACTTATACCTGTGCTTTATTGACTATACAAAAGCGTTCGACAAAATATACCACAAAGAATTGATGGAGATGCTCAGCAGGCTCGGCATATTTGGGAAAGACATTAGGGTAATTTAAAACCTCTACTGGCAGCAAACTGCCTGCATACGGACAGATAACGAATTCAGCTGTTATACAAAGATAGAAAGACAGGCGTAAGACAGGGGTGTTTATTTTCACCGGATCTATTTCACTTGTACAGTAAGAATATTTTAAGGACCCTAGATGTTATGCCAGGATTTGTCATCGGAGGTCACAATCTGAACAATATAAGATACGCAGACAACACGGTGTTGATTGCAGGCACGGAAAAAACTGCAGGACCTCCTACAGAAGGTAGCTGAAGAGAGTAACATGAAGGGATTACATATAAACTGCAAGAAAACCGAATGCATGGTCATCAGCAAATAGAGTAACCCAAAGTGCCAAATACAGGTAGGGGGTGTTAAAATCAAGCAGGTACGAAAATTTAAATATCTGGGAAGTGTTATAACTGAAGACGGAAAGTGCGACACAGAGATCCAAAGGCGAATTTGCATGGCGAAGGACGGGTTCCAGAAGCTGAGTAGAATGTTAAGACACAGGAAACTTTCGCTGGAGACAAAGAAGAGAGTGCTGGATTGCTATGTGATGCCTGTTCTTCAATATGACAGCGAATGCTGGACAATATCAACAAAGATGAAAGATACACTTGAAGCTGCTGAAATGTGGTTCTACAGAAGGATGCTGCCGATATCGTGGACCGAGCATGTGAGCGATGACGAGGTTTTGGAAATGATGGAAACGAAAAGGAAATTAATATTGAGTAAGTGGATGAAGGAACGGGGGCTGAGAGACGTTACATGAGAAAGCGTACTAAGAGCCACCAGGGATAGCGAGACGTGGAACGCCATGATCGCCTACGTCCTGAAAGGACAAGGTACATAGAAGAAAATAGTATTCATCAGATTAATCTCTTTTGTATCAATGTATTTATGCCAATCGTTTTTTATTTCCTCAACTGAACACACTTCCAGAATTCTCCTGAGTGGGTTTCTCTCGAACGCTAGTTCTCTTTTTTCTTTTAAACATCTCTTTCATGAGATGGAACAAAAAGTCACGTAGAATAATGTTATGTGCGAATGGGGCACAAGTACAATGAGCCATAACCAGCTGAGACATTGAAAGCCGTATGAGCGAAGGCGTTGTCGTGATGAAATATCCAATCATCACTGCTTCACAGTTCGGGTCCTTTTCTTCAAACATTCTCACGCGATCTTCTCAAAGCATCCAAATAAAATTGCTTATTCACCCTCAGTCTGAAAGGAACAAATTCTTTGTGCACGACCCCATTCACATCAAAGAAACAAATCAAGGATGTCTTGACACTAGTCTGATGCTTGTTTCATTTCCAGGTTGTAACTGTAGCCCTAGAGGCATCTCTAGTCACAGCTGTGGAAGGAAACTGTGGGTCATTTTTAACTTTTCTGTTCAAATAATTTTTACGCTTCTTTACTCGTCTTTGAGAAAATGGAGCAGAAATTTTGAGGAAATTTCTGTCATTTCTTTCAAATTTTCTGATAAAACTCTTTTTTCAAGACAAACCAATTATCCAATGAATTGTCTGATAGCAATATTCATTGATTGCGTGACGAACTGCTTACAGTTCCTGCTCCTGAGAAATATTTCCGTTTTCTAATTCTTCCACACCTTTGTATCTCAGTGGTTCACTGCCTTGCTTAGATTGAACTTGCTTTTAAAAAAATTGTTTCGTGGAATTGCTTTTTGAAAGCACAAATAGAAATGATAATGGTAATATTAGCAGTTTCTCCATAAAGAAACAATCAGCATTCATTGACCTAACAGTCAGTGTTATTGTGGGTTGAAATTCATAATATCTCACACTTTAAACAATTTTTCAGAAAAATAGGTTTCACAGGTCCAGTTGCAGTTAATGTTCTTTCCGATTATACAGGTCTTCGTTCTTTTCCTTTTGTTTGGAATGGAATGTTAGCATCTTGATTATGTCAATACTCTTTGAGTTATATATGCTATTCATTTTGGTTGCTACTTATGTTGAAAGTCTTCAAGTGATGTGGTTTCTGTTATTTGGTACAGTTCTTTGTCTGTGATTCTTTAACACCAGTCCATAAAGTTTGAGAAAGGATGGTCCTCGCTGAAGTCTACCTTCACTCACTCGAAGCCATTTTAGCCAACGATCTAATAAAACGGTTGTATACAGTCAACAGTTTAAATATTTTTGAACGAGCTTGGCGCAATGCATGACATCCATATGAAAGCCTCGATCTGACGAAACTATTTAAGAACATGTCTCGAGTTTTTAGGTTTACATTTTTGGTTTTGTAGCAGCTTGCTCTGTTGTGTGAAACTGCCTCTAGCACAGCCTATACTTTGCATTGGCCACCTTTTTACGAACAGTGGTCTGCATGAGGTACAGTACATCAAAAGTCAGGTCACACTATTTAATAAAAATGATGGTATTTTTTATTAAATATTGTTGTAGAGTGGCTGACAACCCATGCAGCACTTTCAATGATGAAATAGCCCATGATCTTAAATGTTTTATTTAAGCATTCGAGGCGTAATATTGAAGTAATATTCGGACTGATTACTTTGGCAACTATTGCGATCTAAAGCAGTCCTCTCTGTGTTGTAAGTTCTGTCTTGTCTGTTATTGTAACTATTGTACTGTTCCGTGTATATCTGCTTAGCACCGGATATTGTGCTGAATAATACCGCAACACACTTTCTCTGTGTATCGTATCCACCTCGGAGATACAACAAATATACGCAACCATTTTCCCAACAAAAGCATCTGCTTTAGAAATTCTTGTATAATTAAAATAATTAAACTTTTGTTATAATATTATCCTTTATGACAGCTTACATATTGCTGGGTATGATTTACTTCTAATTTATTCATTTGAGTAGAAAATATTTGTAAAAAATAATAATTACCATCGACATTTCCTGTATCTGAAGCAAAAGTTGTTTTGCACATATGATCATCCTTATGCATGAGAGTGTGTGAGTGAACAAGTGAGGATGAAAAGAAACAAACAACATTTTAATAAACGCTGTTTTCATCATGAAATTAAACATGCCATTCAGAAAGTCAGTCGGGCTGAAGTTTGTCTATGATTGATCTATACTATGTTCAATTTCCTTATCTTCTATACTAAATTTGTTGTAACTGATCTATACACCGGGGTATTTGAATATTTTTTCTGGTCTGACATTAATAATAACAGTGAAATGATAGTCTTACGCCGAACGGTTACAAACACTAGCTGTTACTAAGAAGGATATTTCAGCATAACAGAAAAAAGGCAGACTTCCCCACCCCACTTCCGAGTCGACAAACAAAAAAGAAATGTACGTTAAAAATTTCTCATTAATTCAATGTATTTGAAATTATAAAAGTCTTGTAATCGTGTTCATCGACCAGGAAAACAGAATGTTTTCAGTAATGAAGATCAGGTAAGAATATAAGACTGGTGTGCGTACGTAGTATTTTTTAACCAATATGTGTTGTTTGTGTCCGAAGGGTCAGTTGGGCACCGTCTGTAAGAAAAAGAACACCATGATGGAATTCACTCGACCAAGAATTTGTATACGGCATGATGAACTGGTTGGAATTCGCGCCGGGAGCTATAATGCGAACATTTACGAGTGTTTGCTTGTCAATATAAAGGTAGAGTAGAGGATTCGGAAAGAGTTGGAAGAGCCTAATGCGATTACCAATGTGTCAGGAGTGATCACTAGTGATGACGACATTATACCTCTATTTACCTTCCCACAATACCTCAGAATCAACACGGAGACCGTCATCAAGTTTAGATTTTCCATCAAACACGTGTTTAGATTTTAGAGGTGGTGCTGTACTGGATCAAGAGGATGGTGGAAAACACTATATCTGGCAACAGGACTCACCAGGATGCCACGCAAGCAGGATAACCCAGTCATGGGTGTCAGACAATTTCTGCGACAACATCACGCTTTACATCTGGCCACTTAACTCCCCAGAAACACGTCGAATGTTTACCAAAAAACTCAAGTCTAATAACAAAGGATTTTGCCAAAGTATATCATAAGATATACCAACCTAACAAATTTGTTAGGTTGGTATATTATTAGGTTGGTATATATATATATATATATATATATATATATATATATGTGTGTGTGTGTGTGTGTGTGTGTGTGTATACTTATTTATAAATGGAACTTTGTGTGTGTATGTGTCTGTGTGTGTGAGTGTGTATCCGTTACCTATAGACTCCGAAACGGCTGAACCGATTTTCTTGAAAATTTACACAGTTGTACTATAAACGTCTGAGAGTGATCTTAGCTAGGTTTTGTTTCGAGGTACCACCAATAAATATCAAAAATTGATAATCGAAAAAATCGGGTTATAGAAGGAGTGGTCCGATTTTAATCAAATTTGATACACTCATAGACAAAGACATAAGATGCGATATTCAGAAGTTTCAAGGTTGCAGTTCTTACAATAGTGCAGAAAATCGATAATATATATATATATATATATATGTCTTTGTCTATGAGTGTATCAAATATATATATATACCTGTATGTCTGTATCTTTTCAGTCTTTTTATTTTAGTTTTTGCTTCGGGTTTGGCTCTAAGTAGGTATAATTGTAGTTCTTAGTCTCAGCCATGATACCATTTACTCAGAGAACTTATTTAGCCTTCAAAATTAAGTTTATGACGAAAAAACTTATTTGATATCGATACCAGGAAATCAAAATTTGACTTTTTTTCTTTCAGTCTCCGGTTTCGCTTTAACTGGAAACAACTATTGCTTTTTAGTCTTTCATGCCAACGTCCAAAGAGTCTGAGCTCTAGTACCATGGATTAGTTTTAAAGCTTTCATTACACCCGAGCAACACCGGGCTATATTGCTAGTATATATATATATATATATATATATATATATTACTTGTTACGTTATTTTAGTGGATGCCCGTATTTGAAATAGACGGCTATTTGGTTCAAATCGAGTTACCCTTTCTCTGGAAAACCAGCTTTTGAACGTAAGTCCAAACACTAACGGAAGACATAATTTTGCTTAAGATTTCTCGATTACAAAGCCGATAGATGTAATATTCACTCGTTAAAATAAAAGTTTGGCGTGTATTATCCACTGAAATAATATTTTACTGTTATAAAAATATCGGATTAAAAATAAATCCATTAATTCTTTAGAAGTAACTATCAATTGAGATTAAATATTGAAATTAAATAGACTGGAATTTGACAAAATGATAGGATAAAGAAGAAATAGGAAACATTTATAAATCTAACATGTTTCGCTTTTATTAAAAGCTTCAGTGAAGGGTAAAATATACAAGAAAAAAAGAAAACCTGGTACTTTTAATTTTTGTGTTGTTTCCTGTCGGTTAAGCGGACTTACCTGACGCACAAAACAATATATATTCATTAGAACATATATATATATATATATATATATATATATATATATATATATTCATTAGAATCCTCGCACAGAAGTATGATACACATACACTGCTTGACAAGACCGATGCACGCGACGTCTAATTAACCAATGGAAATTAAAAGCAAAAATTAATGGATACCAGAACTTTTTTTTCCCCTACATATTTCATTCTCTGCTGAAGGTTTAATAACTGACGGTTTCCACGTTGAAATTTTGCAAAGGTTACGGCCACGTGACCGTTGATTTCTAAAGAGGAAAACTAGTTGTATATAAAGGTGTAAGACCAGTCTACCCTGTTGTACAAGATGGATGTTGGACCTACATGATGGTTTATCTGGCTTTTGACACGTCTTCGATTTAATCCCGCTGGATACTTAACCACATTCCAAAGGAAATGATTTAGTCACCGATAACACAATCTTGTTATATATATATATATATATATATATATATATATATATATATATATATATCTGTTTCGCTGTTTCATCAGTACGTTTAGATATCCGATTGCTTTTACCCAGGATTGAAACTCGACCGAATTGACGTCAGTCGGCGATTCTACCTCTGAGGCAGACTTTTAGCGTGTGATATACCATACGCCAGTAGTTAGAATGTTCTAATTCATTACCGAATGAATGATGCGTAGATGCTAGAGTAGTTACTGTTTTTTTCAAAGTCTACCATTCTTCCAGAGTGCTCAATCAGAGTGTGAGACCGTATATTCTGTCATTCATATATATATATATATACGAATAAAATATGGATTAGAATCCGACAGAACGATAGGATAAATACACAAAAAGGAAACGCATATGAATCTAACATGTTTCGCTTTTATTTAAGCTTCATCATTAAATTAAATATGGAAGAAGAAAGAAAATGGTGGTATTTTGTATTTTTGTTACTTTCACATTTTCACATGTATTTGTCCTATCAAGCAGCGTTTTTGTGTATATTTTTGTGTGTGCACGCGCATGCGTGTCTATGTTTATGTGTGTGTGTGTTTAAATTATAAATAGTAATGAAATTTCAGTACTCTTAAGGTTACTGTTTCCAAAGCTGAAAATTTCCTGTCCCTTTTTTCTCTTGAAAATCTTCCTATCACACAAAGAGTCTTAGCAACGTTCCCAGGCTGCTTGGCAATGACTATTTATCGCGGCTTAGTTGTGTTTCGTCGCAGTTTTTTTCTTCCTCATCTAATTCCGCAAAAGCGGATAAATTTTCCATCAAACGTGTGTTTAGATTTTGGCAAGTTTATTCAAGCATCAAAAATGTTGTTTGTATTATTTTTGTTCTGAAATAGGAAGGATTAGGGTCTTCCGTAACTCTTCTTTTTTTATTTTTTTAACAATTTTAATCTATTTATTTTTCTCCTATTCCTCTATGCAACCAGCCGAGCATTTCCATCGATGTGTGAGGACGAGGAAATTGATAAAGTCATCAGAAATATGATCTACAATCACATCTGCCCAACATACACAGAAATTAAGGTGGCGCTATTACAAATGCCCAAGCTGACAAACAAGTTAAAATGAAAAGAATTACTTCTTACTTGTTTTGAGACAATCTTCTTCTTCTTCTTCTTCTTCTTCTTCTTCTTCTTCTTCTTCTTCTTCTTCGTGCCTTGTCCTTTCAAGACGTAGGCGATCATGGCTTTCCACGTCTCCCTATCCCTGGTGGCTCTTAGCACGTTTTCTTCTGTTACACCATGCAATCCACGTTCTGTCAGCCACCTGCTCAGTCCTTTCAAATATGTTATCCGTTGCTTTCCCCTGTCTATTTTCCCTCTATCTGGCCTGTTAGTATCAGGTTCTCCAAGCCCTCCTTCTTCATTGCATATCCCAGGAACTTTAGCTGTCTTTTTCTGATGCTCAATATTAATTTCCTTTTTGTTTCTATCCTTTTCAAAACCTCATCATTGCTCACATGCTCGATCTATGATATCCGCAGCATCCTTCTGTAGAACCACATTTCAGTTGCTTCAAGTTTATCTTTCATCTTTGATGATATTGTCCAGTATTCACTGCCATATTGAAGAACTGACATCACATAGCAATCCAGTACTCTTTTCTTTGTTTCTAGCGAAATCTTCCTGTCTCTTAATACTCTACTCAGCTTCTGGAATGCGTCCTTCGTCATGCCATGTGACACGATAACTAGACATATATGTATTTTATTATAATAGATTAAAATAGAAAATAAATTAGAATAGAAAATAGTTTAAAAACATATTTAACAAAAGTGAAAAAGAAGAGGAAAAAAATAAATAAATAAACGCTTTTTCTTTCATGAGGAAAATTGTCCTCCGGTAAATATTTGACTCAGTGATAAAGTTCAGCGAGTACGTTTTCGATGACCCGGTCAAAGGCTGTCCTTTACTGTATCTTGACCACACATTAAGCCTTTTCCGGCGGAAGCCTTATTAAGATAAAAAAAAAAAAGATAACTGAAATTTCAGACTTACAGTCGCCGGTGTTTGTCACCGGTGGTCTAAAGCATTTCCGGATTTCCGGATTTCCGGATTTTCATTTAAATAAATAGAAGTTAGGAGAGAAGTTAAGAAGAGAAAGTGAAGGGAGTCAGCCGGGTGCGAGCTTGAAGTAAGGATCTCCGTTCGTCTTGTTTCGTTCAGTTTGGGTTTGTTGATCTCCATTAATTAGAGTTAGAGCTGTGTGTCACATTCGCTTGCCCCAACAGACAAGTCTAACTCTAAACGAATAAAGCATCCTTTTCAACTCATCCAAATTGTGGAAGTTCGTTTCTTATAGTCAATCTTGTACCCCCAGCTGTCCGGCCGACATTTTCAACAAACTCCCGGCAACATCACAGCGTGGAGAACGACCGCCGGAGAAATTGTTAGGACGGTCCAGTGGGGTGGTACACCAGTTCACCTTCGAATATCTGTGTCGCACTTTCGTCTTCTGTTAGAACACTTCCCAGGTATTTGAATTTTTGTACCTGCTTGATTTTAGTATCCCCCACCTGTATTTGGCATTTGGGGCTGCTCTTTTTGCTGATGACCATGCATTCGGTTTTCTTGCAGTTTATTTGTAGTCGTTTCTTGTCACTCTCTTCAGCTACCTTCTGTTGGAGATTTTAAATGTTCACCTCAAAATGAAAATGTTCTGTTCTAAACAATCATAATGAAACGACACAAGGATTAAGATGATTAATACATGGCTCTATGCTATCCAGGATGTGCGTTGTGGTACAATGGGTATCAGCTCGGAATGAGAAATCGGTGAGTCGAATTCGAATTCTAGTTTAATTCGTTGTATTCAATTACGCACAAATAACCTAGATAAAGATATTAATCCATCTTTTCTCCCCCCCAACTATGAGTTGAATAGCAGGACAGTTTGGATTATGTAGCCTTGGTTGGCAACTAGTCTAGCGCAGAAAAAATTGCAAAATACTGCGTAAAAATCTTCTTCCTAGTCAGTCATGTCTCTTTCGAGACATGATCGCCCAAGTGTATATCACGTATAGCACTTAATTGACTATACTATCAATAACGCGTGCATTAATTGACAATTACTTTATTTCTTATTTTTTAATGCATTCTTTGGTAAAATTCATTTACAGTATATTTCTATATAATATTAGGTTGTCCCAAAATTTCGTAAACACTTGCGAAATGGGTCTATCTGGTCCAGCACAATCGAGACAAGCGATGGGTTCAGAAAGGGCAAGAGACACCGTCGGTTCCAAAACAAGATCGATTCGGCAAGAAAGTCATGTTGTGCCTTTGGTGGAACTTGAAGAAATCGTGCATTTTGAGTTGGTTCCGAATGGTCGCGCCATCAGTGCCGAACTTTACTGTCAGTAACTTGAGCGGGTCTACAAAAAGTTGAAGCAAAAGTACCCGGCTCTAATCAACCGAAAGCGCGCTTTGATGCAGTAGGACAATGTCAAGCCACACACCGCCAGGAAGACGAAAGACAAGTTTGAAGAGCTAGACGGCGTTGAAGTTCTGCCGCATCCAACCTACAGTCCTGACTGTGCTCCATCAAATTACGGCCTTTTCCACTCAATGCAACACTTTCTGAAGGGCCGCCGATTCAACTCGTTTGATGAAGTCGAGGAAGCCTGTCAAGAATTCTTTGATTCGAAGCCGGCTGAATGGTACTTTGACCAGATCCGAAAGCTTACATATCGATGGCAGAAAGTCTTGGAAAATGATGGTCTTTATTTTGAGTAATAATTTTTGTTGTTTTTGCGAGTAAAATTTCAATTTTTTGCAAGTGTTTTCTGGTAACCTCAGATTACTTGGCGAGTAAAATTTTAATTTTTTGCGAGTGTTTACGAACTTTTGGGACAACCTAATAACAATAAATTTATATTAAGTTTGTCAAACTTGAAATATTTTGGTTGGTTGTTGATCCGGTCGTCTAACGAAGTAACCTCCTTATTATGTATAAAAAAATTGATTTATTCCTGACTATTTTTCTTTCCTAATAATTTTTCTTTCAATATATTGTTAATCATAAGCCCAATGAAAATGATTACAATGAAACAGTAATTTTACTGGATGAGTAAAAACTGAAAAAAAGAATAATTTTTGCGTGGGATCATTATATACAATGAGAAATCGATACTTTTTGACAACAGAAAGCAAGTAGGCTAGTGCTTAGATGAAAGTGAATCGCCAAAACAATACCTCCACTGAATCCTGAAAAGTCAATGGTTATTGTATGGTGATCTTTCAAAGGGGTTATTCATTATTCATTCAGGCCTCAGCGGAAAACAATCTCTCCTACTGATTATCACTTTTTAGTTGTTACAAGCTTTTCACACGCAATAAAACATTCCCCAATAAGAAAGAGATAATCCAAGTATGTGAATTGTTTATCGTTTCAAAGGATGAACATTTTCTAAAGATTGGAAAAAGAATTTAGTGGTACGTTAGAAAACAGCCATTCATCAAGATGGGGCTTATTTCAACTAAATAAATTCGTTATTTGACATTTCAAAAGCATTTTGCTCATTTTCTACAAACTGTGTCATTTTATGTTTGACAACCTAATATTATCCTTATAATTAGTTTTTCGGTAAAGTTAACATTCATTTATAACTACGGACGATGTCTCTTTTCCTGATTTTCAGTGCACTTCTTTAGTAAAATTTATTTATATTATATTAGTGCAGTAAAATAATAACAATGGTTTCATATTATCCGTATAATAATGGATTTTAAGTAATGCTAACATTAATTCATAACTGCTGACAATGTCTTTCTTTCTTATTTTCAATGCATTATTTTTATAACAAAATACTAATGAATTTATATTATCCATATGTTAATCAGTTCTTTATGTAACGCTTACATTAATTCCTGAATAGTGACAATGCCTTCCTTCCCGATTTCTAATTTATTACTATAATAAAATAATTTATGCTTTATTTATCGAGTCGAATATTAGCAATGCATTTATATCATTCATATAATATCCCTATTCTGTCAGTAAAGCTTATATTAATAAACTTATATTAATAAAGCTTATATTGATAAAAATTTTAAATCCTTAATCTAGTCAGTCAGTTTGGGCGATCAGGTCCCGAAAGAGACATGACTGACTGGGCAGAAGATTATCCCGCAGTAGGTTGCCATTGCTTTCTGCGGTAGACTGGTTGCCGACCAAGGCTATAGAACCCAATCTGTCCTGTTATTTAACCCATAACTGGAAGGAATAGACGGATTAATACCTTTCCCAAGGGTATTTGCGCGTAAGTGAATGCAGTGAATTCAGCTGAGATTCGAACTCGGCTCCCAGATTTCTCGTTCCGAGGCGATATCCACTGCGCTTAAATTCATAAATATTAGGTACTATAACGGAAAGTTCATGTAAACAATTACTATGAAAGTATTTCTAGAAATGGTACAGGAAAGTTACATTACGGCGGTGGGAAAGTGAGTGAAACCGACATGCCACGTCAGGATCAATAATATTGCTGATTCTTCTTTGGATTTTATCAAGAATCTCTAAATATAAAGCAGGAGTACCAGACCATACGTGGCAGCAATATTGAAAGCATATCTAGATGGTAGACTTATAAGTTTGTAAGATAGATTCTGGAGAGAAAAAAATGTCTAGCACGACACAGGGAAACAAGTTTCTGACTTAGCAGCTGATTCAATATAATTTTTCCAATTTATGTCATCAGAGAATATTAAATCGAGAAGGAGTCACTTTCCTGGAGGTTAGCATTAGCCATACTGATGGAAGGCAGAAAGGGTTCTCTCAGATGTTTAATAGACAGAGGCTTCATTTTGGAGACGTTAAAAATAACAAGCCACTCCGTGCCCCAGTTAACAACAGATTGTGGCTCATTTTTTAGATCATCTGCTAATTTGACCTTATCGAATTGATTAGACTTACTTTTGTTTTTATAATCATATCGCCCCAAGCAAGGCATTTTACTGCCACTGTTTTGCAGGGGGTTACATAGGAGAAAAAGTTATGAGAAAGAGTGACAGGTTATAGTGGGTGTTAGGAAGTGGGTAAGAGAAGAATGAGAATACTGATGAGAGTGGAGTGGACGGAGAAGGGAGCATGAGAGAGAGGATGCAGGTTAGTGAGATAGGAGATGACTTTACATTTAAATTCTTGGAGATTGTAGCTTCGGGAAAGCAAGTAAATGGAAGGGAGTTCCACAGGCGGGAAATGCGAGAAAAGAAGCTGATGGAGTAGAATTTGCGTTTACAATTTACTATTGAGAAAAGAATAAATAATTGTGTCATCAACATAGATACCCCGTTTTAGTATATCTGGACTATTTGGGAGCATTAAATAAGAAAAATGGCCAGACAATCTCCCTCAGTAGAATTTTCGTCGTATATTGAAAATGCAGTCTGGTTGGATATTCGAAAATTAAATTAAAGTTCTGATTAATTTACGTCCTGACGGGACACGGCACATAAAGAAGATGATTTAAAATCTGAAGAAAACGCGTAAAACATTCACGAGTCGTTGAGAATTTTTAATAAAGTCTCTCATTTGAAGATATATATTTATTTGTCTATGTCTTTATCCGCCCATCACTGTATGCCCTCTTCTTTCTCTGCATAAGAATAGATCTTCTCACACTTTTTCTATTAACCGCATTAACCTCCTTCTTTTTTCGTTCCAACCATCCTATTTTATATCAGCCGAGAAGACCAGGCATTGACCGAAACGGACTTAAGAAACAGACGACAATAAATAAATACAGCCTTTATAAAAGTCGAGTATATCTTTATGGGTCGTTGTTATGTTAATTAATACAGTGTGCGCATCATTCTTAAAGAAAGATGCTCCTCTCCAATTGAGTTCATCAGCCATAACAGTAGTGAAGTAACAAGATCTTTACGTGACAGTATTCAGAACATATGTACTCTGTTGCGTTAACTTTCACAAAATTAGTTTTTTGAAAGTCGGGAAATCCAATTCTTGTTCACCCAACTATGGGTTAAATAGCAAAATAAAGATGAGGGCAACAGTCCGAACTATGCAAATAATGCCATAAAAAATCTGAGACTAGTATCGGGAAATTTACAAAGTGTACGTAAGTAGTACCATTCATCAGAAACGTAAATGCAGCTAATATTCATTGGTACGTAGCTTATTGATTCAGTCTAAAAAAATCTCACTGTATTTTATTGTTATTGTTGTGGATTCCGGTTGAGAAACCACACAAAATAATAAATAACAAAAACGAATATGGAGATAGAAAATGTAAGTTATATTGAACAAAAATATACAAACTGGAACACGGGTTAGTCAATTCAGGAATACTATTAGTAGAAATCAATATATAAAGTCTTGCAGTGAAATAGTATGTCCGGGTAATGAGTCTCTACCCAAAACACTCCAACTAACTCTGCACAACAGTTATGCTATCTTTTTTTTAACGTTGTATAGGAACGATTCTTTATATGAATCTATATTCGGAGGCTATGATGAAATTTGTTTGGCCATGAAAATTATTGCGCCATCCGTGATCGCATCAGATGTTTATCATGCCCAGACACGATTGTCTCAGCTGTTGATTAGTTGTCCTACGGCCATTGTCTTTGATGGACGTTAACCCAAGGAAGCGCACGAAAAGTGTAACGCTACACAAACACACTTGCAAGTCTTACAAAGAGATCGAGGATATTGTCGATATCAGCTTTTCAGCTGTCAGAGACGAATAAACAAACTGGATTCATCAATCCAAAACGTAAAGGAAAATGCGTTCCGTAAAGAAAAACAACGCCAAGAGACGACGTATACGTGCTCAGGGAAAGTTTGAAAGATCCTAGAAAGACATTCGTTTTGTTTCAATTAATTTGCACAAAAGTGTATATTTATTTTCTATTATGCCTTGTTCGGAAATTTTACGATACCACATCGTAGCTTTCAATTTTTGCTTTCTGCAACTCGCAAAAGTATCTCAGAAAGTAGTGAAAATATGTGTTTTTTCTTGATCGACAAGAATTCGAATTGCATAATGATAATGGTAATATTAGCCGTTTCCTTATAAGGAAATATTTGCCATTCACTGACCGAGCAGCCACTACTGCGGTCGGTTGAAATCTTTTTCTTATATTAAAAGATTTTTCAGATTTCTCAAGTTCATTATTATCGTTCTTACTAGTGTTGATAATGGTTTCCTTCCTAACCTTCTGTGTGAAGTAGTGTGGAAATTCAGCATTTTGATTATGCCATTATCTTCTCTTTGAGTTACATTTTATTCGTTGCTGCTATTGAATGTCCTCAAGTTATGTGAATTCTATGATTTTGTACAATTCTTTATTTGTGGTACCGTAGGTCCGCAATGTTCAGTGAAGGATGACATCTGCCAAGACTCTCAGGTTTTACTCGCTCAAAACCATTTTTAGCCATTGATCTTGAAAAGCGGCTGTATACAACAGACACTTTAGATATTTCTGAACGGGTTTGGTGCCATGTAGGGTACCCATACGTGAGTTTCGATCTTACGAGATTATTTCAGCACATGAGTTGAGTTTTCAGGTTAATGCTTTTGTTTTTGTAACAATTTGCGCTGTTGGGCAAAAGTACCTCTAGCTCTGCCTATTCTATGTTCAACTTCCCTTTCATCAGCATCATACCCCTTTTACACCCAATGTGTAGGGCAGTGACTTTTTGTTACTATTTCCGTAACAAACTGTTTTTTTTATGGGGCAGGGTTGTTAGCCCTGTGCCCAACCCTGGAGGACCGGTGGACCATTTTTAGTCCTTCCGTTCACAGCACCTGGTATTCCAAAACGGTCACCCATCTAAGTACTGACCAGGCTCGATGTTGCTTAACTTCGGTGATCGGACTAGAACCGGTGTATTTAACACTATATAGCTGTAGACAACTGCCTTTTCTCTTATACTAAATTTGTAATAACTGATCCATAGACATAGGTATTTAAAGTGTTTAGTATTTACTAACTCCACATGCTATCACTACTTTCACTCCAATTCCAGATCCTAATTTCTGTTTGGAAATGTTTATTTTGATTCCTATTTCTTGGGAAGTGGATGCTGATTTTCTGTTCAAGATTATTCCCCTGGTTGTTGTCTTCTACTTGTCGATTCCTTTAGGATGACATTAACTAACTAAATAAATAAACAGTTCTATCATTGTTTACTTTAGTACTTGTTTAATCATTTCAGTGAGAGAAAAGATAACAAAATATCCAACTCCAGTAATCCTTCATACAAGCATCAGTTGTTAACACTCATCAACTAGATCCCATACACCGCGCAACTGAACCGATTCATGTTCTACAGAAACCTTTTGGAATTATTTACTAAAAGTTTTCTTCGCCAGAACAAACAGTGAAAAGGTTAATTTTTATTTCCTTGATTCATTTATTCGTTTTTGCTTGAATATATATTTTTTTTTTATTTTCTGACTTTCTTTACAGTTTTCACGTTGGCTTTAGTCGCCATCTTTATTGTATTTTATTTATTCTTTCTTCTTCTTTTGGTGGGTGGCGGGTGAGGGCGTATTTTTTATTTGACTACTGTTTTTCTGTATTACTTTTTTGTTTAATTTAGTTTAACTCTCTTCTATATGCTTGCTACAATCTCTAAAAGCTTAAATGTAACGTCAATTGCTATCTTCTATTTCTCTAAATCTCATCCACTACGCATTCTTTCTTCGGCATTCCCAGTACTCTGTTTTCCTCTTTCTGTGACGCCCTTTGCACCAGTAGCAGTCCTGCCTTGCCTGGATTGAAATGATTATAAAAAAAATTATCTGAAAAAATTTTGAAGAACTTTTGAACAAAAACCATATTATTAATTACTTTTAACATTTGTGTACATTTTGTCAAGTGTTTTCAACGCTTGGGAAGATATTAATTCTTTTTAACAATTGAGGACATTTTGTTTAATTGTTTTTGACATTTTGTTAACTATTAGTTGTGTTTTGACATTTGAGGACGTTTTACTAATCGTTTTTGACATTTGAGAGCAATTTATTAATTGTTTTTTTATATTTGGGGACATTTTGTCAGTTATTTTGATATTTTGGCAATTGTATTTTACATTTGAGGACATTGTGTTAATTGTTTTTGATATTTGAGGACATTTTGTTTATTGTTTTTGACATTTTGTTCATTGTTTTTGACGTTTGAGGGCATTTTTAAATTAGTACATCAGTTTTTTTTTTCAACAGTTAATTCGATTATTTTGTTTTTGCTTTTTGCTTTAACCAGTTTTACTTTTTATTTTCTTTTTTATTTTTGTGTTATTTGATTTTTCTTCCCTACTTTTTTATCTTTTTTAATTTCTATTTTTTAGAAGGAATTTATTTATATATTTTCTAATCCAGTTTTTATCTGTTGGCGTTTTCCCTTTCTTCCTTTTGCCCTAATTATTATTTTTCACAAGGAAAATATATATTTATTTTGCCTAATTAGCTTAGTGGGTATCTTTTAAAGATAGTCAGCAAAAGTAGGTCTATGAGAAAAGATATTTTAGAGAAAAAGGATAAAAGAAAATCAAAACTGGATCGCTAGGGGAATCAATCCAACAAACTTAAAGTAAAGAAGATAAAACTAAGTCAAGATTAATAATGACAAAGGTAATAAAGACAAGTAAGTCAAAAAGATGTGCGTTGTGGTGCAGTGAACATCGGCTCGGAACGAGAAATCGGCGAGCCGAGTTCGAATTCCAGTTGAATTCGTTGCATTCACTTACGCGCAAATACCCTTGTAAAAAGTATTAACCCGTTTCTTCCCTCCAGTTATAGGAGCCAATCTGTTCTGTTATTTAACCCAGTTATGAGTTAAATAACAGAACAGAATTGTGTTCTATAGCTAGTCTACCTCAGAAAGTAATGGCAACCTACTGCGGAATAAGCTTCTGCCCAGTCAGTCATGTCTCTTTCGAAATATGAATGAGACATAATCGCCCAACGTATGGCATTAACTGACTGACAGAAGTCAAAAAGAAAGTGCACAATTCAAATGAGGCTCCAAAGATTACGACAGCCGGGGAATAATCCTCATGTTGGAAGTACTCCCAGTTGTATTATTTACATCGTGGAAGTTTTTGTTAAAGGAGAGCACCTAGCTACATTTTTCAGTCAACATAGCCAAATACTAGGTTCTACCCCTGACTACCTGAAAAGAGGATGGTGCTTCGATATCACGCTTCATCGTTTGCGGTCAGAAAATACCAGTCATCGTGACCGGTCGAAATTTGTTGGAAGTACGGAGTGACTCGTCACCTCTCTTCTTCTAGTCTATCGCAAAAAATAATGGCAATCTACTGCGGGAAAATTTTCTACCCAGTCAGTCATGTCTTGAAAGAGACATGATCGCCTTAGCATGTATCATGTATAACACTTGACTGACTAGACTGACGACGAGGTCTCATCAATTTACAGTTAAATTGTTTAGATGCAACTGTAATTTCTATGCTAACATTTTCTTTTCTTTTGGATCCATGCTTTCCAATTAATTTTAATCTCAAAACATGTAAATATAATTTCAGTCGTTATCTACTGTCTTCCTGATTACTATTCTTTTGTTTTCACTCCTTAGTTATGTTTCTGTTTTCTGTTTTCTAATTCTTTCACACCCAGTAACCCCGTGTGTCTTAGTGGATTTATTGCCTTGTTTGGAGTTAATTCGATTAAGAAAAATTATGAACGAAAAAGATATTTGTAGCATTTTTTATTTATTTATAATTTTTCCATCTCTCAAACGTTTATGTCTTCTGCTCGAACGAACTTAAGTCACTGGTGCCTCCTCAACAGGTGTTTACTCGTGCAACCAGATTGGCAACTGGGTCCCACCCATTCACAGTTAGATTAACCAAATGCAGACGACAATTCTACTCCTGCAGCTTCTTTTCTCGCACTTCCCGCCTGTGGAACTCGCTTCGATATTCTTGCTTTCTTGATGGCTACAACCTCCAGGAATTTAAATGCAATGTCAATACTCATCTGTTAACCACTTGTCTCTAGTTCTTTCCCCACCCCGTATATCCTTTTCTTTCTCCCCACCTTTGAAACTGTCATCACACCTATATTCCCATCCTTCTATTGCTCCTTTCTAACTGGTTCGTCTTCCTCTTCACTCTCTTCTAATTAATCTTTTTACACTTATGTAGCCCCCTGCACATCAGTGGCATTACCGCCTTGCACGGGGTGATATGATTAAAAAAAAAGTTTCATAATTTGTAGTAATTATTATATATATACCTAATCTTCATAGCAGTTCGACCTTTGGTGGCTGGCATTTTGAATATTTAATGTATTCATCAAGTCGAAAAGAACTGATTGAAAAAATTCACTACCGAAATTTGAAATGAATGGGTAAATGTATTTGTACGTTTTCTTTATTTTTATTTTGCTGCTTTTTCAGTTGTTTGGTTTTCATTTGTTTCTTTTTTTCAGTATTCATTTTGTTACTGATTTTTTTAAACGTCGTTAAATAGAAATTTTTTGTTTTCTTTTTCATTATATTTTGGCGACTGAAACAAAAGCGCGACAGAGACGCGCCATTTCAGTTCTAGCTTCAATAGGGACGACTGCTTAGACGCAAAAAGGCTTTGAAAACCAAACAATTGTATAAGATTAGAATATAATGCAAGTGTTACTGACAGGATAATCTGACATTACACCGCATCTCACGTTACTAGTCACTTCATGTTTTATAATACATAAAATAAACTCTTATTGGAATCCTAAAGTTTATCTGCTAACTGCTGTCCTGCACGATTAGGATAAAAGCCGTTTTGTCCTGCGCTGATATACTGATATAAACAACCGGCGGCCATTTGCATGAAATAACATTAATTCTAAAGTCTCAAATTAAAAGCGACGTTACGGGGTTGAAATGAGCCATAAGGCTGACTATTTTATGGGTTTTATGTGTTTCATTTTAGTTGTTGATGCTGTTTTAGTTGAAAGTCCTTAAGTGATGGGATTTCTCTGATTTTGTACAGTTTTGTTTGTGTAGCTCCAATCCACAATGTTAGAGAAGAAAGTTGGTCTTCAGCGAAAACCACAGACTTCGCTCACTTAAAGCCATTTGTAACCATTGATCTGGGAAAGCGGTTGCATACAGCTGACAGTTTAGATACATTTTGTGTGTGTGTGTGTGTGTGTGTGTGTGTGTGTGTGTGTGTGTGTAGTGATTTGCATGCGTTGTGGTGCATTGGATATTGGCTCGGAACGAGAAATCGGGGAGCCGAGTTCGAATTCCAGTTGAATTCATTGCATTTACTTACGCGCAAATACCCTTAGGAAAGGTATTAATCCGTCTCTGCCTCCCAGTTATAAGTTAAATAACAGGACAGATTGGGTTCTGTAGCTTTGGTTGGCAACCAGTCTACCGCAGAAAGCAATGGCAACCAACTGCGGGATAATCTTCTGCCCAGTCAGTCATGTCTCTTTCGAGACATGATCGCCCAAGCGTGTATCACGTATGGCACTTAACTGACTGAGTGATTTGCGTGTTGGGCAAAACTATCCTTTACGCAGCCTCTTCTATGTTCAATTTCTTTATCTTGTATACTAAATTTATCTATAACTGATCCATACGCCGAGGTATTTGAAAAGCTTAGTATTTACGAATTCCACGTCCTGAAATTTTATGGTGGATTCAGTGTACGTGTCATCAGTACTTGGATTCTAATTCCTGACCAGTGTTTCTGTTTTGGAAATGTTTACCTTGAGTGCTATTTCTTGGAATATATGTTGATTTTTTGGTTTAAAATCATTCTTATCCAAACTACGTATAACTATGTCATTAATAGTTAACAATTATCATTCCAAAATACAACCTGGTATCTTTAGTGACAAGGAGATAACTATCGTACAGAAAAATATTTAACAACAATAATCAAATACAAGTAACATTAGATAGATAGATAGATAGATAGATAGATAGATAGATAGATAGATAGATAGATAGATGGCAAGTACCATCACGAACGTCCGAAAAGAACTGAAAAACGCATTTTAAATAATTTACATGTCATATTCTTTTCTTTTTTTTTTTTTGATGCGCTTTTCCAAAGTCAGAGATGACAACAGAAAATTACCGTTGTTGACCTATAACATCACAGGTTGTAATTCGTTCCTTAATGAATAAATACTGAAAAGTAAATAAGTTTTATCATGTTGCTATTTCTCCCAATCCCTGCATTTCTCTGTTTCTCTTGCCTTCAATATGTCTTGTAAGTGTCAAATTCTCCAAGCCCTCCTTTCTCATTAAGTGCCCCAGGAATTTCAATTGTTTCTTTCTGATTCTAAGTATAAGCGTCCTTTTCGTTTTCATTTTCATTTTCTCTAAAACTTCGTTGTTACTCACATGTTCAGTCCATTATATTCTCAATATCCTTCTGTATAATCACATTTCTGTCACCTGAAGTTTCTTCTTAATCTATAAAGAGATTGTCCAGCATTTGCTGTCATATAGAAGTATCTATATTACATAATATAAACAGTAGCGAAATCGTAGTGTGCTCGCCTACGGTGCGAGAGGTTGCGGGTTCGACCCCCAACCGGATCATACCAAAATCTTTAAAAATGGTACTCGACGCCTCTCTACTGAGAGCAACAAAGTGAAGGATCTATGGTAAGTGGAGAAATCCAGAGATAGGAGTCGGGCCCACACCTACCACGAGGTAGCAGAGAAAGAAAAGAGAGTCTTCAGGTCGCGGTCGACTAACTTACTTATATTACATAATGGTTCGAAATTTTCGTTTTCTTAGTATTTCTTCTAATGCGCCTTAAGATTTCGGGTTCGAATTCCAGCCGAATTCATTGCATTCACTTACGCGCAAATACCCTTGGGAAAGGTATTAATCCGTCTCTTCCTTCTAGTTATGGGTTAAATAACAGGACAGATTGGGTTCTATAGCCTTGGTCGGCAACCAGTCTACCGCAGAAAGCAATGGCAACCTACTGCGGGATAATCTTCTGCCCAGTCAGTCATGTCTCGAGAGAGAGATGATCGCCCAAGCGTGTTTCACGTATAGCACTTAACTGACTGACTGAAGACATTTTCAATCCTCTGTTAAAACACTTCCTAGATATTTAAATTTTGTATTTGCTTGATTTTAGTGTCTCTAATTTAGAGTTTACATTTCGGATTGTCCTTTTGCTGACGATCTTACATTCTAATTGATGTTTAGTCCGTTCTTCACGCATTACTACCTTCTGTAGGATTTTTTGTAGTTTCCTTTCTGCCTCTACTATCGAGCCTATATAATCTTATTTATATTCATACCTTAAGATGTTAAGATTGTAGCCGCCAATAATGAATACGCGTATTATTTCTGATTCTCTGGCGATAGCCTTACTGTAAAGGATGAATAAGTAAAATTTTCAGAGCAAATTTCTTCTGTCCCATCGCTGTAATTTTTTTCTCGTTCATTTATAGATAAATTGATGGATATATTATGTATTGTTGTGACTATGTGTCTAGGAGGTTGAGTCAAGCAGTGAAAATTCTAGCATGACTAAGAAACTTTTAAAAGTGTGTAAGATTGAGAAAAATATATTCCTACTTACGTTAAGAAACGGAATGAAAATGTTATGAAAACACGATAGACAGAAATATATGAATTTATTTTGTGTGTGTGTGTGTGTGTGTGTGTGTGTGTGTGTGTGTGTGTGTGTGTGTGTAACCGTATCACTTCAGTTTTGACAAAACCTAGTATTAAGTATTCGTGGGGGGAGAACTTAGTTGATATGGAATACGATGACCTGTTTCGACCCTTCTGGTTGAATACTATGAAATTCCCTCGCGTTAAAGAACCAAAAGTCGGATTCAATCTCATGAAGAGAGAGAGAGAGAGAAAGAAAGAGAGCAGGGAAGGAAGAGGGTTAGTCTCTATCA
This sequence comes from Ascarosepion bandense, assembly GCA_037127315.1. Classification (NCBI taxonomy): domain Eukaryota; kingdom Metazoa; phylum Mollusca; class Cephalopoda; order Sepiida; family Sepiidae; genus Ascarosepion; species Ascarosepion bandense. The sequence goes on from JBBBDQ010001047.1 coordinate 2,569,530, forward strand.
TTAAGCCTCTCTCAACTATCTTTACCTCTATAGCAGCTCGTCATCACCTAACGTCATTCTTAATTATGCTCTCTTTCTCTCGCTTTCACTTTCTCTTTTTCATATTTTTTCAACATGATCGAAGTAGCACCCCTGCAAATAAAAGACACCCTCTTTTTCTTACAGTCCACCATTCCCACAACACTAGTCTCCTTAAACTCAATATGTAAGTATGTTATGTTCATCTTCTAATTTAAGTGTGTAACGGGCAAACGTGAATAAGATTCAACAAATATTAAAATTCTTTCCACATTCGTATGTTTATTAATCGTAAAATGTGACCACTAAAGTTCATTCATTCAGTCAGTCAGTTAAACGCCATATGTGATACACTCAGTCAGTTAAGTGCCATACGTGATACACGCTTGGGCGATCATGTCTCGAAAGAGACATGAGTGACTGGGCAGAAGATTATCCCGCAGTAGGTTGCCATTGCTTTCTGAGGTAGACTGGTTGCCGACCAAGGCTATAAAACCCAATCTGTCCTGTTATTTAACACATAACTGGAAGGAAGAGACGGATTAATACCTTTCCCAAGGGTACTTGCGCGTAAGTGAATACAATGAATTCGGCTGGAATTCGAACTCGGCTCCCCGATTTCTCGCTCCGAGCCGATATCCAATATTACTAGACACAAAAACTTATATAAAAACAACAATACATTTTTGAAAAAAAAGGTATTGCCAGCAATAAAAAAAATTTAGTTGGCAATAAACGACCCGCCGAGGTTGATATGCCATAAAAACAAAACAACCAACAAACATTGGTGGTGGGGGCACGCTGAATTTGTTTTACAGAAGTAAATATTGTCGGTTTTTAATACTCTTATGTATTTCAAGGATGTGCGTTGTAGTGTAAGGGATATCGGTTCGGAATGAGAAATCGGAGAACCGAGTTCGAATTTCAGTTGAATTTGTTGCATTCACTCACGTTAAAATATTCTTGGAAAATACATTTCTGAAGATCCCTCCCACTATGATTTGAATATCAGGACAGATTGCGTTCTATAGCGTTGGCTGGCAATCAGCCTATCGTAGAAATAAATAACGAGAATCTTCTGTCTAATCAGCCATGAATCGAACGAAACATGATCACCCGAGCCTAGCATTTACCGATAGGAAGGTTTTGGTCGTTACTACACAGGCGGAAAGGTCTTTGTTCAAGCCATCATTACCCACTCCTTCAAGCACTGTGGCATCCCAACGGTGAGACCTTTGTAAAATTAATTGGCATAAAGCCAGAACGCTGCCAGGTGGATTCGCAACTTTTCCAAAATAGATTTTATGCTGTAAGGGAACAGTAGCTTGCTCAGTCAAACTTCAAGACTCGGTTTAGCGTTTTCCTTGCAAATAGCTGTTTAGTTTGATTCTGACTTTCTCACTGAGTGCCTAATACTTTCAGCCTTGTGCTACCTCTAATATGCGCTTAGAAAATCACCTATATTTCTCACTTCAATCAATAAACTACAAATAAGGTTCATTGTTTGAAAATGTATATATATATATATATATATATATATATATATATATATATATACTTGCAGTATTGCCCGGCGTTGCTCGGGTGTAATGAAAGCTTTAAAAATAATCCATGGTCCTGGAGCTCAGACGCTTTGGACGTTGGCACGAAAGACTAAAATGTTGTTTCTAGTTAAAACGAAACCGTAGACTGAAAGAAAAATGAATGGATGTAAGTCAAATCTTGATTTCCTGGTATCAATATCAAATTTTCTGCACTATTGTAAGAATTGCAACCTTGAAACTTCTGAATATCGTTTCTTATGTCTTTGTCCATGAGTGTATCAAATTTGATTAAAATTGGACCACTCCTTCTATAACCCGATTTGTTCGATTATCGATTTTCGATATTTATCGGGGGTACCTCGACACAAAACCTAGCTAAAAACACTCGCAGACGCTTATAGTTCAACTGTGTAAATTTTCAAGAAAATCGCTTCAGCCGTTTCGGAGTCTATAGGTAACGGACACACACACACACACACACACACAAACACACACACAGACAAAGTTCCATTTATAAATAAGTTTAGATTACAATTCTAATCGTCGTCTTTTAACAATAAACATTACCGAGGAGTAAATAATCGCGGTACACTTTTGATACTCCATTTTAGTTTTGCTTTTTTTTTGGGGGGGGGGGGGAGTTGTTTTTTTTTTTTTTTTTTTTTTTTTTAGGGGGTTCTTTTTTGCGGAGACGAAGGTTCAAGTTTGCGGGTTTTTTTTAAGAGGGCAAAGGATCAAAACTTACTTCGAGCTAAAAAAGAAAGTCATGAAGAACCATGATCGCCTGTGTTCTGAAAAGACATTGATTGCATATAACAACCAAAATATACTGTAAACACACAAACACACACTCTCACACAGACATACAGCCACACACACACACACACACACACACAAATAATACAATTATTTCCATATGGTTAACATTTGGACAGGAAATGGTTACTGGAAATATCTTAAAAACTTAAGAAAAAAATGAAAAAATACGATTTAAATTTTGCTTATGTAAATCAGAGCTTCTAGATATAATTCTCAGCGTTAGTAGGTCTTTTTTGTCTAATACAGTTTCCGTTGTGCGTACGTAAGAATTTTAGAGATTTATTCATTTGTGTGTGCGTGTACGAGAGCGAGATAGAGAGGGAGGGAGGGAGGAGAACAAGCGTGCTCACCAAAATTAGGCACCAAAAGTGTAAAAGTGAACCCAATCAGGGCCTAAAAATCCGGATTTCAGTGATGTTCTGACGGTGCAAAGTTCACATCTGATGACAGCCTAATGTCAGTGTGTCCCCACGAGAGACAAATTGGGTCCGACGCAGAAAGTAGGATCAAAAGAAATTGGTTCTCGTTCAAGTCAGTGGACGGGGTCAAGGTGATTAATCTTTCGTCAAAAACATTAGGGAAGAGAAGGTTAGAAGGTTAGTGTTTGGATAGGCGACATTAATTTTAGTCAATACCTGATAGTCCCGCAAAATAATTAAACATTTCGGAAGAAACAGGCGCAACAACAATGACTGAGTTTTATCCCCATATATATATATATATATATATATATAGAGAGAGAGAGAGAGAGAGAGAGAAAGAGAGAGAGAGAGCTTCTATTTTGAGACTATATATATAGAGAGAGCTTCTATTTTGAGACTATGAGAGAGAACTTCTATTTTGAGACTATATATATAGCTTCTATTTTGAGACTATGAGAGAGAACTTCTATTTTGAGACTATATATATAGCTTCTATTTTGAGACTATGAGAGAGAACTTCTATTTTGAGACTATATATATATAGCTTCTATTTTGAGACTATATATAGAGAGAGAGCTTCTATTTTGAGACTATATATATATATATATAGAGAGAGAGAGAGAGAGCTTCTATTTTGAGACTATATATATAGAGAGAGCTTCTATTTTGAGACTATATATATATAGAGAGAGAGAGAGAGAGCTTCTATTTTGAGACTATGAGAGAGAACTTCTATTTTGAGACTATATATATAGCTTCTATTTTGAGACTATGAGAGAGAACTTCTATTTTGAGACTATATATATAGCTTCTATTTTGAGACTATATATAGAGAGAGAGCTTCTATTTTGAGACTATATATATATATATATAGAGAGAGAGAGAGAGCTTCTATTTTGAGACTATGAGAGAGAACTTCTATTTTGAGACTATATATATATATGTATATATATATATAGTGGATAACTTGTATGTGGATGACTAATATATATATATATATATATGTTTGTGTGAGCGCACGTGTGCGCTTTGTTAACCCTGGTTAACCACCCTGTATATCCATTGTGGAATTACAAAACCACAGCCACACCACGGTAGATGTTGCTGTGGTTTCTATAGCAAGTACGTTTTTACGCGATAAAGTTCACAGCCCTACGCCCAACGTTTTGAATTCAGAATTGACCTATCTTTTACTGTCGGAGGAGAATTCATACTTTTCCAAAGTGAATGCAATTATCTCGGCTGAAGTTTCAACAAAATATGTGCTTTTCTGATAAGATTTCTCAAATATTCAGTCAGGTTGACGAAAATAAATATACTGTTTAATAAATAAAACATGGCGTCTACTCAAATATGAGTATCCACTAAAATAAGTTGTAATATCTGTAGGGTTAATAAATAATTCCATTTCTAATAAATAATAAAATTTTTATTTACACTATCTCTTTTACAGATTGTAGATTCAGATTATTAAAAAAAGTAATTCTGAAAATCATTCCCGAAAGTAATTTATATGTAACTTAATATTAGAGATTAGTGTCACGTGTTCAGTTAATCAAAAATATAAAACTTCAGCTTTTCAAAACAGCTCATAAAACATTTTTGTTGAACTTTGCGATCCTCAAAATTTACAGTTATTCAGAATTTTTTAACTAATCCTTATACAAAAGGCTATATATATATATATATATATATATATATATATAAAATATTCAGGCCAGTTGACGAAAATAAATATACTGATTAATAAATAAAACACCGTCCACTCAAATATGGGTATCCACTAAAATAAGAAACGTTTGAAATTTCTGGGGCAAACAATGAAGAAAGATGGTTTGGAAAAATTTAATCCTCACAATAAGAGGGACATAGGAAAACAAGGCATAACCTACCTAGAAAGTTTGAGTAAATGTATGATGATGCAATGTTTAGAAGACACTGTGTCGGGCCAGGATGTTTTTCCCGCCTGAATCCATCCTGCATATATACAAACCAACGATTCGTCCGTGCATGGAGTACTGTTGCCATATATGGTCAGGCGCCCCTGCTGTTCATTTCAGTGTTCTTAATAGGCTCCAAAGGAGAATCAGTAATGTGATAGGTACCGACTGGGCGGCTTGACTCCAGCCACTTGCCCACCAACCGTTGTTCTATGAATACTTTCATGGCTTCTGCTCCAACGAACTTAAGGCACTGGTGCCTCTGCAACAGATGTTTACTAGTGCAACCAGACTGGCAACTGGATCTCACCCATCCATAGTTAGATCAACCAAATGCAGACGACAATTCTACTCTTTCAGCTTCTTTTCTCGCAATCCCGCCTGTGGAACTCGCTTTCATATTCTTGCTTTCCTGACGGCTACAACCTCCAGGAATTTAGATGTAATGTCAATATTCATCTCTTAACCATTTGACTCTAGTTCTTTCTTCACCACCCTGTATATCCTTTCCTTTCTCTTCACTTTTGCAACTGTCATCACATCTGTATTCCCATCCTTCTCTTGCTCCTTTCTAACTGGTTCGTCTTTCTCTTCACTCTCTACTACCTAACCTTTTTACTCTTATGTAGCCCCTTGCACATCAGGGGCGTTACCGCCTTGCTTGGGGTGATACGATTAAAATAATAATAATAATAAAGAGACAAAATGTATTAAGAGTTACAAGGACAGAACATTGTGGAGAGTCATGATCGGCAATGTCATAAAGAGACACAGCACAGACAAGAAGAGGAATCTAACAGAGATCAAAATAGATGAATTCTTATTCCAAAGAGTTTCCTTATCTCCGCCACCATACGTTACAGCACTTATTCCGCTGAACTCTTATAGAAAAGTAACCTACCGATTCCTCCAAAGACCTAATTATTCTTTTGTGGTAATTCGGAAAAGTTCCATACTAGTATCAAAACTATTGACTTTTAACCGGTTTTCCGCGGCATACCAGTGTGCCGTGAGAAGATCGTAGGTGCGCCGTGAAAAAGGTTTAAAGGTCATTGATTATTTTCGAAAGAAGTCCAAAGCTCAATAAGTGCATATATCAAAAGTAAGAGTCCTATAAATTCATTATACGATAATATCACTGTTAAATATAACGTCCCCAACGTCATATTTGGACGAAGAAGGTTTCCTGCAATAAAGAATATTAAAAACAAAACTCGATCACGACTAGAATCCTTTGAAGAAAATTTAAAATCAGCCAATCGTGATACATGTTTGGGCGATCATGTCTCTTTCGATTCATGGCTGACTAGACAGAAGATTTTCCTGCAGTAGGTTGTTAGTTCTTTCCGCAGTAGACTGGTCGCCAACCAAGGCTATAGCATCCAATTTGCCCTGCTATTCAACCCATAATTGAAGGGAGAAGAGATGGATTAATATGTCGTGATACCGACCGAACAAAAGCGTGGTAATTCGGAAAAGTTCCATACTAGTATCAAAACTATTGACTTTTAACCCGCTAAGATACCCGCTATAAATACTTCCCCCCAAGGGTGTTTTCGTGCAAGTGAATAGAACGAATTCAACTGGAATTCGAAATCGGCTCTTTGATTTCTCATTCCGAGCCGATATCCATTGCACCGCAACGCACCGACAACTTGTTCAAAATTCGACTTTGCACAGTCAGTCAGTTAAGTGCCATACGTGAAACACGCTTAGGCGATCATGTCTCGACAGAGACATGACTGACTGGGCAGAAGTTTATCCCGCAGTAGGTTGCCATTGCTTTCTGCGGTAGACTGGTTGCCGACCAAGGCTACAGAACCCAATCTGTCCTGTTATTTAACCCATAACTGGAAGGAATAGATGGATTAATACCTTTCCCAAGGGTATTTGTGCGTAAGTGAATGCAACGAATTCGGCTGGAATTCGAACTCGGCTCGCCGATTTCTCGTTCCGAGCCGATATCCACTGCACCACAACGCACATCCGCTTTGCACAGTAGATCTTCTAAAAGCAATAATCAAGCCAAGATATATCATAAAATGTGAAACTGTAATACACAAAAAGTAAATAAATATGATTTTTAAAATTGAATTATTAACTTTTTATTTCAAATTATAATAAATAACTTTGCTAATGTTAATAAATAAATCATATAAAGTATACGCGCTTTTTTACTAATTTTTTATCATGATAATTTAAGTGTGCCGCGGAAGTTTAACTATAAGTTAAAGCGTAAGATAAGAAAAGGTTAACAAACATTGAAACCTTTGACAACAGTTAAAGAATCTCACTTCAAACTCTTAAATATACATTACAAAACTTCTTATAGATATTGCATCAGACAGTTAACAGGTCAATTATGTTTGTGTTTCGGTTAAATGAATATATTAAATGCTTACGATATGTTTTGATTTTGTGAATATGTTAATATTTTTCGTGCACACCCAAACACACACACACACACACACACGTGTGTGTGTACGTGTGTGTGTTTACTTAAGAAAGGAATGTATATCAGTATAAAAATACATATTTTCCTATATATATATCATATGCTAAAAGTCTGCTTCCTTCTAGCGAACGGCCATAGCTCAGAGGTAGAATCGCCGAATGACGCCAATGCGGTCGGGCTTCAATCCTGGGTTAAAAGCAATCGGATGTCTAACCATACTGATGAGCTGTGATACAGCGAAACAGATCTGTCTATGGATGACTATATATATATATATATATATATATATATATATATATATATATATATGTATATGTCGGGTTAAGTCGTTCTCGATTATACGTCGTTTGTCAAAAAATATATGCAAAAAATAAAAATCAAGTTTAATTTATTTTACCCGACTTCCCAACTGTCCGCCGCAAATACTGAAGTCATAGTATCACTAGAAAAGCGTTAAAAGCACATAAAATCATGTTACTGTACTGATGATACTGACGATCCACAGCCGTCTACGTTCGCGATGTTTGAATGTAAATATTGGCAAATTTAACATAAATTAGTACATTTTCTACTATTGCAAAATAATTTTAATAACTATATTTATTATTTAAACTTACAAAATCATTTTATTTTATTATGTCTTAGAGCAAACTTCAATCACAAATAATGTATCCGCGATGTACTATAAAGATCGCCAAATTGTAACCACCTACATTTATGTATGTACGTACATGAATTCGTACATTTAGATTGCTTTTTTCTGTACTATATCAAAAACTAAATTTTATTTGCTGGTAAGCCAAAAAGGAAAGGATTTTTATTGACAATATATTATTAAAAATGCATTTATAAATAAAATACAGAACAAGGAATAGTTATTTGTGGTTAAGCCGAATGAGGAGTAAATTCGGAGACAAGTAAATTCGGCTTAAGTCGTTTTTCGAGTTAAATAGTAGCCACTCCTGGAACCAATTACCTACGTAAAGTGAGGTATATATATATATATATATATATATATATATATATATATATATATATATATATATATGAAAAATTAAGGTAAGGTCCGGGTGGTTACAAACGGAATCTTTATGTAAACACCGTAAATATTTCACTTTAAAATTTAATTACTTATAATGTTCATGTCTAACATATTCTCTATTATAAACATTATTTTATTAATAATTAATGACCCACACAATACTTATTTGTCTTTTGTAACTCCAATATAGCTTGGTACACCATATATGCTTAATTTAAATTTTAACATAACCAATAAGCCCTTTTAACAAAATTATGCAGTGTAAAAATTAAACTTTCATAAAACTAAAATCTGATCTGCTGTTCAAAATCACTTTGTATACATCTGAATACTATCGCTTCCAAATATGTATTGTCTCCAGACAGATAAATACTGTCATTTTATCATGACATAATTCAACCACCCACCTCCCTACAACCTAAATGTTCACCTTTATAGTTCACTCTCATTCTCATTTTTGATTGAGTAATCAAGACACACCCATAACTATATTGTTCAGCTAAATTCAACCGCCTCCTTAACTTTCTAAATAAACATGAAATCGTTTTCTATTTTCCAAAATAAATCATTTTCACCATTTGTTTTAAAATATCACCCGAAGAAAAACAATGTTCTGAAACATTAATTTTTTTGTGGAGTGATAAAATGCTTTTATAAACCATTGTAATAACAACATTACAATATTACTACATATATATATATACCACTTTTTAAAGTAAATATCTAACTGTGGAATATACTTCCATTAGTAACCATTAAGAGTAGTTCAAAGGACTTATTTTCTTGACTGCAGTTAATTTTCATACATAAATTGCTCGTCATGATTAAATGAAGATGCACATAGCAAATTACATTTATGTAAATGCATATATATATGTGTGTGTGTGTGTGTGTGTGTGTGTGTGTGTGTGTGTGTGTGTGTGTGTGCATTAAATATATGTTTGTGTTTTGACGCGTGTGTGTGAGTTATTTATGAAAAACCTCTTAGCTTTTCGGATAAATCTTTAACCTCTTTTGCCTGTGTATTATTCTTTCATTGCTCCGTGTTTGTTAAAATATATAATCTGTTTGTCTCACATAATTCTATGACAGGTTTCGCAGCAGGATTTGTTTCATTATTGCGCCACGATAAACAAGACGCGTGTTCTGCATGGCTGAGCGTAGCTTATTCCAGAGGAAACAGTAGAAATCTCGCGTAAAGGAAGAAGGATATGTAACGCTGAACAAGTTTGTTTTATGCTGTTGTTTTAGTTTTTTTTTTTTTTTAAGCCAATCTTGCTTTTGTTATTCTGACTGCGGCCCATCCATCTCGAGATTTTGAAATTCTGGTTATGCGCTTTAAGTTGGACAAAGTGCCCTTGAAAACATTTCTTTTTATTTTATTTTTGTCCTGGCAAATGCATTAGGATTTCCCACTTGACTCTTTGTTTACCTTACATCCAAAATGTCGATAACCTTAAAGAAACATGCTTTTACCAAACGTTTTGAAAGACTATGCGTTTTTTGTATTTATATATTTATATATATATATTCGTGTGTGTGTGTGTGTGTGTGTGTGTGTGTGTGTGTGTGTCTGCTTGAGTGTGTGTCTGCGTGACTGTATGAGAAAGAGAGAGAGAAAGAGAGAAACAAAAAGAAAACGAGAAGTAAACTAACAGAGAGAAAGTTTTATAACATGGAAATATGATAGATTCTGTAGTGGATATGCGTTGGGTACAGAGATACATCGACTTGAACCGAGAGATCTGGGTGCCGAGTTCGAATTCCAGTTGAATTCCGTGCATTCACTTACGTACAAATACTCCTGGGAAAGGTACTAATCCGTCTCTTTTCCCCCAGTTATGGGTTAAATAATAGGACAGATTGGGTTCGGTTGCCTTGACTGGCAACCAGTCTACCGCAGTGTCAACCTACTGCGAGATATTCTTCTGCCCAGTAAGTTATGTCTCTTTCGAGACATGATCGCCAAAACCGAGTATCACGCATGGCACTTAACTGACTGAATGATACAGATTACCTTGTTGATTAGAATAAAGAAGATTGTCTAACTCCAATTTCCTCATTCAAGCTTTTTTTTTTCTGAAGCAGAATTCGAAATTCTGGCCAACACCTTCACTCGAAAGTCGCCAGAAACTCTCTTCTAGGTGCAGCTCATACGGACAGATGCTGATTTTATAAATTCATGAACTTAATGACAGCCGGAAGATTTTACAGCGTGAAATTCCTAGGGCAGAAAGGTTTTATTATTCTTCTTCTGTCTTTGTCCTTTCATAACGTAGGGAATCATGACCTTCCCCGTCTCCCAATCTCTAGTGACTCTTAGCACGCTTTCTCCTGTAATACCACGCAACCCTCGTTCTGTCATCCATCTGCTCAGGCCCTTCAAATATTTTATCTGCTGCTTTCCTCTGTCTATTTTCCTCTCTATCTGGCCTGTTAGTATCAGGTTCTCCAAGCCCTCCTTCCTCATTGAATGTCCCAGAAACTTTAGTTGTCTCTTCACAATATTAACAGATTTTAACAGACACACACACTCAATATTAATTTCCTTTTTGTTTCGATCCTTTCCAAAACCTCATCATTGCTCACAAGCTCGGTCCACGATATCCGCAGCATCTTTCAGTAGAACCACATTTCAGCTGCTTCAAGTTTCTCCTTCATTTTTGATGATATTGTCCAGCATTAACTGCCATAGTGAAGAACTGATATCACATAGCAATCCAGTACTCTCTTCTTTGTTTCTAGTGAAAGTTTCCTGTGTCTTAATACTTTACTCGGCTTCTGGAACGCGTCCTTCGCCATGCCAGTTCTCTTTTGGATCTCTGTAGCGCACTTTCCGTCTTAATGAGCCACAAAAATCATCTTTCCAAACTTTTGTTTCCATTATGATTCTCTAATTACATTATATTAGAGGGGATAATTTAAATATTGTTCGCTGTTACTAATACACATTGATTCATTCAGGCAAGTCTCATTTTTTTATTGTCCTGGGTATGACGATAAATTACATCTGGCAGCAAGGCCTCTGATCGGAAGGGTTTTAGGAGAGTGGAACCATTTCTGTATTGGTGTTCTTCCCAGATCCAGTTTAACCTTGTTCTAGCTATGGGCAAATAGCTAACACCCCCACTAAACTGTGGTCAAAGAACTATGAAAATATAAAAATACATTTTTATATTAAAAATACCAGCAATACATTTTCATATTAAAAAGATTACTAGCAATATATTCTAGTAAAAATAAATAAATTAATTATTACCAGCAATACATTAAAAAGAAATAAGTATATAAGAAAATTGTACGGAAATTTTACGAAACTGGCATTAGCTGACATATTCGAATTTTATTTGTTTTACCATTACTGTTTATATATATATATATATATATATATATATATATATATATATATATATATATATAAACAGTACATTCTAATACGAGTATCCAAGAAAAGATAATAATGTTAAAACAAAATTCATGTATGTTGGCTAATGCGAATTTTGTAAATTTCCGTATAATTTCGTAATATTGTCTTCGATCGAGTTTGCTTACATTCGATACAGTGTGAGCAGACATGAATCGTACGATAAAAAGAAACAAGGAAAACATCTATTTAAAGGTTAGATTGGATCTTGTCTACCATGATGTCTTTCGTAGTCTAGTATTAAGACACGTCGGATCTAACGATCCACTGTTTGAGCGTATGCAGGTTCGATTCCTGCCGGAAGATACATATTTTCAAAATAAGATTTCTCGAACGATTAAAGCCAGTGGAAATTATAATGTATTGTTTAATTATATATATATATATATATATATATATATATATATATATATATATATATATATATATATTACAAATTATAGTTTAGAACATGGACAAATTATCATCTACTACAAAGTGTACATTTTTTTCGACATTGAAAGAACAGTGTCTCATCCGGTAGTGTGGAAAGAAAATGGAAATTCTTTATCTTATATTCGGCGAATTGTGTGTGAGAGGTAGGTGGGGTGGGAAATGGGAAATCAGAGTTGGAAGTTGTCAGAATTTGAACGAAAAGAGGGAAGAGGTAGAGGATAGAGGTGATTAATGGACGTGTTGAAAATTTTATAAAAAGATTTAACCGTAGAAGATAAAGTATGGTCCTTTACAGTCTTTATGTATATAACATATTTTGATTATTTACCTTTTAATAGACTCTTTCATGTTGCGCGATTTTTAAAATGGACGTTCTAGCATATATATTTTATACACACACACACACACACACACTCACACACCCACACACACACACACATATATATATATATATATATATATGATAAATTATAATTTAGAACATGTACAAATTATCATCTACTACAAAGTGTACATTTTTTTCGACATTGAAAGAACAGTGTCTCATCCGGTAGTGTGAGAAGACAATGGAAATTCTTTATCTTATATTTGGCGAATTGTGTGTGAGAGGTAGGTGGGGTGGGAAATGGGAAATCAGAGTTGGAAGTTGAAAGTTAGAATTTGAAGTAAAAAGGGGAAGAGGTAGAGGATAGAGATGATTAATGGACGTGTTGAAAATTTTATAGACAGATTTAACGGTAGAAGATAAGGTATGGTTCTTTACAGCCTTTATGGTCATTCTTTTGGGTTTAACAAAAGGAAAAAATAAAAATGTATATGGGGGAGTAGAAGAGGGTGCATTAAAAAAGGGATAGGAAGTGATATTTAGTAAACATATCTGTATTAGTGAAGTATACGACTACAAAATTTTTGTATTTAAATTTAGTTTTTATAATTAATCTATTTTTTATATTTAACCTTAATCTAAACTTTATAGAAAACTTCAATTAGATCACAGTTTGTAGTATGAAATAAAGGTAAAATTTGAGTTAAGAGTGTTGTTAATACTATAATGGTTTATCGCTTCTAAAGATCCTAACTTTAGCTTTTGTAATTTTAGCATGGTGGTAAGGTTAGTTCTTTAATATGTTTGCAGTTTACTGTGGTTTCATGCCTCTAGTTTAATAATATGTTGCTACTCGTGTATTTAATGAATTCCATGTTTTCTTGAAGACAAAGGAAACATGGTTCCTTTATCGATTTAGATGTTCTGGCCTGTTTGAGAATTTTCCATTTAACTTTAGGTGTTTTATTTTCGTTTTTTAACTTCCAAAAAAGAATTAAAGAATTTCCATTTTCTTTTCACACTACCCGATGAGACATTTTCCTTTCAATGTCGAAACTAAATGTACACTTTGTAGTAGATGATAATTTGTACATAATTTATAGTTTATAAAAAAATATTCATAGCTCTCTTTTATTTTGAACACTGTTTTGAATTAATGTTTTAAACGTTGTTTATTTTTTTCTTCGTTCCTTATTCACTTGGATATATATATATATATATATATATATATATATATATATATATATATATATTCTTGCAAAAAATAATAATGTTAAAACAAATAAAAATTATATATATTATCATGGAAAGTGCTCGGACGACCTGTATTACTTGGTTCGACAAGGACTGGCCTTCACTTACATATTAGCAAACCATGCACTCCGTACTATTGGCGAGAAGTAAGTTCCACTCAAACAGCTTTTTCCCCTTGAATAACAGCCCTATGGAGAAAAAAAAACTCCCAAGGTGATGCTCTCCCGATCACTAAAATCAAGCCCTCCTATTCATAAAAATTACCCCTTAATGTAACCCTATACCTCGAGTGGCGACCGGGCTTTGTATAGAATGAAACACTGTATATTATGTTATGTCGTTAAACAAACAAGCAAAAACAAACAAAAAACTAACAATACCTATTGGTAACAAAATGACCAACAATACATTTTATCTGTAGTTGAAAGCATACAATTGCGTACAAAATATTTCGATTTTGTCATTAAATCACCCATAGTAGTTAATGTGCCGCTAAACAAAATCAACAACCATTGTCTTTGTTGCTTTTGTCACATTGTTTTTAGTGATACATTCTTCAGCCTTCAGCAGTTTTCTTTTATATTCGGTATCTTTCAGTTAAAGTATTCAGTCTCTGAGAGTTGCACAGCAGAATCAGACCGGAAATAGACTAGGAACAGTGCGGGCTTGTCAAAGACACTGCAACAAGGAACGCGATATTTATGATTAGAATGTTATCAGATGCTGAACGACATCTACCTGTGATTTATAAACAACGCAAAGACTTTCACCAAAGTACGCCACAAATACCTATAACAGCTGCTCAGCAACCTTGACGTACTCGGGAAAGATGTTAGAATAATCAAGAATCCATACTGACCGTAAATCGTCTGCATACGGATAGGAAATTAGTTCAACAGATATAAAAAAATAGAAAAAGGTGTAATACAAGGATGTATTTGTCTATATTTCTGAGATGAGGTAGTATTTACAATATTTACATTATTCGGACTATTGTCCTCATCTTTGTTGCTATTTGTACGACGTTTCGGCCATTGTACGCTCCGGCTTTCTTCAGGTGCTAGGAATTTCGAACCGAACTCTTTATTACAATCACTGGAATATATCATTCTCATTCCTTGCGTAAAGCCTCGATTGGAAGTCATGAGTTACCCTGCACGTTACTTGTTCAACACTGCTGTAGCCTGGTATTGAACTCACAACTCTAAGAGTCAAGTCAGGAACTAACCAACGTCTATATCCACTGGGCCATATATCCTTAAGGACACATGGCCTAGTCGAGGTTTTACGCAAGGAATGAGGATGATATACCCCAGTGTAATACAAATTATAACGAGTGGCACAAACCCACTAGCATAATCCAGTTGTCAAAATCCATCTGACACTGAATATAAAAAGCTCCAAAAATACAGTAGTGGCTATAGTAGTTGGTTATACATGTGTTAGTAGAGTGGTTAGTATAGTGTGTTAGTATAATGGTCATGAGTTCGATCCTTGGACTTGGTCGTGACGAACCAAATTCCAGATTCCCACCAAATTGACGAACCGGATTTCAACGAGATAACATCAGCTAATCTATAGCTGATGTTCAGAAACGTTGTGTCTATTTTAACACCTACAGCAACCAAGATGAGAACAAAAGTTCAAAATAATTCCAAGATTATTGAAAATTACTCACCGCAGAAATAAACACAAATTATCTAGGAGTTGGTTTAACAGATGACAGAATACATGACACTGAAATCCGAAGGCTTGTTGGTATGACGAAATATGCATTCCAGAAGCTAAGTGGTGTACTAATAAATAGAAAAAATACAACTATCTAGAAACAAAGAAAAAAGTACTAAACTGTTACGTGATAGTTGTCCTCCTATATAACAGTAAGTGCTCGACAATCACAAACAATCACCTTAAAGACGAAGAAGAAAATAGAAATATGGCCCTACAGAAGGATACTGAGGATACCATAGACCGAAGTTTTAGTGACAATGAAAACAAACAGAAAATGTTCACTTAACACCAGGACGCGACAGTTGAGGTCTCTAGGGCACACAATGTGGAAAGAAGGCTTGGAAAATCTGATACTCACAAGACAGATTGAAGGCAAGAGGGACAGAGGAAAACAACACATGACATACTTAGTGAGTCGGAACAGTGTTTAGGAGAAATAATGTAAAGACAAAATTTTAAAAGCTACAGAAGACTGGAAGTTTGGGAGAGTCATGATCGCCTGCGTTCTGAGGCGACACGTCACATAGTGAAGAAAGAAGTGTTTATGCTGTTATTTTTGTGTCTATTTCTCGAACTTATTTATTCTTAATGATAACGATTTGTATGTAACTTTACTCTATCCCTGCTGACATCATGTTTCATATTGTTAATAAGATGTGAAATATACTATCGGTAAGACGGTTTATTGGTAATGGCAATACTAATGTCACATTGAAAGTCAACAGTACGTGTATCCTGTATATCTAACTTTATTGAACCATTGCGAGAAAGCCGTTCCAGATACTAAACAACAATGATGAGTAGCAGGCAAACTCCTTAGTTGCAGGACTGTGTTTTGAGCAGGCTTCTGTAATAGGGATTTGCTCGCCGCCCTAGGTGTGCTCAGGAGCTAGTAATGGTGGTGGTGGGGGCATACACATTTTAATTGCCTGAGCTATTTTTCATCTAATGAGACAGGAAGATATTAAATACCCGAAACAACAAAGAAAAGAAAATATTTTCCTTTTTTCTAAAGAGACCCTCAAGCTTGTGTCCGGGTGTATATTCACTTATATAAAGTTGCTCTCACTCTCTCCCCCCTCTCTCTCTCTCTCTCTCACACACACACACACACACTCTTTGTTTCCACCCACCATTTCTGAAACACGCGCATCCTGTTTAGTATTCTATGCAGATTATCCCTACTTGCAAAGAAAACCGCAAATATTTATGTAATAGCTAAATTTTACTCGATAACTGTCCTTCCGTAATTTCTTTAAAAATTTACTGCGAACTTCAATGAAGTTTTCTCGTTCAACAACAATATCACACAGATATGAATAAGAGAAACGAATAATGTCGGATTATATATATATATATATATATATATATATATATATATATATATAAACTTATTTATAAATGGAACTTTGTCTATGTGTGTGGATGTGTGTGTGTCTGTGTGTGTCCGTTACCTATAGACTCCGAAACGGCTGAACGGATTTTCTTAAAAATTTACACAGTTGTCCTATAAGCGTCTGCGAGTGTTCTTAGTTAGGCTTTGTGTCGAGGTAGCCCCGATGAATATCGAAAATCGATAATCGAAAAAATCGGGTTATAGAAGGAGTGGTCCGATTTTAATCAAATTTAATACACTCATAGACAAAGACATAAGAAACGATATTCAAAAGTTTCAAGGCTGGAGTTCTTACAATAGTGCAGAAAATCGATAATATATTTATATAAAAGGCAAGATGTTTGTGTGTGTGTATGTGTGTGTCTGTTTACCTGCCTGTATGTCAGTATATTTTTTTTCAGCCCTTTTATTTTAGTTTTTGCTTCGGGTTTGGCTTTAAGTAGGTATAATTGTAGTTCTTAGTCTCAGCCATGATATCATTTACTCAGAGGACTTATTTAGCCTTCAAAATTCAGTTTACGACGAAAAAACTTGTTTGATATCGATACCAGGAAATCAAAATTTGACTTACATCCATTTTTTTTCTTTCAGTCTACGGTTTTCCTTTAACTGGAAACAACTATTGCTTTTTTAGTCTTTTGTGCTAACGTCCAGAGTCTGAGGTCCAGGACCATGGATTAGTTTTAAAGCTTTCATTACATCCGAGCAACGCCAGGCTATAATGCTAGTGTGAGATATATATATATATATATATATATATATATATATATATATATATATATATATCAGCATGCAGTGTGGGTATAGAAGAATCCGAAGGAGTATCCTTTACATACAGTGGTAGGATAACTCTCTAAGAGAGCTCTAAACATATATGAATATAAATACATATAGAGCAAATATAAAAAAAATTAAATTTGAAAGACAATAATCTAACCCCCATAATTAAATGGAGTATAATTAAAAATCCTACACACCCACCAACTTCAGAGAGTGCTGTCAATTATATCTGGGTGAAAAGATAACTATTATTAGACACAAAAACCAGTTGGATCTGCTGAATCTGAGGAAGGAATTAATGTTTAAATGTAGACACAAGAGCCGGTTTAAACTATGTTAATCTTTTAGCCCCTCTTTCATCCCACTGAATACGTTACACATATCACATTATTCTACAGAATATATATTGTTTAATTGTAAACCATTGTTATATATGCTGAATGTTTATATATATATATATATATATATATATATATATATATATATATATATATATATACGGGTTTTATATGTCTAATGTATTGGTTACATATTTGTTTGCTGGTGTTTGAGTGTATATACATATGTGTGCGTTCGTATGTGTGTATATGTATATATGTAACTGAGTACGTGTACATATATGGGGATACGTATGTGTGTATGCAGGTAATTATGTACGCATTTACGTGTGTATATGAGTTGTATGTGTTCAAATATATGTTTTTTATCGTACTAAAAATATACGGTATTACAATTGTACGGCTGACCGGAAAATTTACCAAACACTAGGGTATTATTATCTTTGTTGCATGGTTAACCGAATAATTAGTATAATTTTGAATTTTGATTATATAGTTGGTGTGGTGATTAAAACGAATTGATTAACTATTATAATTGCTTAATTTTTTAGAAATTCCAATTTCTTATCCTTTCACTAGTAATATATAAATTCATTTTTTAACTTAATAATTAAGTTTAAACAACTAAATTTAAATAGAATAATTAGGTTTTCTTTTAATTCAAAAATTTAAAGTTCTACCTCTCTTTCTCTTTCTCTTTCTCTCTCTCTCTCTCTCTCTCTCTCTCTCTCTCTCTTTTCTCTCTTTCTCACCTAACCCAAATTTTTACATTTTAAATCCACGCGTCTGCAACGTAAATGTTAGACGAATGTATCTTCGAACTTGGCCGCTGCACGTGTGATCTGTTTTGTGTCATATGTTGCGTGTATATATGATTGTGTATGAATATGTGTATATGTTCGCCAAATTGATGTATTTTTCTTAATTTTTTCTTTTAAGGGAGCGACCGTTATTTTTATTCGTTATTTTTAGGTTTTTGGGAATCTCATTCGTGTAGGATCCTTTGTTAAATAAAGACAGAAGCTGATGATGGTTCGCCTGAAATAAGCCAACACTTCCGATTCACCATGAAATAACGTGTCTGTCTTAATTTTTCTTATATATATATATATATATATATATATATATATATATATATATATAAAAGGTATATTTCGCGAACAAAAAATTTTTAAACAACTTTTGTTTGAACAATACCGAAAAGGTTGTCTGTTCAAGTTTTTCCAAGTAAGTTTTCTTAGAACTCTGTTTGCTGCCGTCCGGAATCCTTTTCTTTTAT
This sequence comes from Ascarosepion bandense, assembly GCA_037127315.1. Taxonomy (NCBI): domain Eukaryota; kingdom Metazoa; phylum Mollusca; class Cephalopoda; order Sepiida; family Sepiidae; genus Ascarosepion; species Ascarosepion bandense. The sequence continues at coordinate 2,588,732 of JBBBDQ010001047.1, forward strand.
TGTCCTTTCCTCATTTCTCCCCAGAGTTTTCTCAATCTCTTTGACTCACTGTTTTCCCCTGCGTCCTAGTGGCATCTGCTTGAGTTAAAATCATTAGAAGAAATGTTTCTAATCCAAAGCATAAGCACAGCAATCACTAAATTCATGGATTTGTTTCAATACAATATTTTTATTATTTCGACTATATTTGTATTCGATACTCATACTTAGAAATACTTACCGATAGATATGATTCACACTGTTTGAACTAATAAAAAAAATGAGTGTCTATTTCAAATATGAATATCTACTTAGTAGATTCTATTATAACAATGTTTGAAGTGATAGATAGATAGAAGCTGGAAACTTTCGTCGGAACAAAGAAAAGAGTACTGGCTTGTTATGTGATAACTTTTTTCCTATATAGCAGCAAAGGTCGGACAATTTCCTCAAAGATGAAGGAAAGACACGAAGTAACAGAAATACGGTTTTACAGAAGTATGCTGAGGAAGGACTGAATACGTGAGCAAAGACGAGGCTTTTGGTATGCTGAGAAAGGACTGAATACGTGAGCAAAGACGAGGCTTTTGGTATGCTGAGAAAGGACTGAATACGTGAGCAAAGACGAGGCTTTTGGTATGCTGTGGAAGGACTGAATACGTGAGCAAAGACGAGGCTTTTGGTATGCTGAGGAAGGACTGAATACGTGAGCAAAGACGAGGCTTTTGGTATGCTGAGAAAGGACTGAATACGTGAGCAAAGACGAGGCTTTTGGTATGCTGAGGAAGGACTGAATACGTGAGCAAAGACGAGGCTTTTGGTATGCTGAGGAAGGACTGAATACGTGAGCAAAGACGAGGCTTTTGGTATGCTGAGAAAGGACTGAATACGTGAGCAAAGACGAGGCTTTTGAGAAAATGGAAACACAAAAGAATACTTAGCATCAGAGAGAAACATTACGTGTCCCAGAAGTTTCTGGGACACGTAATGAGGAATAAGGGCTTGGAGAATTAGATAGTCACAGAGCGGATAAAGAGAAAGAGAGTCCGGGGAATACATACTTGATGAGCTTAAGCAAATGAATAGGAAGGGTTTGAGAGAAAATATAAAACAAAATGTATTAAGAGATACAAGAAAGATTTGGGGGCACAGGATTGCTTACGTTCTAAATAGACACGGCACATAAGAAGAAGAATTTCTGTGTAGGGTTTTCAACCGGAGACAGTTTTCTTTATCTTTTTTTCACCCTGTTTTTCTACTTTTAAAATCGGCATTTACCTGGACTCTAGAATCACCGTTCGTGTTTCATACGCAGTCATCTCGGTATTTACTAAGCCTAGTACAGAGCTAATTGCGAGTTTGGACATGCAGCAAGAACTGTGTTGCGCCAATCTTCGAAATGGAGAGAGTTTGACTTACTTCAAAATATTAATACCTGAGCCCGAACACCCACGTTTACCATCAATCTGTAATACCAACTATCTCAGTTACAAGTCAGGCCCCACTTGTCACTTTAATGTTACTGGCAACTCGTAATCTCGCCGAGGGATTACTATTGTAGAAACAAAGAAACAGTAGAAAGTTCTTTTAAGTTTCAATTTTCAAACAGCACGTGTTCCAAACAGATGAAAAAATGGTGTTGAGCAGAAGTATCTGTGGGTGTTGGGGTTTGTTTATACCAGGTGAAGAGTACTAGCCGGGTGTGTATAAAACATTGGCTTTGTTTATATTGTCTGCATTGAATAGACATGAGAGGCAAGTGTGTAGCTGTAACCATTTGGAAATAAATTTATCTGTTTAAGTCTGTCAACTCACTCTTCTTAATAAAGAGAGGGACAAGAAGACTTATTGATAGATATGTGACGGGGGGGGGGATAAATACGCAGAAAGAATAGACCTGTTTAAAAAAAATAAATACACTAGAATATGAAACAATTTAAAATACCAGCCAATAAACTGTATCAATTTTTCATCAGTATTGCTGTGGTTTTATTGCCATTTTTTCCCTCTCTCTCTCTCACATTTTTTTTTTTTTTAAGGGGGCAGTTTCAATTTTTCTTTGTAGATTTTGCTTAAAATGTAAGGATTTTTGAAAGTTTGATATATTTTGAACGAAAAGTTTTGGTTGTCCCCCTTTTTCTAGTTAAGCTGTCTTCTGTCTTTTTGTAAGACGAACTTTGCTCTTTTTGTATCTGCCTCTTTGTTTTTATTTTATTTTATTGTATTTTCTTATTTTTATTTTATTTTATGTTATTTTTTTTGTACCAGACTTTCTCCTCTGTGACGAACGACATGGTTATTGGTTCTTTAATTTGTAGCGGATAAGAAATTAATTACAATTAACCTTCTTCTATACTTTTTACAAAAATTCACAATGACGTGTGAAATCCTGTTTTTCCCAAATAGAAAAAGAATTGACCATCTGCTTAAAGAAAAAGTCGAAACCAGATTTCGCAAGTAGGTGTTAAAATGATTTTTGACTAATGGGAGCGACTTGCAAGACCAAAAAGAACTTCGCCAGTAAGTGCGAAAAAATCTAGATTACAAATCCTTATAAAAGGATTTCATCAGCGTCAGTCAGTCAGATGGGAGCTGCTTGACGAAACATCTAAAATGTAACTTCAACTTCAAGCGACTGGGACACTGTCCTCTTTCTTTCTCCTTATCTCTTTCAACAATTACCACTACGAACATTTTGTACGAACTCTTGATACCCTTAACTTTCTCAATGAACATTAATTTCTACGAATTCTTGTTATTCCTCCTTTTAATAAATTTCTATTTTGACATGAAAAATGTATATTATATTCTTACACTATTTCACACATTCCATCCTGCCGGCAACCAACCTTCTGATAATTCTGATAATAATGAAAACCTTCTGATGATAATTCTGGATAAAACTTGTAAGCTGTAGGGCGTTCGGTTACGTCTGACACAAGGCCGAATTAAAGAAGCATTAGCCAACTCCCCTATAACTTCAAATTTGCCTGCCCATTAAAGCTGATGGGCTTTGCTTTCTATCAGCAGGAAGAACCTGAAAGATATTTTTAAAAGTAAATTAGGGAGATATACTTCTATATTATCATTAAAAATGGAAAACGTTTTTCGTCCCATTTTTACTGTTTGTAGCACCATTCCGCTATGCCATTCGATTGTGAGTGATACGGTGGCGTTTTATACATCCTATTTTTTTTTAAACCAAGACACTAAATTTTCATCGCAGAACTCCGGAGCGTTGTCGTTGAAAATGGTCTTAGGTACACCGTCTCTTGCAAATATTTTTCTCAATATTTGTTTTACGACGGCAGCTTCCCTATCTCTCGCCATCATTACTTCTGGCCAGCCCGAAAATGAGTCTAAGATTAAAAATAAACCAATATATCTAATGTGTGCATGGTTCATGTGGACCCTTGTCCATGGCTTTCCCTCTTTAAACCATATGTGTAATTTGGTTTGTTTAAATGTCTTAATTTCCATACATTGGGGGTATCTTATGCCTTCCTTTCATTTAATAAGAGGCCTGACATCATTAGGTGTTGAAGTATTTACGCGAAGATTTCGATACCTATAAGTTTGTTTGTCTGCATTAATTACTATTTATCTACATCTAGTTGTTTTTGTACTACTGTTCCTGAACGTTTTTGTAGCGAGACTGCAATGGCCGAGTCTCTCCGACTGACTGTTTCACCGGTGGTGTCACCGTCTGTTTGGTCTGTTAAGGATGCACCATATTACGAAAAAATGCGTTTTGATTACAACGAGTACATCAACAGAAACGAGTTGATGTCCATCCATGAAGTCCTAGAGACTGTCACAGCTAGAACTATCTCCCTGTTAACAACCGATGTGAAAACTAGAAAGCTAATTGGTGTCAGCAGGGAAGCAATGGAGGAGGCATTAAAATGTCAACAAATAGTGGCTAAGATTTTGTCTAAACTAGGTACCTCCACTCATTTTCGATATCTAAATTTTAAATGGAATTTTTGAAAATAAACACCTTTTTAAATGAAAGCTAAATGAGTAAATTTACTATTTCCAGTAAGCAAAATACTCTGGTGTAATCCAAACAGAAATTATATTGATTGGAATCCAAAACTTTTCAATTTTCCTTAATCTTTCAATTTTTTGGCCATTTTGAAGCGATTGACACATTTGTAAACAAAAGTTAATTCTAGGTTTTAAAAATCTTGCAAAATAAAATACACGTATGGGACACATTATTTTTGGAACATTAGCAAATTTAATATTAAATTAGTCTAATTTACTCAAGTATTACGTATTTATAGCATGAAATTTAGAATAAAACTATTTCTTAAACACAGAGTTCAACTTTCTGACCTTTCCGTATATGTTGACAGATGCGAGATAAGATAAGTTTATGGGGATCACAAGTGACATAATTGTATAAATTTTTCCCTGTAAGGGGAAGAAACCCCGAAGCACATAACCTTTTAATTTACACATAGGAATTACTATAGAAAAAATTTAAATATGCATAAAATAAGTTAAAATTATTTTTAAAATTAGAAGGCACGACGATTTGAATTAAACTTCTTAATTTTCATTTAATGAATATAATCTTCGCTTAATAAGTTTTTAAACTAACCCCAACAAATATTTGAAGTAGTTTTAAGTATTTTTGAAACTTTAGAAATTATTATAATTTAAAAAAATTAAAAGAATTCTATTAAAATTATTTTCAGACTATAATGTTCTTAATTTATATTATTTATTCAAGCAAACGTCTATTGAACAGGTGTAGAGGCTCATCCCTTGTTCCCTGTTTAGGATGTGGTTTCCGGTTTTCTTTTTTCCAATCTCTTCACTTTTCTTCTTTTTTTTTTCAATTGGAGTAGATAGACTAAACTATCGCCCGGTTCACACTCCACCCATGTCTATCGAACAGGTGTAGAGGCTCATCCCTTGTTTCCTGTTTAGGATGTGGTTTCCGGCTTTCTCTCTTCTAATCTTTTCACTCTTACGTGGCCCCCGGCACATCAGTGGCGTTAAGGCCTTGCTCGGGGTGATACGATTAAAAAAAAAATTAAAAGCTTACCAAATTAAATAATGTTAGTTATGGTGCATTCTTTATTATATTGCTGAGAGCAGATTTTCGGAAATAAAGGCAAAATTTTCCAAAACAAAAAAAAAAGTAGATGATTTACATTCCCCAATGAGTCCTGCATTTAACTAATAAAACCAAATATCGCAATAAAATTTAATTTCTTAAAATTTCATGAATTTACGTAGAGCAGGGGGTAACAGATGTAAGAAAAAATATTTACCAAGATTTTTAAAAAATTGACAATTTCAAAATTAATTTCATTCGTTTATGAATAATTTCTGACAGCTTCATTAAAATCCGATGATTATTTAACTTTTGCAAGAATTTTTAAATTGATGTCTGTGTCACCAGAAAAAAAAACGAGTTATGTAACATTACGTTTTCCATTGTAAACTCTCGTAACGGTTCGGTTACCCGCTAACTAAAATTAAAAGATTTTTATCAAAATTTCCAACGTGTTAGGAGAGATTAAAAAGTTTTTTAAAATGATTAAAAAATACTTTAAACTTTCTTCTTAATAATAATATGAACATTTTGATTGAAAGAGTTCGTTTTTATTAAGTTTGGAGCCTTCTTTTATTAATACTATGCTGTTTTTTCAAAGATTTAGTAGAGGTACCGAGTCTAAACGAAAAATATCGTTGTGGGACATCCTACTTTCATCGGAGGATGAGGTGAAGAAGTTGGCTGGAAGTATTTTGTCTACGAAGAACATCCGTTTGCAGATGGAACACATGAATATAAGAAGGACCAGAAAAACGGTACACAATTTACCGTTGGATATCACCACCATCTATGTGGGAGGCTTTTTCGCAAATTTTGGCGCAGTAGAAGAGGTTTCCCGCGTTGAAAGCAAAGCTGGAGCGCTGACTGGAGATTTTTGTCTCCAAGTCACTTTGAACACAAGAATTTCAGAGAATACCGGATATACTTTGATGGAGGGAAAGAGATCCCACTGTTGATCGTGTGGTGCTGCGAGGCACTTATCTAAAATGTGCCCCGCCAAAAATCCGGTGACAGCATCAGTAGCACTGGTTAAACTTCCATGATCCGTCGATACTATTTTAACTTAGGTGCATAAGGAACACTTACAGTGTTACATATCTAACGTTACTGGCCGCATAAAGAGTGATAATTTAGACATTGGGAATGGAGGGAATCTTGTGATGTGAACGCTATTCGTATTAAACATCTAATTCAATTCTTTGAGCATCAGCTCAAGATGAAGATCAGATCTGATAGAAAGCGTTTAATATCGATAGATTTCAGCAAAAGGTGGGTAACTGTAGCGATTTTGGTTCGCGTGAAAGGAGCTAGTCTTGAGTTCCTTTTTTTAGTCTATTTTTGACATAACGAGGTGGCTTCCTGTGAACCCTCCACTGTATTAGATAGACTCTTTGTTTTTTTTTTTTTTTTTTTGTTTTTTGTTTTTTTTAATCATATCACCCCGAGCAAGGCGGTAACGTCACTGATGTGCAGGGGGCTATGTAAGAGTGAAAAGATTGGAAATGAGAAAGCCGGAAACCACATCCTAAACAAGGGATGAGCCTCCACACCTGTTTAATAGATGTGAGTGGAGTGTCAAACCGGGCGATAGTTTAGTACCTATTTAATGTGAGTGAATGTCGTTCCTAGCCTGTTTCCCGGCGTTTTCTTTGGTTATGATACCTGCCAAGATTCCCAATCTCTCCATTTTTTTTTGTCCCCCTTTTTTCCATCTTGCCTGGTTCAGTCTTTGCTTTTTTCCCCATTTCATTATTTATTTTATTCTTTCTTTCTCCGTTAGTGATTGTGCTTCTTGATTTTGCCTATTGGTAGAATAAAGAAGCCACTCTTCGTTTTGAGGGATGGACGGGTCTTACTAACAGTTGATATTTTCAGTTTGAATATTTTGTTATATATTCTAGTTTCTTTTGGGTATTCAGCCCCTCGCCTTAAAAATAAAAAAATAAAATGAAAAAATAGCCTATAAACATTGCCCAACAACATTTGGGTAAAAAAAAAATGTCAACCAGTGTTATTTATGACAGCGTGGTTATTATACACTGAATCAAAATCATGTTAATAACTATGCGCCATGATACCAGTTTATTGAACTGCTTTTGAAGTAAAGAAAACTCAGTGGTTTCTAGTGTATACAAACTGGCAAAAATTGCTGAAAATTTATCTTTTTAGGAAATACTTGGTGTTCCCACGAAAAAAACCCTGTTCGAGTTACTTTACATCGCTCATCCTAAATTTGTTTTTGGGTTATCTCTTCTTTTCAGACTTTCATTATTTTTCATCCACCCATTTACGGAGCTTCTGTTATTTTTGCTCTCATTACACGTATTTTCTCTTTCGTTCGTGGGGTGTTATTACTTACCAACAAAATACATTCTTTTAAAAGCTGAACATGGCTGTGTAAGCTGTAAAGTATCGTAAAAAGATGTGAATCTTTTTTAACACAGTGAAACTTGTTATTTACCAAGCGTAACAATTGGACGAACAAGCCACGCCAACATATAGAGTGCTTATAGAGTGCTTAAGAAAAATAAGAGGATATTCTGAACATTTTTGAGTGCCTAACAATGACGGTGAATTCAGTTGACTGTGAAATCGAGTATTAGAAAATCATTGCCACAAATAATGATGACATTTTTAACTTAAAACGGCACACACGCGCGTGCGTGCGCGCGCACACACACACACACATTTTATTATATAAAAGACTTTTTATCTCGTTTTTGTCAGGATAAAGCAAGCAGATATATAAAATTAAATGAACTTTGTCTTAATTCAAAATTTCAACCAAGAGGTAAGCAGCCAAGCAAAATGCTGGTGAAATATTCGGATAAACTTAACATTGGAATAATAATTTATTTAACTTTTTTTTTCCTTTTCCGCTTATATTTTTTGTTTTTCAAATGTTGACATTATCCTCGTTTAAGTCAACAAAAAACTAAATTTGGCATTAAATTTTAAAGTGACTGCATATATATATATATATAGATAGATTCAAATAACATATTAATGATTATCCACGTATACTGTCTTACTATGTATAATAAAAAGTTTTTGATTTTTTTAAAAAAAAACGTACTTTTTTAAACAGTATTTGTTTATTTTTAATGTAGTTTTATATTTCAAACCGTCCTCGGTTCTTCATCGGAAACAAATGATTTTTTTCAAAATTAGAATTGGAAACGCGCTCTACGGCAGCGTCCGAACATTTGTTTGTTTACAACACGTGGTGTTGATAAACCAAGCAACATACGGCTCGTCCGTTTGTTTATTTTCGGTAAACCAGTTAACACACGGTACCTCCGTGGAGAAAGTCTGTTTGTGTCGGTTAAAAAATTCTTTGGAATATCCATCCTTTCGCTGTTTTCACCGCGTGGTGTCGATAAACCAATTCGCCTATGTTATGATTCAGGTTCTGAATGAAGTGATAATTCTGACTTGTAAGTACTGGTCGGATCCAAAGGTAGGGGTGCATAGAACTTGTTGTTCTGAAGTTGTGATTCTGCTTATTTAATATAGTTATTAGTGTCTAAGATGGAACCATCTTAGACACTAATAACTATATTAAATAAGCAGAATCACAACTTCAGAACAACAAGTTCTATGCACCCCTACCTTTGGATCCGACCAGTACTTACAAGTCAGAATTATCACTTCTCATTCAGAACCTGAATCATAACATAGGCGAATTGGTTTATCGACACCACGCGGTGAAAACAGCGAAAGGATGGATATTCCAAAGAATTTTTTAACCGACACAAACAGACTTTCTCCACGGAGGTACCGTGTGTTAACTGGTTTACCGAAAATAAACAAACGGACGAGCCGTATGTTGCTTGGTTTATCAACACCACGTGTTGTAAACAAACAAATGTTCGGACGCTGCCGTAGAGCGCGTTTCCAATTCTAATTTTGAAAAAAATCATTTGTTTCCGATGAAGAACCGAGGACGGTTTGAAATATAAAACTACATTAAAAATAAACAAATACTGTTTAAAAAAGTACGTTTTTTTTTTTTTTTAAAAAATCAAAAACTTTTTATTATATATATATATAGATAGATAGATAGATAGATAGATAGATAGATAGAATAAAAGTGGTGACAGATTTTAAATTTTAAAGTGACTGCATATATATATATATATATATATATAAGTGACTGCATATATATATATATATATATATATATACATACATATATATATATATATATATATATATATATGTATATGTAGTGTATCGAGGCAGCAGATAATTTTCTAAACATATACTGTTAAATATAAGAGACAATGAATGTCTATCATGTTTAATCTTGTTACAACACAAGACAAAATCGTCGCTGATGGTGGATGTTTTTATCTTAACGTCCTTGTAACTTAGAAAGCTTAGAACCAACCGAATAAAAAATTATCCAAATGTTGGAGAATTTTTGTCTTTATTTTCACCTGAAATTAAAGCCAAAATACGATGTTTCGAACGGCTCATGATTAAACATAATAGACATTCATTATCTCTTATATTTAATAATATATATATATATATATATATATATATATATATATATATATATATATATATATATTACGGAAATTAACGAAGATTAATGAAATTGGTTATAAACAACCAACAATTTCAAATTATTTGTTTAAACATTTTTTGTGATCGATACTCGTATTTAAGTAGATATTCTGTTTTATAATTTATTTCTACTGGTCTGATTATTTAGGATATATTTTTGTTACGAAAATGTGTGTCATTCGGCAGGATTCGAACCTGCGACCCCTATCCACATCAATTGGTGGCTTTCCCTATCAGCGGACCTAGCAACTGATTCAATATAATCATTCCATTTCATTTTCGCAAAGAACCTTAGCCTGAAAAGGCGTAAGGAATCCCTCTTCTGGAGGTAGGATCAGCTATGCTGATGGAAAACAGAAAGAGGTGTCTCAGATTATTAATAAAGAAAAGTTTCAATTTTGAGGCGTTACAATTAACAAGCTTTTCCTTTCCTCGAATCAACAGCAGATTTAATGACACTTTTGAGATCAGATGCCAATTTGACAATATCGAACCGATTACCATTTTTTTTATCAGTTCAAGCAAGATGACAATGCTACTAAGACTCAAAGAGAAACCTCACCTAGCACTTGAAACTCGGTCAATGAATGCCAAATATTTCCTTGTAAATAAATGGCTAATAATATCATTACCTTTATACATATATATAGAATTTCTTTAACAAAATATTTTTAGAAAAATTGTGCTTTCTCTGAGCAGGTGATAGGGTAGTGACACAATTCCCTCTCCATCGATTCGCGTTTGAATTCGACCTAAAATTTGTACCGCCAAGGTTGCGAAAGGGGTCTGTGACGTCATCTAAAAAAGTAGGGAAATAGATTTGCACTCAACGCAAAAATTCTTTCTGGCTAAGATCTATCTTTAAAGCAAAATATCCACGAAAGAAATGAATTCGGATTCACTAAAGAAAGAGGCGTTATCTTTATTTCATTGGAACGTATGTACCGGGGGAGATTTCCTTATGCAAAAAAATAAAATAAAATAAAATAAAAATCAGTTTGACGCTTACCTCACACCGACAAAACAGAAATGTACTCATTCAAATGAGGCAGGGGATATTATTTGATGGGACGTGGGTAGAGCTGTAACGTAACAGGGGGAACTCCCGTCAGACAGAGATGGGGTGGAAGAGACAACCCTTCACATACAAAAAGATTTATAGCTCAAATACCATTCTAGCTTTGCACGAAGAAACACGTGGAAGGAATTATCCGTGTCTCTTTCCCTTTGAAATTTTGATTCCCTGAGCGGAGTTAAAAGTGGTCCCGTGCTAATTGGCTAAGAATAGAGGCAAAGGAAGTCCTTCAAAGGCATATTTTATTTATTTATTCCCATCGGATACATTTTATAGTCAAGCCCATGAAGAAAACTGTTTTTATTACAGCATTATTTCTGACCAATGAAAAAATTAAGTGGTGTTTCCTCGAAATCTTACCATACCGACACTTTTCCCATAATTATTACGATGTTGCTCAATACAGTAAATTATCTCATATCTACTTTCCTTACATTTTTATTATTAGTATTTTTCATTTCTATCGCCATCTGCTTTTTAGAATGAATTTAACAGGCAACTATTTGTGAAGGTGTAGTGTTGTTATGATGCTACTGGAATTTTTTAAACGATTTCACAACAAGCAAGGCAATAAAGTAGGTACCTCCGCTAAATCGCTGCAAAAACAGCATAATATGAAAAAAAAAATGGTTCTAAACTTCATAAAAACGAAATTTTTCCATAAAAAATGTTTATGTTATTAAGAGGAAAGATCAGAGTATTTTTTTTTATTTTTTAATCCTTTCTAACATGTTAGAAATATTGGTAAAAAATCTTGTCTTGATTTTCATCTGCAAGTAACCAAATTGTCATGAGAGTTTACAATGGAAAATGTAATATTACGTAATTCGGGTTTTTCTGGTGAAAAACACATTAATTTGGGAATTCTTGCAAAAATCAAATAATTGTCGGATTTTAATGAAATTTTCAGGATTTATTTATAAATGTATAAAATTATTTTTGAAATTGTTATTTAAAAAAATCTTGGTAAAAATATTATTTCACATATGTTAACCACCTCCACGTAAATACATGAAATTTTAAGAAATTAAATTTTGTTGAGAAAATTGGCCTAATTAGTTAAAGGCAAAACTTATTGGGGAATGTAAATCATCTATTTTTTTTTTTTTTAACATTTTGCCTCTATTTCCGAAAATCTGCTACCAATAGTAAAATTTCACTGTTTTTTCACTAAAAATTTTCACTAAAATTTCTTCATCGCCATACACTTCTCTTATCTCGCATCTGTCTGGCTGTCATCATATGTCAAATATACTGGGAAGAGGTCAGAAAGGTCAACACACTGCGTTTAAGAAATAGTTTTATTCTATATTTCATGCTACAAATAAGTAATACTTGTGTAAATCAGATTCATTTAACTTTAAAATTTGTTGATTTTCCAAAAATAACTTTTCACGGATGTATATTTTATTTTTTCAAGATTTTATAACCGAGAATTAACTTTTGCTTACAAATGTGTCGATCGCTCAAAACTGGCGGAGAAATTTGAAATAATTTTTAAAAATCTCAAAATTTTAGATTCCAATCAATATAATATAATTTATGTTTGAAATACACCAGAGTATTTTACTTACTGAAAATAGAAAATTTAAATAGTTAGCTTTCAATTAAAACTAAAATAAAAGTTTCAAGAAAACATTTTTATTTTTAAAAATTCAATTTAAAAGTTAGGTATCAAAAATGAGTGGAGGTATCTACAATAAAGCTACTAGGGCACAAGGGTTACTAGATATGGAAGAATTAGAAAACAGGGACTTTACTAAGGAGCAAGAACAAAAAAAAGAGTACTCAGGAAGGTAGAAGAAAGCGATTGTCATTGCATTTAAATTTTTGTAGATTAAAGTTGGCTTTCCAGAATGGAGCCGCAAGAATTTTCTACAAACGAAAAGTGCGAGAAAAGAAACTGTTAGCATAGAACTTACGGTTACATCCAGACAAATTAACTGTATATTGGTAAAACCACGTCACCAGTCTAATCAGTCAGTCAGTTAAGTGCTATACGTGATTTACGCCTTGGGTGATCATGTCTCGAAAGAGACATGACTGACTGGGCAGAAGATTATCCCGTAGTAGGTTGCTATTGCTTTCTGCAGTAGACTGGTTGCCATCCAAGGCTATAAAACCCAATGTGTCCTATTATTTAGCCCATAACTAGAGAGGAGGCGGATTAATACATTCCCCAAGGGTATTGGTGCGAAAGTGAATGCAAAGAATTCAACTGAAATTCGAACTCGGCACCCCGATTTATCATTTAGAGTCGATATCCACTGCACCACAACACACATCCCACCAGTCTAGTACTGCGATAAAATTCATAAAGTCTAATTACCATGGTGAAGTGCTCAGCCGAACAGTTGCCATGAAAATATTCAAAGAAAAGGCAGAGGGAGGCAACATGAAAACATATTATCTCAGCACTATCATACCAACGATATTGCAACACTTTGTTCATAAAAAAAAACGAAAAAAAAAACAACAAAGATATATATAATCTTTGGAGGTAAAAACAACACTTTATCTACCTATTTGCAGAACAGGAATGAAAAAAAGGTTATTCCGGCAGCGAAACAGATACACATTAATAGATATGGAAACAAGAAGTGAATTAATGCCTTAGTAGATAGTTGAGTTGGCAGTGCCTTATAACAGTGATTTTGCCTCGACCACATCAGAAGAGAAGATATTAAAGGCAGGAGTACATATGTCGTGATTCTGATGAATCGGCTTCAACTGACTAGGTGACTCACATTTTGCACAGGCTTACGGCCTATCACGTTAAATACACAGGTTCTCGCTCAATCACCGAAGTTAAGCAACGTTGAGCCTGGTCAGTACTTAGATGGGTGACCGCTTGGGAATACCACGTGCTGTAAGCGTATAGTGACTGATGTGCGGAAAGAGAAATCGGTGAGCCGAGTTCGAATTCCAGTCGAATACCCTACATTCACTTAAGCACTGGTACCCTTGGGAAAGGTATTAATCCGTCCCTTCCCTCCAGTTATGGGTTAAATAACAAGGGTAGGACTTGGGGACCCTGCCTTTAAAAACAAATTCCAATGAATCTTGATACTCGAAAAGAAAAAAGTATTACTAGACACAAGACTTATATAAAAACAACAATAAATTGTTGAAAGAAAAAGGTATTACCAGCAATAAATAAATAAAATTGCTAACTAGCAATAAATGACCCGCCGAGGTTGATTTGCCATAAAAACAAACAAACATTTTGCTCCTCCGAGAGAAACATTTCAAAAGATAAGCAAAGGAATTAGGAATGGAAAAAAAGAGTGCTGGATCACTATGTGATATCCACCTTCTTATATGATAGTGAATGCTGGACAATCTCCCTAGAGATGAGAAGAAAACCAAAAATAGCAGTAATTTTATTCTACAGAAGGATACTGAGAATTTCATGGACGGAGCGAGTAAGCAGCAAAGAAAATGAAAACAGAGAGAACATTTATACTCAGAATTAAGAAAAGACAGCTGAAGTTCCCTGAACACATAACGAAGAAACAATGTTCATGAACAGGGCTAGATTGTGACCTTTTGCGGTCCCTAGACTAATAAAATTACGGGTCCCTCGTCAGATGGAGCCACCCTCTATCACGCCAGCGCGCATCTTGAATGTTTTTACGCATGATATATTTTATCAATATTTACGTAACTTGAAATAATCTTATTGCAAATTCTTTAAATGAACTAAAACAGCTATCTTTTATTTGTTATTAAAATATTCTTTAAGAAATACCACAATTTTACTATTTATTGCAATCCAAATTAGTGCTTATTTAACATAACCGTAGTAAAAATAAAAATAAAAAGATTTTTTATAACGAGCATTACAAAAAACAATCCAATTAAATAGCAATTTGTCATATTGTTATTTCAGTTTATAAAATTCATAACATCTAAAAAAAAATTAAAATCACTGCTTTATAACAAAAAATTCTAAGATTTAAACATTCAGAATTAAATCAAATCTTATCTACTTGAAACATAACGACACAAACCAAAATATTCCTTTTCTTTTTTTAGTTATATGGCCTCATGCAAGATAATAAAGCTATTAAAACACAAGGGGTTGCTGAGTGTGAACGAATAAGAAAACAAGAGGAACCTTATCAAAGAGTGAGAACAATAGAAACGAGTTATAACAAAAATTAAAACTAAAATAGGACCAAGGAGAGAACCTTGGGTCTCCTGCTTCAGTACAAAACAATTTAGAAGAGTAACTGTTTAAGACAACTTTCATTTCGCGATTTGATAAGAATGATTGAATCAGTTAAAATATTCGTCCGGAAATACCATAACCTTTCAACTTATGAAGAAGATGAGTGTGCCAAACCTTGTTAAACGCCTTCGGGATATCCAAAGCAACAGTCCGATGTTCACCATAGATAGACTCTCTCAGAAATAATCGGTAGCACATCAGCAGTTGACCTAGAGAAGCGAAAGGCATATTGCTTGTCTGAAAGAAGATCATGTGAGATGTGAGATGCTTATCAAATTCAGAGTTGATTAGGGCTTCTGTTAGTTTTCCAAATTTGAGGTAGAAGGCTAACAGGCATATATTTTGAAGTGTGAGACGGTTCACCTGAGTTCTTAAAAACTGAAACAACAAAGAACTTTCAACAAACGGAAAAGCAAAAAGAAGCGAGGCATTTATATACAGTTTAGAGAGAATATGAGGCAGTTCGGAAACACATTTCAAGGCTTATTACAGGGCTAACATTAATTCCACATGCTTTGTGAGAATTCAGTTTAGAGTAATAGTAGAAACCATGGAACGTGTCATGTGCAAATCACTCAACAGAGATTCATTTCTATGAAAGAAGTCAGGCAAAGATCAAGTCTAAGGAGAATTTATAGTCAAAACAATCTGCTTTTTCAACAAAAGATGTTAACACCTCAAACTGAGAGAAGAGAGGAGGAATAGAAAATTTACTCTTATTTAACCCTCTAGGGCCATTCGTATCATATTTGATACAGTATGAAAACAAGCCTTGAAAGAAATATTTTCCTGAAAAATTTTTTAAGAGAAATATTTTATAAATTTCAAATGAAAGCAGTACTGACTGCTCAGTCAATGAATACCAAATGTTTCCTTATAGGGAAATACCAAATGTTTCCTTACAGAGAAATACTGTATCAAATATGATACGAATGGCCCTAGAGGGTTAATGCACTATTACACATATTCCATTAGTCACGAGAGCTAAAGATGTTAAAGGCTATACGGTGCTTCGTTCTATCATTTTAAAAAAAAAGCTTCTTAGAGGACACTTTTATATTTACAGCCAAGAATGGAGATTGGAACTGTCACGCTGGTATAGCCGGAAAAGTACTTCATGTGGGCTACAGAAGGTACAAAAGTACCTATGCCGGCTTTTAGCCAAGAAGAAAAACTCACTGACACAATTCTCAATAGGAAGATTATACCAAGAGGTATTTCAAAGAAAGTCACGGAGTGAATCTTAATCAGCATGCAGGTACCGGAATGAGATCTTGTGAATAGGACGTTCCTGTCTAATATATGACGGAAACAAAATATCAAAAGGTACTACAGCGTGATCCGAGGACAGAGTTGCGAAACTTGACAAAAAGTTATGAGAGGTAGTAAAAAATAGATCAAGGAAGCATATTGATCAGATTTATCAGGAAAGTGGGTAGGGAAATCGACTATATTCGTCAGAGAGTGAGCAACAACAAAATTGAATGTCAGTAATATTAGAATTCTTAATTCACTTGTCATAATGAGCATTAAAGTTACCAAACGTAAAAAAAAGTCCACAGATGAATGTAGACAGAGAAAAAGTCATATCGATACTTTCAAATTTTTTTTTTTTTTTACAAAATGCGTCTAAGACGAAGCTGCTGTCTGTCAATCATCACAGGCAACCTCTCCTGCTTCCCATAAGCATGAACCAAGCGAATCTCCCTGAGAGCAATACACTGCGCCTCCTCGACCTTACCCTCTCTTCCGATCTCAAGTGGAACCACTACATTGAGTCAATAGCTAAATCCTCTGCTAGAAAAGTTGGGTCACTGTGTCGGGCCAGGGTGTTTTTCTCACCTGAATCCATCCTGCATATATACAAATCAACCATTCGTCCGTGCATGGAGTACTGCTGCCATATATGGTCAGGCGCCCCTGTTGTTCATCTCAGTGTTCTTGACAGACTCGAAAGGAGAATCAGTAATGTGATAGGTACCGACTTGGCGGCTCAACTCCAGCCACTCCCCCACCGACGGGATGTGGCTTCCTTTTGTCTGTTCTATAAATACTTTCATAGCTTCTGCTCCAACGAACTTAAGTCACTAGTTCTTTCTACACCACCCTGTATATCCTTTCCTTTCTCTCTACCTTTGCAACTGTCATCACACCTGTATTTCCATCCTTCTCTTGCTCCTTTCTAACTAGTTTGTCTTTCTCTTCACTCTCTTCAATCTAATCTTTTTACTCTTATGCAGCCCTCTAATCTTTATACTCTTATGTAGCTCCCTAATTTTTTACTCTTATAGTAGCCCCCTGCATATCTGTGGCGTTACCGCCTTGCTCGGGGTGATACGATTAAAGAAAAACAATATACTGGAGTTCTGAGAATAAGGAAAACGGTAAAGAAAGAAGAGATACCTAACAGAACTAAATGACAAAAATCGAAAGCACATGAAAGAATAATTTGGAGCATCAGTGGACAATTCATTTGCCATTGGTAGATTTTCATGGGTACCAAGGTCGTGCATATCTATTAGAGGATCTTCACGACAAAGCGAAAGGTAGCCTGCAACAGAAAATTTATTGATAGCAATGGAAGAAGTTAGATTGGTTTCACAAAGTACAAAGATATCAGGAGATTGTTTCAAAAGAAAAGATTCAACATTGCAGAAATGTGAGGTTAGTGATTTTTTTCTGGTTTTCTCGTATTTCTTTTCATTGTATTTTTCATAAGAAAATTTGTTTTGAGGAGAAAAAAGCAAAGGCCAAAACAATTATCACTAATTGTCGTCAATGGCAATACAAAATGGCCAGAGCTTGGCTGAGAATTAAGCATCATATGTGCTCAGGGTTACCATATGAAATACATGCAGGAATACCTACCTACCCATGGCACTACAAATATCCCGATATTATTATGTGACTGTTGACTAGATCAGCCTCTCTACATGATACTAAAGAGTTCCAGCTTCTTACTACCAGTCAGATACAGAAACCAAAAAACTGCCAACCCATTACCCTCATAATTAAGAATCACAGCTTGCTAATCAGTCAGATCACCATAAATTAAGATAGTTAAATTATAGCGGGTATATCTTATTTATTCTTTTTCTAGTTGTAGTAGGATTCCGTTCTAGTGAAGGGTAATTGTATACCGTTGCAGGTTAACAGAATTTGTCCTTGTGGAAGATAGCCCACTATAATTCATAAAATGATTATAAAATCAAGAAAGGCACTTTGAGTATAAAATAACATTTATATATACACATTTCAATTAATGTTTTACAATTAAAGCAATACTTGAAATAAAGGTCCAACGGAGGTTAGAATGTTCATGAAAAATATAATGCTGAAAAAGATAAAAGGCTTAGGAGTGTGATGAATATTCATTTGGAAGTTGCCACTTCTAAGGTCAGTAAGTCAATAAGTTGGTTTCTGTGGAATGTTTTTGAAGAGGTCACTCCTGAGATCAGTAAGTACTTTTGAGACAGGGAGAAGGAAAGAGGTCAGTATAGTAGTCGCTCGACTTAAGTCAAGAGGAAGCACTGGCAACTCTATCCTATCGGTCCTTCTGTCTTTCTGTTTGATGATGCTTTTTGTCTCCGCTTTTTATATCTGCCTTTTGGATCAACCAGCTCGTTTTGAATTTCACGCTTGTATTTGATTCCGGGCTTCTCATTGGCTGGTAAATAAAATTCGCGTAGGCACGCAAAATGGAAATTTGATATTTGATTAATTTTTATTTTTCAACCAGAACATCTGCGCAAATCCACCTGCGCAGAAATGATTTTTATTCATTCTCTTTCTGGTTGTTATAGAGAAAAACTTCCGGTCTCGCTTTTGCTCGGTCGGTATCACCACAAAATCATTATGGCCATGAAAGAAAGAAAGAACTGGTATGCATATCCTAAACAGGAAACAAGGGATAAACTTCTACTTCTGTTCAATAACCACGGAAGTGGTGCAGGCCGGGTGATAGTCACATCTATCTACTCCTATTAATGTTCGCAGTTGATCGCTTTTATTGAGACACCATTACTAGGAAATTTGTCAATTAAGGCTTGAGACCCGTTCCAGATCATAAGAGAATTACTGAATTATTAATAACTGTTTTTTAATTACAGAAAGGTAACTCCAGTCATTCGCTGAAAAACAGCATAGCAAGACCTCAAAATATGCGAAACTGTTAGTAAAAAATAAACAAAACGGATGACGACTCAAGGGAGAGGGATAAAAACTGCTAAGAGCCACACGAGATAAAAAAAAAAGTTGTGGAGAACTATGACCACCTATCTCCTGAAGTTACGAAAGATCACTCGTAATTTGAAGAGGAAGATGGACAAACTTAAACGACATAAAATGTCTATACTCTTTAATAAGATACGTTTGTCTAATTACACTAAAAAAAGTACTGTCATTCAATAAACAAAGGAATCGTCTAGAGCAGCATTTCTCAACTGGGGTTCTCTTAAACCATAAGGTTCCGCAAGAGTTCCCTAAGTGTTCCGAGAGAACAAGTGAGATCAACTGACGCATTTTTAACTTTTTATTTAATTTCATAAACGTAATATTACTAAACACACACAATATACTCTTGGTTATTGTAATATTGTAATACTCATCTAACCTTTATTACAAAATTATGATAATCATTGGGAATATATTTAGGTAACTCCAGTCATTCGGTGAAAAACAGCATAGCAAGACCTCAAACTTAATAAAAACAAAGTTTTATCGTTAAAATGTTTATGTTATTATTAAGTTGAAAGATCAAAGTATTTTTTAATTATTTTAAAAAAATCTAATGCTTTCTAACTCGTTCGAAATTTTTGTTAAAAATCTTGTTTTGCAAGCAAAGGATAAATAAATAATAAACTGATGTTGGAATTATCTGTTTTCGTTCCATTCACATTTATATATTGTATTATATTATTAAGAAATATAATAATCATAGGGAATATATTTAGGTTGTTGGGGCATGCTCGATTATAATATATAATTCTAGAGATTACTTGCAAGGTTACTTGGATAATTTTCTCTTTCTGGAAATCTGCCTGGCACAAGGCCACTCCCATATGGATTTTCCAACCAAATCCCTACAACCCGCTATTTATAGTTT
Organism: Ascarosepion bandense; assembly: GCA_037127315.1. Classification (NCBI taxonomy): domain Eukaryota; kingdom Metazoa; phylum Mollusca; class Cephalopoda; order Sepiida; family Sepiidae; genus Ascarosepion; species Ascarosepion bandense. Next base: position 2,608,773 of record JBBBDQ010001047.1, read on the forward strand.
ATGAGTATCAAAATTCTGGTATTGAACAAGAAAGAAGAAGAAATTCGACAATGCATTCAGTTTTGAACAAAAAATGTAATAACATATAATTAACAAATACGTACGTTGTGTGTTTGTTGAATAATACGCGAAATGGTCGCGCGTGAATTGCCTCGCATTGACTGTATGAAAATAATTGTTACAAATTTTAGAATACCCTTGATCGTTCATTCTTGTTCAAGTGTACAAATGTGGTGATACCGACTGAGCAAAAGCGAGAGACCGGATGTTTGCTCTATAACAATCAGAAAGCAATTGAAGAAAAATCGTTTCTGCGCAGGTGTATTTGCGCAGATGTTCCGGTTGAAAAATAAAAATTAATCAAATATCAAATTTCCATTTCGCGCGCCTACGCGAATTTTATTTACCAGCCAATTGGAAGCCCAGAATCAAATACAAGTGTGAAATTCAAAACGAACTGCTTTTTGATCCAAAAAGTAGATATAAAAAGCGGAGACACAAAGCATCGTCAGACAGACAGACTGACGCAGAGACCAAGGAGAAGAATGTAATTGATATCCCTTTGACTTAAGTCGAGCGGCTACTACATTCGCCTCCCTTCACCTATCATCATTTCTTCCCTGTCTCAAAAGTACTTACTGACCTCAGGAGCGACTACTTCAAAGACTGTTTCCTCACAAACCAACTTACTGATTTACGGACCCTAGAAGTGGCAACTTCAAAATGAACATTCCTTACCTACAAGACGTCTCCACATTCCTAAGCACTAATTATCTTTTTCAGCATTATTATTTGTCATGAACACTTTAACCTCCGTTGGACCTATCCTCGAAGCATTACTTTAATTGTAAAACATTAATTGACATGTGTATATATAAATGCTATTTTCTACTCAAATTGCCTTTCTTGATTTTATATTATTTTATGACTTATCTACCACAATCTACCACAAGGCCAAATTCCGTTAACCTGCAACGGTATACAATTACCCTTCACTAAAACGGAATCCTACTACAAGTAAAAAAAAATAAGCAACCTGCTATACAAACAGTGTTAAGAAAAGTATATAGTTCTGTTAAGAGAAATTGTTCATGCATGAAAGTTCTGATAAAGTGTTCTTAGTACTAAGTGTACTGAAATTGGACTTTGAGGAGAAGAGTGAGTTGGGCGTTATGAATCTTCGTGTTTTTGCCATGTTCTTGACCTGATGAATGTCTTGCCTCAACTGAGTAATTTTTCCGCGGCAAAATGTTTTTAGAGTGATTTAAACAACCTAACAAATTGGAGGTAAAGAAATTGCTTACTTACCTTTGCTTTGATTGGCTATATCGGACCAATCAACTAACAGCTTACATTTATTAAATCTACATAATGAATAATTAATGAACTTAGTGCATGTGCAATTATCTGTGTGCGTGTGTGTTTGTGTACTCTAGTTCCACAAGGTAACTCCAGTCATTCGCTGAAAAACAGCATAGCAAGACCTCAAACTTAATAAAAACAAAGCTTTATCGTTAAAATGTTTATGTTATTATTAAGTTGAAAGATCAAAGTATTTTTTAATTATTTTAAAACGATTTTAATGCTTTCTAACTCGTTTGAAATTTTTGTTAAAAATCTTGTTTTGCAAGCAAAGGATAAATAAATAATAAACTGATGTTGGAATTATCCGTTTACGTTCTGTTTACATTTATATTATCGGTATATGATACTTGGCTTCTTATGTTTTGTTTTATTTTTTGTTTTTGTTTTTTGGGGTGGGGGTGAATGAAAACTCCTTTATAAAGTATTATAAACGATCAGTGTGAATTTTATTTATCATTATCGAAAAATTTGACAAAGAAGTATTTATTTTTCCTTAAACAAGTTATTCAAAAATATATACTTTGATATCTACCATGTGAATTACAATGAAAGTAAAAATGAGAAAAATATGGTACGTAATTCTGTTTTCGCTCAGGAGTTTCTTGAGACATGTAATTTATTTTAAGAGTTACGCAAGAATAAAAAGATTGAGAAACGCCGGTCTACAGCACTAGCACTTGTTTTATTCTGAATCACACACGTACAGTAAAATTTTTCGGGGGCTAGTGTAGGGAGCGTCGACTATGCTTGTGAAATGATTTTGTGCCAAACATAACCGAGCCCACCACATTTGAAAGAATAGGAAGTTAAAGATAAAAGATAAAATATAAAAGGGTCTCGTTTGTATAAATAAGTGTGAATTTATTTAACGAGTAGACAACATCACTTTCGTTGTCTTGAAATAACACATATGTTTAAAAGTTTTGCATAAAGCTTTTCTTTGGTGTGTGGGTTTAAGATTTCAATTTCCGTAAAGTCCGACGTGATGGATTTATGAAGAAAAGACAAATCTGTTGTCACTGTGAGTGTGTACAATTGTAATAAGTGAACGAAAATGGTGTCTTTGTTCCTCTTTCTTTTTTGTTGCCGATAAGTAAATGAAGGAACAGGAGAATTAATAAATACACCACAAAAGAGAAGGTTAAGAAAATACAGGTTGCCAGGACTTGGCTTCCAGTTAGACGACCCATGAGTCTCTCTAATGTTCTTTCTTTGTTGTCATTACATGAGGAAAAAGCAGAAAGTGAGTGAGTAAGAAAATGCATGTCGCCTGAACTTGGTGTCCGGTTAACGACTTGTGACTCTCTGTAATGTTCTTTCTTTCTTTGTTGAGAGCAAATGAGGAAGAAAGGGAATCAATGAATGCAGCGCGAAAGAGAAGGTGAGACAGTAATAAAATACAGACCGCCAGGACTTGATTGGACAACCTGTAACTATCTGAAGAGAAAGGCATTGTTATATGTTTGTGAAGAATAAAATCAGATCAACTTTTAATATTTTTCTTGCTCCTTGTTAGTCAGTAAATAAGAAGTTGTATTTATTTTGTTTTCGCCGATTTTAAAAATCGTAGTAAAATTTAGTGAATCAACTATCTTATGAAAAGAGCTTTTCTATTAGTGAAGTTATAAACGTATATGATCTTTTATTGGTGTTGTATCGCCGAGGTGGCAGGACGATACCTAAAAGATGTGTGCTGAGTACCTACAGCACAGTATCCGTGCTAAGGGATATTAATACAAATAAAACGCAACAACAAATAGTAAAATAGAGAAGAGGTTAAGTCGTTAGAGTCATGGAGAGCACAGTCCGGTAGTAATCGTCAACTACACTCCAAAGGTATCTACTACCTCGCCACATGAACGGATGCCCGAGATAGATGCGGTACAAGACCATTTAAGTGGGAACACCAAGCCCTTAAGCTCGGACAAAAACTTCGTGTCTGCTTTTCCACAGACGATACTCTACACTTCGGTGGATCCCCATCTGGATTCCTCACCGCCCGATGGCAGAGAGTCCGACAAAGTGAACGATTGACGCACGCAGTCGATCTCCTCAGAATATCAATGATACTCCGAAATCCCCGACTGCTATTAGTCTTTCTCTTTATAACTACCTCAGTTCACAGATCATTCCATTCTTGAGAGCGCCAGAGGGGTGTTAGCTGCTCTACAACAATTGTCTCATGAAATGGTATAGGTGTGTGGAATCTCAGATTTTCTGTACCATCAAATCTTACGAAATCCGACACTAGCTTGCTAAACACTCTTTGGTACCGATCTACAAACTCTTTATTTTTGAAAGTGGGCAAATTTCACCAACAAGTCCGGCAGACATACGAGGGTCGACTGGAAAGTGCATAGGCATGTCTACTAGTCTACAAACTGGTATGAATACTTACATTTATATATCTTGGTCAGCCTATGAACTTTCCAGCCGACCCTCGTTTTTTGTGAGAAGATAAATTTATAGAGTCAGACATAAACATTTTTCACACTAGCAATAGCTTCGTTGTGTTGTTTGCATTGATTTCTTGTACGTAAGTAATTCTTGATTTTTGACGGGTATTATTCTAAAAATAATAATAATAATTTGCTTATAAACACTGATTGGTTAAAAATAATTCTTTTTTTCTTGTTCATAACTTTACTTTTTTTTATAACAATAAAAGAGGTGAGATTGTATTTAAAAAATAAGACAATGTAATGCAGAATTTTTTCCTGGGACAGGATGTGTTCGTTTTTATAATAGAAGAAGCCGAAGACAACAAAAGTTGAGAAATGTGTTGTCGCCTCTGACTTTTGACAGCGCGTTCCAGTGAACTTTAATTATGACAGTCGACAAATTACATGAAGTGATAAATGCACGTTTACGACCTGGATGAGAGGCATGCGCAGTGGAACCGGATATGTTAGATAGAAAGAAAACAAATTATGACCACAATCCAGAACGTAGTACAGACACAACTGCAAAAGTTCATACGCATGCAACCACTTACAAATATTCACATACACTAAATCGCGGAAAAAACTGCATAGTATGAATAAAAAAGGCACCAAACTTAATAAAAACGAACTTTTTCCAACATAATGTTTACGTTATTATTAAGAGGAAAGATCAAAGTATTTTTAATTATTTTTGAAAATGTTTAATCCCTTCTTACAGGTTAGAAATTTTGGCAAAAATCTTGTTTTTATTTGAGTTAGCGGGTAACCAAATCGTTCCGAGAGTTAACAATGGAAAACGTAATATTACATAACTCAGTTTCTTCCCGGTGACAAGCACATTAATTTGGAAATACTTGCAAAAATCAAATAATCGTTGGATTTTAATGACACTTTCAGGACTTATTCGCAAATAAATTAATTTTTTATTATTATTATTTTTAAAAAATCTTGGTAAACATCTTTTCTTTTTTGCATTTATTACCCACCTCCAGGTAAATGCATAAAATTTTAAGAAATTAAATTTTAAGGAGAAAATTGGTTTTATTAGTTAAACGCAGTACTCATTCTGGAATGCAAATCATCTATTTATTTTTTTTTAAATATTTTGCCTCTATTTCCGAAAAATAAAAAATGCAATATAGCTATGGCATTATTTAATTTGATAAGCTTTTAATTACTTTAATAAATACTATAAATTAAGGACACTATAGTCTGAAGAAAAAAAAATTCGATAAATAATGAAATTTTAAAAAAATTGTTTCATTTTTTTAATAATATTAATTTATAACATTTCAAAAGTATTTTTGAAATATCTCAAAGATTTGTTGGGGTTAGTTTATAAACTTATTAAGCGAAGATTATATCTACTAATTGACAATTAAAAAGTTTAATACAAATCATCTTGCCTTCTTATTTTTAATTTGTGTGTGTGTGTGTGTGTGTGTGTGTGTGTGTGTGTGTGTGTGTGTGTGTGTGTGTGTGTGTGTGTAGATTTTTTTTTTGTATAGTAATTTATATGTCTAAATTAAAATGTCATGTATTTCAGAGTTTCTTCTCCTTACAGGAAAAATTGTACAATTATGTCACTTGTGATCGCCATGCACTTATATTATCACGGGTCTGTCAATCTGTCAACAGATACGGTGGAAAGATTAGAAAGTTTAACTCTGTGTTTAAGAAATAGTTTTCAATTCAATTTAAAATTTAGACATCGAAAATCAGTGAAGCTACCTAACATAGATCATGTCGCACCCTAAATATACATCCATTCATTAATATATGCTTGATTAAAGTCCAGAGAAAAGAAATTTCTTTATTTTTATTTCTTTATTTTATTTTATTTTATTCATGTAAGAATTGTTTTGATCAAGCTCTTTCCGCTATTTGGTAATAGTAATGATGTAATAAGGATTTAGAGAAGGGCTATGCAAGAAATTTCCAGTCTGCGTTTCTTTCTTTATGGACATTATTAATACACTGACGGAACGGAATAGTTGAAAGAAAGGGAATGGCAAACATGTTTTGCTCTCAGAAAAAGTATTATACTGCTAAGTCATACGCAAAATTATATGTACATATACACATGTGCTATACAGAGAAACTATAACACATGTATACAACAACAAGCAGTGTGTTTCTATAACACTATCTTTCTAAGTCATTTTCACTCATTTGAGGCTGAGTTGAATTAAACTGATTAAAATAAATATTTATACCTTCATACGCACATAATGTTAGATATATTCTCTGCTCAGAGAACAAAAGCGTGACGAATTAAAGAGGTTGTGAGCTATTGTGAGTTCAATCCCTGAGTCGAGTAGTATAGATTCTGATTCAGTGGAAGTAGTGCTACCAATTACAGAGCAGATTTAGAAAAAGAAAACGAGATATCTTCAAATTTCGTCCTGATACACTTTGAAGAGCTCCTGAATTTTGACGTAATCATTTGAGTTTCCATTGGTCTTTTAATCGTTACACTGCAAGAGTATGTTATATACTGCCGCTGGATCTTGACAGACAACGAGGAACACGTATATATCAAAAAATATTTTTTTATTTTTTTATTCTCCGTCGGTGACGCTTGTGTGGAGCAGGAGGGCAGCCGGAAAATGTCGCGCACACAAAGAGGCCGTCGGGAGTCAGAAGCTAGAGGGAGTTCTCTCTGTCTTCAGTCAAAATTTCTAGACTTTATATAGTCTTAAAACTCTCACACTTTTTTGCTTTTTCGGGTTGTCACTTTGTTGACGTCATTTACGACCGGATATTTCTGTCAGTCACACCCGGCAGTCAATTGCTCTTCAAGCCGGTTGTCGCTTTTTTCATCTACGGCCGGATATATCTGTCAATCACCCATGTTCTTTATTGACCACACCCGCGGCTGGATGTACCTGTCAATTGTATCTGCTGTTCAAGGTAATATATTACAAGTAGACGGAATAAAGAAAGAATGAATACAGGCATAATCATCTCCGGCATCTTTTTAATCATTTCAAGCAAGGCAATATAGCCCCTAATATGCAAAGGAATACTGATTGTGATAGAATACGTGAAAAAGAAAAACATTATTAAGATAAGAGAACAATAAAAGAACAGGAATTAAAAGAAAAGAAGATAACGATTGATATAGCATTCAAATGTTTGAAGATCAAACTTGACTGGAAAGTAAGAGGCTGGAAAAGAGTCAAACAAAGAAGTAGTGCGATAGAAGAAACTGTTAGCATAGAACTTACGGTTGCATCTAGCAATTTCAACTGTAAAATGACCTTAAATTTATGAAGTCAGGGTAACAAAGAGGAAAGCACCTCAGAACAATTACCATGGAAATATTTGTATAAAAGGCACAGAGTAACTACGTTGCGGCAATGAGAAAGTGACTTAAGTTGAGATGCCAGGTGAGGACTAATAACATTACATGTTCTTTGTATTTTATCTAGAATCTCTAAATACATAGTAAAAGCACCAGACCAGATGAGACCGTAATATTCAATGTATGAACCAATGGTAGAGTTATGTGTAAGATAGATTAGAAAATTTGTCTAGAGTGACACAGTGAACCAACGTTCCTTGCAACAAAACCTAGCAATTAATTCAATAAATCATTGCACTTCATGCCAGCGGAAAATGTTAGCCCGATGATTGAATAAGTAAATAAAGCTTATATATGCTAATATTAATAGATTATAAGAATTCAGTGAGAAATTGTCGCTGTTGTTTTATTTTATTTTATTTTATTTATTTATTTTTTAATTTTTTTATGACTTTTAATTCAGGGGAGACGTCTTGTATCACATAAATCGATGAGTGTAACTGTGATTGGCACAGAAAGTTAATTCAGTAAGCCAAGTTCAAATGTGTTGCGCTCACTTTCGCATAAATACTATTAGGAACGACATGAATACATTTCTTCTTACCCCAGCAGAGTAAACTGGGCTCTATAGTCTGAGTGTAAGTCCCTCTGATAAAAAGGACTATTTTGATTCCAAAACCGTTGAAAGTGCAATGTTAAATCACTTAAAACTTTCCCAGGAGTCATGGCAACACACACATGAAAATGAAAATAAAAACTGTTGATGTCGCTTACATTGTGAAGTGAGATGGCATTAAAGAAATGAAATCAGAGGGTCTTTTTATTTAACACATTTACAAACTATCTCTCCTCATTTAGAAAGAATCTTCACATTGTAAAATGCAATTTTACTGTCCAGTAATATATATATATATATATATATATATAAACCAAAAAATACAGACGCCATTTTGTCTCTGGCTTCGACAACGTCAGATTAACTACGCGAACATGTCTGTATTTTATTACATGATTGATATGGCGAACGGCCATTTTGCTGCCCCGAATGACGACTTCTCTGTCTGTCTGTTTGTCTATCTATCTGTCTGTCTCCCTCTCTCTTTCTTTCTTTTTTTCTATCTCTCTTTGAAAGATAGAAAAAAAACTGCTTGAAACACTTCAAAAACGAACATAAAATTCATCAATAACGTAAGTCAATAATAACAAAATGACATTCCAGTTTAAGAGACTATCCGATATCAAGTATTATGTGATGCGTTTCCACGTGCTTCTCCTCCAACTTCCCTCCCCCTTCACACACACGAACGTGTGATGCGTTGTTTGGTCGTGACACTCTGATACTTTAGTTGACTAGTAATCCATCCTGATAACTGACAAAGTGATGGCGCTTAACAGCGTTATAGTAGCCTGGAGATTTTTTTTACCGATATGGGTATTGGGAGGTTAGGCGAGGGCTTATTAATCGAGGGCCTTGTCAGCATCTAAAAGAAAAGCCGCCTGTAATGTCATCAGATAATCAGAGATTAAATAACTACATTTGAAAATGTAACAGAGAAGGACAAATGTTTTAGGTTATCCAAATCTTTCATTGCTTTCATTCAAAACACAAACACCTTTATTTAAAAGCTAATTTATTCAGAATCAAAGTACTTTTATTCTCGGCTATAAGTACCGTTATGATATGAATATAAATGTAGGAAGTAGGGATTATGTGACTATGGCGGACAAGTAATGATAGCACCTGAAAAGCATCATCGCGGGAGTCTGTTCCACAAAGTAGCGGTTCTAAAGACAAAAAAGCTGCTTTAGTTAAACTTCTTCCTGACTATTGAAATTTGGAAGGCGTGAATTTGATTAGATTTCACGAATCTATCATAATGGGTCTTAGCTGTAAAGGTTTGAATTAGCAGAACTAAAGACTGAAGCTCATCCGAGCATTTACCATGGAAATAGTGATAGGCTAGTGACAGTCTTGCAAAGTTGCGTCTAGGTAAAAATTGCTGCAGGGTGGAAAATTATGTCATCCTCAACAAGGCCGCCAAAACGATTAAGTTTGGAAAGTGAGGATGAGGCATTTCCAGCCCAGATGTGGCAGTATTATTTCATTTTTGTTTTAATCTGATTCATTTTAAATATAAAACATGGCAGAAGAAGTCGAGTGCTTTCTTGGGCTGTCCAGTGTCCAAGGAGCTGGCCATTTTCCAGCAACTATGGCTATGGATCGTATATATGAGTTTCATTCAAGGTCTGGAATTAATATTTTGGATATGCCTAAAAACGAAATAACAGTGTTAAAATTTGGTACATGCCACATAATATAAGGTCAGGTCATCTTTCATTTTAAACAAATTTGGGAGAAACACATGTCGATACAAACTACGGCGAATTGCTATAACGATTTAATAAGCGTAGCTTAAATGTAGCACGAGTCTGAAAGTACGAGGGTCATTCAATAAATAAGGTGAATTTTTCAGTATAATGTCATCTAATACAGATAGGAGCTTACTTTTTGTTTTTTGAATTTTTTTTCCTTAATTTCTTTTTCAAAGGGATTTAATTTTTTTTTTTCTTTTTGCAGATTGAAAAAAACTTTGAGAGTTTTGGAGATCAACAAAGATGGCCGACCAAGAAGCATGCTCCAGGATTGAACAGAGGTCAGTTATCAAGTTTTTGGTTGATGAAGGGTACAAACCAGTTGAAATTCATAGGAGAATGTCAACTGTGTATGGTGCCACATGTTTCAGCCAAAAAAGTCTACAAGTGAGCTAAATTGTTTAAAGAAGACGAAGCAGTGTTGAGGATGAAGACAGGCCTGGGAAGCCTGCAGAAGTGAGGTCTCCTGAGGTGATCAAATCAGTCAATGACCTCATTCAGTCTGACAGAAGGGTGACAGTGGATGACATTGCAAGGACTTTGAGTCTATCTGTTGAGACAGCACATAAAATTGTCCATGATGATCTTGCCTACTCGAAGGTCAGCTGCCGGTGGGTGCTAAAGATGCTCACTGCAGAGCACAAACAGGGAACTGCTCTCTCATCCCCCTTACAGCCCAGACCTTGCCCCTCCAGACTTTCACCTGTTTGGTCCCTTGAAAGCGTTCACAAGAGGCACGAAGTTTGAAAGTGACGATGAAGTCAAAAGTGCTGTGAGCGATTGGCTGAGACATCAGTCCAAAGATTTTTACGCTGAGGGAATACGGAAGCTTGTGCACAGATGGGAAAACTGTGTGACACTGCCGGGAGTCTATGTTGAAAATTTTTTTTAAAAAAGTAAGCTTCTATTTGTATTAGAAGTCCTTATACCGAAAATTTCACTTTATTTATTGAATGACCCTCGTATGAAGCACCCAGTGAAGATCGAACTTGCAACGAATGACTATATCCTTTTTAAGGAGATAACGGGAAATAATACCTTTGTGTTAGTTCTTATGATACAATATTGCTGGTTTATATTGTGAATAAACGATTTATCCACTATGTAACTACCTAAGAAGTATTCACGAAAACCTTACTCTTTGAATACACGGCAAACTTGAACCTTCGTAACCCCCTTAAAAATATGTCAAAAGGACAATTTTTCCATTGACACCGCTATTATTTTAACTATCTTAACCCCTAGGCATTGCGTTATTTGTTTTTGTTTTCTTTTGTTTTTTTAATCGATGATCAGAATTGTAATAAAACCTAAGCATATGAAAGTGAGTTTATACATTTTTTGTTCTTGAGAATTGACAACAAAAATTTTAAAAAACTCTTTATTATATTTATTATTTATGTTGGAATGGACGGCAAAACATCGGCTAATTGCCAATTGATTTTACCTTTATAAAATGGTCGATAATAAGGATTCCTTTAGAGTTGCTTAACGTATTTTAAGAATTTAACAGATGTTCATAAATTTATGAACAAATTTGTTTTCATATTTATTTCTTTACAAATTGGTAAGTGATAAATATTGCTGTTATGTTTTGCATTTCTTTGCGTGTAGTAATATTCGTAGCGCATCACTCCGTATCCTTTGAGGCGACAGAGTTTTTCCTCCCTCACTTCTCCAGTTATTTATACTTGTCTACTAATCTGCATACGATACTACGCCTCCCTGAATCGGAGAGGTCGTACACCCTTGTTCTTTTTTTTTGTTTTGTTTTGTTTTTTTACTACTCCTGTTTATTTTCGTATTCTGTTGTCCTTCCTCTTGTCTTTCTTGTTTACTCCTTAAAGTTGGTCTCATTTTTTTCTTCATATTTGTCTGTCTTGTTATTCTCACTTTCTTCCATTTCCTGCTCTGTTCCACTTTCGTAAATTTTTGCCTCTTCTTGTTGCTGACCTTTCATTTCTACATTATCCAGTTCGTTTCTGCTTCTGAACTGATCTGCATGTGCCAGTATTTTATCCCTTTTTTATCAAGAAATTTACTTCTGGATTTGCCTTTTTTATTATTTCTATACTATACATTTTCTTTCGTTGCAAGCGGCTTAGTTATGGGGGCTCTGATTTGTCTCCCCATTAATGCCAAAAGGCTCAGTTTCTTTTCAGCATGTGAAATGGATCTGTAACTGAGGAGCATTTTTAGTAAATATGCTTCTATGCTTTCATTAAATGATGAGAGTTCAATACCATTTTCGCCTTTTGTACCATTCTTTCCGCAATGCTATTAGGTTGTGGGTGATATGGTGGTGTCTTGTATGGGATGCATCCAGCTTGTTTTGTGGTGATACCGACCGAGCAAAAGCGAGAGATCGGATGTTGGTTCTATGCTGACCAGAAAGCGAATGCACAAAACGCGTCGTTGCGCATCCGAGTTCGCGCAGATGTTCCGGGTGAAAAATAAAAATTAATCAAATTCAAATTTCCATTTCGCGAGCCTACGCGAATTTTATTTACCATCCAATGGGAAGCCCAGAATCAAATTCAAGTATGAAATTCTAAACGAGCTTCTGATCCAAAAAGCAGATATAAAAAGCCGAGACAAAGCATCGTCAGACAGACCGGCGGAGACGAGTTGATTAGTTTCTCCCTTGACTTAAGTCGAGCGGCTACTATGATGACCTCTTTCCTTCACCCTGTCTCAAAAGCACTTATTGACATCAGGAGTGACTGCTTCAAAGACATTCCTCAAAAGTACTTACTGACCTTAGAAGCGGCAACTTCAAAATGAACATCCCCTTACCTACAAGACGCTTTCACACTCCTAAGCCTTTTATCTTTTTCAGCATTATATTTTCCATGAATATTCTAGCCTCCGTTGGACCTTTATTCCAGGTATTGCTTTAATTGTAAAACATTAATTGAAATGTGTATATATAAATGTTATTTTATACTTAAATTGCCTTTCTTGATTTTATAATAATTTTATGAATTATAGTGGGCTATCTTCCCTCAATACCAAATTCCGTTAACCTGCTACGGTATACAATTACCCTTCACTAGAACGGAATCCTACTACAACTAGAAAAAGAATAAATGGAACTTTGTCTGTGTGTGTGTGTGTGTGTGTGTGTGTGTGTGTGTGTGTGTGTGTGTGTGTGTGTCCGTTACCTATAGACCCCGAAACGGCTGAACCGATTTTCTTGAAAATTTACACAGTTGTACTATAAGCGTCTGTGAGTGTTCTTAGATAGGTTTTGTGTCGAGGTACCCCCGATAAATATCGAAAATCGATAATCGAAAAAATCGGGTTATAGAAGGAGTGGTCCGATATCATTTTTTATGTCTATGAATGTATCAATGTATAGTATTTTGATTAAAATCGGACCACTCCTTCTATAACCCAATTTTTTCAATTATCGATTTTCGATATTTATCGGGGGTAACTCGACACAAAACCTAGCTAAGAACACTCACAGACGCTTATAGTACAACTGTGTAAATTTTCAAGAAAATCGGTTCAGCCGTTTCGGGGTCTATAGGTAACGGATATACACACACACATACACACACACACACACAAACAAAGTTCCATTTATAAATAAGTTTAGATAGATTTAGATAGATGAATAAAAAATTATTTTCATATTTATTTCTTTATAAATTGGTAAATGATAAATATTACATTGCATTAGTTTTAATTGCATTAGTGTTTAGAATGTTGTCAATATCAAATTGTTCTTGTAAATGAGCAATCTGATAAATAAATAGTGTTTAATATTTTTGTTGTAAATTCTCAGGAAGAAAAAATGCATAAATTCACTTTCAACATATGTTTAGATTTTATTACAATTCTAATGATCGATTTTAAAAACAATAAACATTGTCGAGAAGTGGGGGTAGTTAAGATAATAGCGAGGGCAAGGCAAAACCATTCTTTTGACACACAGTTTTTTGTTTTTTATTTTTATTTTTTTGTTTTTTGCATGCACGAAGGTTCAAGTTTATCGAATACATACATTACTTATAAATGTAAGAAAATAATGCGTTTGTTTTTGTTTTTTGGGGTTTTTTTCTCACTTATACAATGGTTCGATTCTCACAGATAGACAAGCGGGCACAAAGGGTTAAATATAAACTTAAAAAAACTAAATGCATGTTCATCAGCAACAAGTCAGTCAGTTAAGTGCCATACATGATACATCGCTTGGGCGATCATGTCTCGAAAGAGACATGACTGACTGGGCAGAAGATTATCCCGCAGTAGGGTGCCATTGCTTTCTGCGGTAGACTGGTTGCCGACCAAGGCTATAGAACACAATCTGTCCTGCTATTTAACCCATAACTGGAAGGAAGAGACGGATTAATACCTTTCCCAAGGGTATTTGCGCGTAAGTGAATACAATGGATTCAACTAGAATTCGAACTCGGCTCCACGGTTTCTCGTTCCGAGCCGATATCCACTGTACCACAACGCACATCTCCGCAACAAGAGGATCCCAAAATGCCAACTACAGGACAAGGATACTAAAATCAAACCGGTGCAGAAATTTAAATACCTGGGGAGGGTTCTGACGGAGGATGGGAATTGCGATACTGAGATCCGAAGGCGCACTGACATGGCTATGGACGCATTTCAAAAGCTAAGCAGAGTAGAGAGACAGGAATATTTCATTGGAGACAAAGAAAAGAGAACTGGACTGTTATGTGATATCTGTCCTCCTTTATGGCAGCGAATGCTGGACGATCTCCTCAAAGGTGAAGGAGAGACTTAACAACAGAAAATGTGGTTCTACAGAAGGATGCTGATGTGATCGAACTTGTGAGCAACGACAAGGTTTTTGAGAAGATGCAAACCAAAAGTAAACTTATACTTAGCACCAGGAAGAGATTACTGAGGTTTCTGGGACACTTAATGAGGAAGGAGGGCTTGGAAAATTTAATACTCACAGAATGGATAGAAGGAAAGTAGCGCGAGACATACTTGATGGGCTTGAGCAAGTAGATGACGGAGCAGGGTTTGGGAGAGATACCAAGAGGAAGAGTGACAAGGGGCATGAGCAAGCGGAATCCATGATCGCTTACGTCCTGAAAGGACACGGCACATAAAGAAGAAGAATATTAAATGCTTTTATCAAGTTATTTAACCGAGAAAAAAAAAAAGAGGGCACATTCTTTATCTATAAAGATTTCTCGAATTTTCAGGCCGGTAAACGAAATAAAATACTATTTAAAACGTCTACTTTGATATGGATATCCACTAAAATTAACGTTTAAAATTTTAAAAAAACTATATTAATGTATACTTTTAAAATGTTCGTTTGTAAAAAGCCATAATACAATTTTGTACTAGCCATAGATTATTCAAAAACGTATTTTAGAATAATGAAATTTTAAAATCGGTAATCAATTATTTTGTATTACAAATGCAGTGCATTTGCAAGCGTTTGATAAACGGTGACATTTTGTGGATAATTGATACTTGTTGTGAACAATCTCGAAAATGTCGTCCGTGTCGTTAAACACCTTTTGAATTGCATCTCTGAAATATGAGACACGGTGAAATGACTTGATAAAACATGCCCAACTCTTATTGTCAAATCCGTAAAGGGATCATAATTAAAATGTTTACCGCGTTTAATGTTGATGCGCGCGTACACACAGAGTAAAAAAAAAAGCAGCAGCAGTAACAACAACAACAACAACTAAAAGTCTGTGGTATATTGTATATTGATAAATGTCATAAGGTTATGGGGACCGAACCCCGAATAACCTTACTTGTTTGGCGTACCGTCAGCAGACATGGCGCGACGTTAATAGCCCTAAATACCATCTAAGTTCAAAGGTCGCTTCCGCACATTCATTTTCCTAAGTCCTAAATAACACAAGAAAAATAAAATAAAATCAAAACGTACACCATTCCTCAATGGTAAGTAATTGCAGGATTTGTCGCACATTTCATAAAGATATCGATACTTAGTTAGCTTATCTTAGTAAGGCACAAGGCCAAAAGTGTTGGAAAGCTCAATACAATAGTTATCAATAGTTATAATCTCATTAACCATAAACCACGGCAAATGGCCCATTTTATTGAGATTTGATCTGAGCTTCACGTTGCAACACAAGTCTGAATAAAGGGAGATTTGAAGCAAGAAGGTTGTGTTGCGCTAGTGACGAGGCCGGAACTTGAACTCAGTTCGCCGATCCCACTACCACGTCGACAACCGTTACCTGCACTTATTCGATGTATTTATCCCTATATCCACTCGAAGAGAATATTTTACAAAACCGTTTTCTTTTAAGTCGAAATCCAATGCGTACAAGAGATTGGGCACAAAAATTGATCTCTCTCTCTCTCTCTCTCTCTCTCTCTCTCTCTCTCTCTCTCTCTCTCGCCAGTCCATAGTTACCAAGGACCAACCCTGACTCTCACACTTACAACGGAATAGGAGAGGTGCTACTCAGTGAATGTATGACCCCGAGAGCTAGTTACATTATACATATTTTTCAGTCAGTCAGTTAAGTGCCATACGTGATACACGCTTTGGGCGATCATGTCTCGAAAGATACATGATTGACTGGACAGAAGATTATCCCGCAGTAGGTTGTCATTGCTTTCTACGGTAGACTGTTTGCCAGCTAAGGCTATAAAAACCAATCTATCCTATTATTTAACCCATAACTGGAGGGAAAAGACGGATTAATATATTTCCCAAGGGTATTTGTGCGTGAGTGAATGAAAGGAATTCAACTGGAATTCGAACACGACACCCTGATTTGTCGTTTCGAGTCGATATCCACTGCATCACAACGCACATGTTTTGCCAAAAATGATGTTTTTAATCATGCTAAAGTTAGGGAACCTCGGCGTGGTGTAATGGTCAGCAAGCTTTTCTGGCTAGAACCTATTACAACTGAGTAGTGAGTTCGATCCTCACTGGGTACTCCATACTTTCGGCCTTGTGCCACATCTAAGCAGTGCTTAGAAATGAACTTAAGTTGTTAAAGCAAGCATAACGACTTGAAAAAATTTATACTCAAAGAACATATTGAAAGCAAGAGGGACAGAGGTAAACTACGCATGGCCTACCTAGGAAGATTGAGCAAATGGATGGCGGATTAGTGGTTAGGAGAGATTATCCCGCAGTAGGGTGGCATTGCTTTCTGCTGTAGACTGGTCGCCAGCCAAGGCTATAGAACCCAATCTGTCCTGTTATTCAACCCCTAACTGGGGGGAAAAGACGGATTAATAACTTTCCCAACGTTATTTGCGCGTAGGTAAATGCAATGAATTCAAATGGAATTCGAACTCGGCTTCCCGATTTCTCGTTCCGAGACGATATCCACTGCACCACAATGCACATCCTAGGAGAGATTACAAAACGATAAAAATTATTAAGAACTAACCAAGGACAGGAGATTGTGGGGAACCATCATCGCCAAAATTAACATATGATGTATTTATGCGTCATCGAACATTGGGGAGCAATTTTCATAGATTTTTCTAATCTTTGTACTCGAAAAGAAAATTTTTAAAAATTACTTTTAATAAAACGAACGAACGAATTGTTAAGTTCGCCCGTCAGTCGGTAAAGAACAGGTACAATTTGAAAACCGCCAGTTTTAAAAATAAGAAATGACATAAGTATAAAAGACAAATTTCAAAGCACCTTTGGATCTCTGCGTCACATTTTCCATTACCTGTCTCGACCCTTTTTGTTTTTCTATTTGCCATGTCCCTTCAGGACATGGGCGATCATGCCCTTCCACATTTCCCTATCCCTAGTACCTCTTAACACGCTTACCCTTCAAAACCCCGCTCTGCCATTCATTTGATCAAGCCCACCAAGTATGTTACGCGTTGCTTCCTTGTCTCTCTTTCCTGCTATCTGACCTGTGAGTATTAGATTTTCCAGGCCCTTTTTCCTAATTACACGTCCCAGAAACTTCAGCTGTCTTTTCCTGATGTTAAATATTTTTCGTTTCAATCCGCTCTAAAACCTCATCATTGCTAACATGCTCGATCCATGGTATCTTCAGCATCCTTCTGTAGAATCCCATTTCGGTTGCTTCAAGTCTTCCCTTAATGTTGGTGAGATTGTCCAGCATTCGCTGCCAGACTGAAGAACAGATATCACATGACAATCCAACACTCTCTTCTTTGCTTCTAGCGAAAGTTTCCTGTCTCAATATTCTAGTTAGCTTCTGAAATATATATAGTTAAACATCTGTACCTGCTTGATTTTGATGACCCTAATTCGTAGCTCACGCCTTGGAGTGTCCTTTGTACTGATGACCATACATTCTGTTTTCTTTCAGTTAATAGTTAGTTTTTTTCTTCTTGCCTTCCGTTACTGTGTTGTCTAAGGGCTCTTGAATATTCCGCTCTTAATTTGCCCTCAATACAATGTCATCTGAGTATCATATATCGTTAACATTGTTCCCGCTGGTAATAAATCCTGATGGGAATTCTACTTTGAGGGTTACCACCCAAATGACTTATCCAAGACGACGTTATTTGGCGCTATTGAACAACTAAATGTTTGTTTGCGTGCGGGATCCACAGAACCGCTAGTTTTGAACGTTTTCTTTCTTTTACATACACACTAGTGTATTTTCTCTCCTTCGTTACTAGGTTATTTAAAAATACATGAAAATATCGCCTTTCTTTTCACCTCTACTAACAATGACGACCCGTCATTTACAGGTTCAAATGTGTCTTAAGTTAAACTAGAAGCAGTAGCGCAAACATTTTTGATCACCTCGCAGCATAAAGTTGAATGAATCCGAAAAGAAAGACCCCTGTTTTTACGCTTCAATCAATATTTTTTGGAATGGAGAGATAATTTACTCTAATTGTTTTCTTTTCGCATGTAGGCTGTTTGTTCCGTGTAACTGTTACGAATTATTCCATCGTCCGGTTCACACTCCTCTCCGTTTTTTTTTGTTTTGTTTTGTTTTTTTGTTTTTTTGTTTTGTTTTTTTTTTGTTTTTTGTTTTGTTTTTTTTTTGTTCTTTTTTTCAGAAGTAGAAGTTTATCACTTGGTTTCTGTTGATGATTCGGTTTCTGCCTCCTTCTAATGCCTTTTCCATCATGTATTCAACCTGTACAGCGAAAAAATTCTGACAGGGCTAGAATCTTTGACAGGATTTGTCATTGACGGCCAAAATTTCAACAATATAAGATATGCAGATGACACAGTGCTGATAGCAGACGCAGAAAGGAAAATGCATCAAGAGAAAGCGAAAAGAAAGATGATCAGCAAAAAAACAAAAAACAAAAAAAAAACGTCAATTACAGGTTGGAGAAGTAAAATTTTAAAACAAAATTTAATACCTGGGAAGTGTTGTGACTGAAGGTGGAAAGTATGACACTGAGATCCGGAGAAGCATTGAATTGGCCAAGAACGCATTTCAAAAGTTAACCAGAGTTCTGAAAGACATGAAGATATCATTAGAAAGAAAGAAAAGAGTGCTGGATTGCTATGTGATATCTGTTCTTCTATATGGCAGTCAGGGCCGTAGCTGATGCTAAAAAAAAAACACCGGGCACAGAGAAAATTGCCCGGATTTATTAGTTGACAATGTGATGACATCATCAGTGTCATCCGTTTCCAGAAACTATGATTTTTGCGGATTTTTTCGGCTATCCCAATGGAAATTAGGCACAGAACGTGAACGAAAGCAGGAAATCGGGTTCGTACTTTCTGAGTATAACCAGTCTTTTCTCCAAAAATTAATAAATAAACAGATTTTTACTGCGTTCATTCAGATGTTTTCTTCGGTTTTCTTTCTTTCTTTCTTTCTTTCTTTCTTCGTGAATTGTTTAGTTTGATTTCTGACGAAGAATGTCTTCGTCAGAAATCAAAAGAAAGAAAGAAAACCGAAGAAAACATCTGAATGAACGCAGTAAAAATCTGTTTATTTATTAATTTTTGGAGAAAAAACTGGTTATACTCAGAAAGTACGAACCCGATTTCCTGCTTTCGTTCACGTTCTGTGCCGAATTTCCATTGGGATAGCCGAAAAAATCCGCAAAAATCATAGTTTCTGGAAACGGATGACACTGATGATGTCATCACATTGTCAACTAATAAATCCGGGCAATTTTCTCTGTGCCCGGTGTTTTTTTCCTTGCCCAGATTTTCACAATGATTGCACGGATTGGCCCGGACCCGTGCCCGGTGTGCCCGGTGTGCCCGGTAGTCAGATACGACCATGACGGCAGCGAATGTTGAACGATCTCTTCAAGAATGAAGAGGTTGTTCAAAGTAACAGCAATATAATTCTACAGAAGGATGCTGAGGATACGATTGACCGAGCAAAGACAAAGTGCTGAAGAGGATGCAAACGAGAAGAAAACTCATACTTAGCATCAGGAAGAGACAGCTGAGGTTTCTGAAACACGTAATGAGGAAGGAGGTTTTGGAGAATCTAATACTCACAGGACGGATAGAGGAAAAGTGGGGCATAGGAAAGCAGTGCGAAATATATTTGATGGGCTTGAGCAAATGAATGGTGGAGCGGGGTTTAGGAAAGATACCAAGAGGAAAAATATTAAAAGCGACAAGGGGCGAGGGGCGAGGGCAAGTCAGTCAGTTAAGTGCCATACGTGATACACGCTTGGGTGATCATGTCCAAAGAGGCATGACTGACTGGGCAGAAGATTATCCCGCAGTAGGTTGCCATTGCTTTCTGTGGTAGACTGGTTGCCGACCACGGCTATAGAACCCAATCTGCCCTGCTATTTAACCCATAACTGGAAGGAAGAGACGGATTAATACCTTTCCTAAGGGTATTTGCGCGTAAGTGAATACAATGGATTCGAACTGGAATTCGAACTCGGTTTCTCGTTCCGAGCCTATATCCACTGTACCACAACGCACATCCGGGGCAAGTAGAAATCCATAATCACCTACATTCTGAAAGGATACGAGACATAAAAAAGAAAGGGATCAGACTTATATATGCGTAACACCCTACAAGTTTTTTCCCGTATTTCCACCTCATCTACAATTATGCATCATTAAGTGATATAAACAAAATATTAAACGCAGATAATCTCAAATTTCCTGAGATATATGGCGCACAAAAATTAATTCTAATATCTGAAAATTTGTACTAAAACTTATATCTAAATACTTTAAACTGCATGCACAAAAGTTAAATAGAAGAAAAATGTAATCAATTAAAAAAGGGGGGGCGTTCTCTCATCTGTGCATAAAATTCAAACAATACATCAGTTGGGATTTGTTTTTATTGTGCGGCCTTTTGATTACACCCATGTTTAGGTGCGAATAAGTGAATCTTAAAACGACATATACTGTTCAGTATTTCATTAGCACAAGATTTTAAAATCTCCATCTTTAATTTTTTTATAAGATTATATGGACTTTTAAAATAAATGTCGTTTAAAGGCTTTATTCACCAAATTTTTGCTTTAATATTTTCGCTAAACCACTCTTGCTAAATTTATCGGATTTTCGTGTTTTCTTTGTCATTGTCATAACAGCTGTTCAAGCTAGGTACCTTCACCTGTAGGTACCTTCACCTGTAGGTACCTTAACTCCATTTTCGATACCTAACTTTTAAATTGAATTTTGAAAATAAAAAAAACGTTTCCCTGAAACGTTAGTTTTAGCTTAATTGAAAGCTAAATGATTAAATTTACTATTTCTAGTAAGCAAAATACTCGGGTGTATTTTAAACAGAAAATATATTCATTGGAATCTAAAAGTTTGAGATTTTTTTATTTTACATTTTTCGGTCATTTTTTGGGCAATCGGCACATCTGTAAACAAAAGTTAATTCTCAGTTTTAAAAAGTCTTGCAAAAAAAAAATGCATCTCTCGCGCGTTATTTTTGGAAAATTAGCAAATTTAAAGTTAAATTAATCTGATTTGAAACAAATATTACTTGTTTATAGCATGAAATTTAGAATAAAAGTATTTCATAATCAGAAAGGTCCGACTTGTTGACCTTTCAAGTAGGCGATGATAACCCTCTGACATAAATCAGTTCACACATTTCAAAGTATGATGACCAAAAATTGACATAATTCAATTTAACATTTTATAAGGGGAATAACCCTTGAAACATTTGACTTTTAATGATAATTCTCTTATAAGTTTCTATAGTAGAAAAAAATGTGCAGTTTAATATAAATAAATTAAAAAATTTAATCATTTTAAAAATCTTAATTCTAAATGATTTGTATTAACTGTTCAATTTTTGATTTGTAAATAAAGTCTTTATTTAATAAATTAATAACATTATTTAATAAATTAAAATAACACTGAGTAACTGGATGAAATTAAAATAAAATAACACTGAGTAACTGGATGAAATTTAAATGATTTTTGAAACTTTAATTAGCAAAGAAAAAATGAAATCAGTTCTTATAAAAATTTATTATTCATCGAATTTTTTCTTCTTCAGAATATGGTATCCTAAAATTATATTATTTATAAAATCAATTAAAAGTTTATCTATATTAAAATAGAGTAGTTTTAATGCATTTTTGATTTTACTATTCGGAGCAGATTTTCGGGAAAAAAAAAACAAAAAAAAACATTACATGATTTACATTCTACAATGAGTCCTGCATTTAAATAATTTCTTAAAAATTGGAATAGATAATGTATTTCTAGAAGTTTTATGCAATTAATTGGAATGGGGGTAACAGGTGTAAAAAAAATTACAAAGGTTTTCTAAAAATATTAATTGCATAAATAATTTAATTCATTTGTGAATAAGTCCTGAAAGTTTCATTAAAATCAGACAATTAGTTGATTTTTGCAAGAATTTTCAAATTAATGTGTCTTTCAACGCCAAAAAACGACTTATGTAATATTACGCTTTCTTTAGTAGTCACATTATGTAAACATAGTGTGAATCGCTGATGAAAATTAAATAAGAAATTTTAACTGTAATTTTGAACGTGTTAGAAAGGAATAAAATAATTTTTTTGAATTATTGATAACAAAAATTTGATCTTTCCTCTTAATATGTAGATATAGGGTGCGTGTTTCTTTCATCAGTCGTGGGGCACCACTGAAGCTGTGGGGTGCGTATTCTTTTCAACCGTCGGGGGTCACCACTCTAGAAGTGGAGTGCGTGTTGCGTGTTCTTTTCAAACGTCGGGGGTCACCAATGTAGCCGTAGGGAAATGGTTAATGTTTCTTGATTCGGCCTTGTGTCAGACTTAACCGAACTCCCTACAGCTTACAAGTTTTATCCATAATTATCATCTTCAGAATAATCAGAAGGTTTTCATCGTTATCAGAAGGTTGGTTGTCGGCATATGTGAAATTGTGTGGAATAGTGTAAGGATAAGGAATTTTAAAATAGAAATTTATTAAAAGGAAAGAATAACACAAGTTGTAGGAGTTAATGTGCAATTAAAAACATTATTAAGAAGTTAAGGGTAGAGTTCGCGTTCAATGATAAAGTTATGGGTATCAAGATTTGTAGAAAATGTTCATAGTAGTAATTTTTGAAAGAGTATATGCGTACGTACGTATGTATGTGTTAGTTTGGTAGGAATGTCTTTGGATTGCGAAGAAGTAAAAGGGATCAGCAGAAGGAAAGAGAAAGAGGACAAATGTTCGGGTCAGCTTAAAGCTTATCTCGTTACATTTTAGCTGTTTCGTCTCGTGACTCCCATCTGACTGACTGACTGACTGACTGACGCTGATCAAGCTATTTATATAGTCCTTTAGAATTTCGCACTGACTCGCGAAGTCGTTAAGTCTTGCAAGTCGCTCCCATTGGTCAGCAAATCAGTTTAACACCTACTTGCGAAATCTAGTTTCGATTTTTTTTTTTTAAGCATATGGTCAATCCTTTTTCTATTTGGGAAAAACCAGGATTTCGCACGTCATTGTGAATTTTTGTAAAAGTGAAGAAGAAGGTTGATTTTAACTCTTAATTTCCTATCCCACTACAGATAATAACATAAATATTTTGATGATAAAACTTTGTTTTTATTATGTGTGAGCTCTTTTAACATCACGCTATACTGTTATTTTCGGCAGTTGCATGAAGGTACCTAGTAGGGATATTATTATTAATAAATTAAATAATAAATTTAAATAATTAAGAATAATAGATATCATAAATAAATAAAATGAATAAAAGAATAAAAAAATTCCCCAGCATGCAACAAAAAACTTTCCCGCCTATGAAACAGATTCTTCACACCTAAAAACGCCCAAGACATTCTCTTTCGCAACCAGACTTAAAAGAGAAGAAGACATATGTTTCATTTCCTTTCATGGTACTTTGTTGTCATACAACGAAGTGTTTTGTATTTTTTTTTTTTTTGTTCTGTTTGTTTTGTTTTTTTCCTTTTTTTCTTTTTTGTTTGTTTGTTTGTTTGTTTGTTTTGTTTAGTTTTTTTTGTTTTTTTTTGTGTTTTTTTCACATTCAAACCTTATCACTCCTTAACTGGATACACACCCTAATGCAATAAATCAATAAAATATATTTTCAATTTTACCACTTTAATAGGCTTTCACTTTTTACTTCTTTATTGGTTCTTATTCTTTGAACAAGACTTTATATCTGCTGATAAGAGGTGAGTGACACCACGAGCCTCAATGTTGATGGAGGTGACATGGTTTCAAAAACAGTGACAAGGAGGTCAATTCAAAAAAATAACTGATAAGCAACTAGTGATTTCAGAAAGATCATAAAGCTTTTATATAGGCTGCTGAAAAAATTTTCAATGTTTACTAACTAAATTTTATTGGTATTTACATTTTTATTATTTCAATCAAATATGAGGTGAAAGTGTTTTACAAATTTAAACATTTGATAGCCTATTAACGATAAACACGGTAATCAAAGATACTCGCAAACTTCTGTCATAGTTGTTTACAGTTAATATATATAAAACAGTATTTGTTGTTCAAAAGGATCGAAAGTGCAATATTTATGAGTATACTACTCGCGGGTTCCTAAATATTTTATTTTTTGCGTTTTCTGCAATTCCTTTACTTTAAAGTAATTTTAAAAGGAAACAGTGAAGATACATATCTTCAAGCAGTTTAATTTTTGCTTTTTTATTACTAAAGAATTAATTTAAATCTGTCATATATATTTATTGTAGTGAACAGGAAGTTATCTCCTAAATGACTTAAAAGAGAAAAAAAAAGCACAAAAAATTTTCTTTTGTCCCCCTATTAAGACAGAATGACAATTTATGATAAAGGATGTGGGGTTTCATACATTGACACCCACACACACACACACACACACACACACACACACACACACACACACGCATGGTCACTCGGCGTCCACGTGATGACTTGTTCGTGCCTAAACGATGCCAATAAAAGCGAAGAACATCACGTGGTACGTCAGTTAGGATTTTGTCCCGGGACAAGAGCAGACATGTCTCCCTAACTCACACAAACACACGCGCACTAATTGCGGGTAGCAATTAGTGGCGCAAATTTCTTTTATTTTTCTTCTCACCGACATTAACACTATGCACATTAACTTTCCTTCAAACTGGACCTTACATAAAATAACTTTCTACACATAAATTCACATTTTTCCAACCTTCGTCAGTAGAAATCCACAGACTGACTAAGACTGCTACATTCGCATGTAAGTCTCTCTCTCTCTCTACTCAACGCACACACAGACACAGAACTTTGTCTTCTGTCTGACTTTCTTCATCAAGGATTTGGACTTTGAACTCTTTACGATAATCTTAACAATTGTTACAAACCTTTCTTTCAGCGAGAGAAAAAACTTCATACATCTTATTTTGTTCCTACGAACAGACGAAGGGGAATGACTCTTTCCTTTTCACTTTCTTATGCATGCTCTCTCAACCCCATGTAACCTTTGTCAATACATTGTTTTTCTGGTTACTTTCGCCTTACTCGTTCTTTCTTATTGTCTGTTTTATTTCACCATGACTAAGGTTACGTCGAGTCGACTCGTAAATCTAAATTAGTAAGTGGACGCTTCGTCAGCTACAAGGATCATCAGAAAAATAGAAAACAAATTACAACTCAGAAGACAAGAATTTTTTTAAATGACCAAAAAAAAAAGCAATAAGGCAGTAAAAACAAAGGTGCAACCACCTAAATAAGAAAAAATAAATAAATAACAAAAAAAAGGTGCAACTACTTAAATAAGAATAAATAAATAAGAAAAAAGGAAAAAAAAAAGGGAAAAAACCTAATTGCAAATTTGTCTCGGGAACACAGTAATTTTGAAGTTCGTTTTTACACAGTTCATTCTTGAGAAAATTTCTCAGAAATCATTTCGTTTTAGATAGTCAAACCTCAGGAGAAATTTATCTGGAACATTAAATTTCTCTCGTCTCATTGTAGTTGGCTGGTAAAAGAGGCTTTCTTAATGTTCTCTTGATATCAATGATTTCTTTAATGTTGACCTGCCTTCTTTTCTTCGTGTCAAAAGGTCTTCTCTCTTGCTTTCAAAAAGTCTTCTCGTAGTTACTGGCTTAAACTTTTATTGATACAAAAATTTAGACTCAACTTTGCTCTACTATTCGGAATGTTATTAGACCACATCTCTCATTGATCAATATATACGAAAAAAATAATTTCCATAAGTTTTGGTGGGCTTTCATCATTGGGCCGCAAAAGATATACATTTGTAATAAATTTCACACAAACCGTCTGGCCTACATAAAAATACACTTCTCTCAAAAGAACGTGCATAAAAAAAAACAACCTAAGCGATTATACGCTTAAACAAATTGATATTCTTAAAATAATAAAATATTTTTTTATAAGTTATTCCACACTCAGTAACTTCGTGTGTCTTATTAAATTTACTGCTTTGAATGGGATGAAATCGATTTTTTTTAATTATTCATTCATTCAACATTACTCTTTAAAAACTGAAGTTTCCAAAAGTTATTTCCCTTTATAGTAGCCTGGAAGAGTAATTTCCCTTGGGATATAAAACAAGTTCAAAATGTACGTTCAGATATAATTTGTAATACATATCATCACACATGTTACCGGATTTATGTGTCGATAAGCATAGATCAAATACAAATTTTAACTTCAGTTATTAAAACATTAATCGCCTGTGGTGTTTACAACATTTTCTACGAACCCGGAGTCATTAAATCATATCTATTGCGTTATCAAAATTTAATTCAGTCTATAGTAATATGAAAAGTAATTTAAAAAACAAATCAATATTTCTGGACGCTCTGACTATATTATACAACCTTGGCAGACGCTATTTCAAATGTTGATTTTCAAAGCAAGAACACTACCTGCTTGATAAATTTGGCCGATACAATCTTCCTCCTCCATGTTTTTGACCATCTGATGTATTTTATCGCCAGCATCTATCTGATAGAAGTTTTTTGTGAGCTGATGTTACCTCTTTGCAGGAGATATAGACAACGTATTTAGAGATCCGCTAACGGGTCAATAATTTGAATAAATGTCTATTTTATGTTCAATTTGTAGGCATTAAATTATTCATTTTTAATAATGTTATTTATCTGTTGAATATTAGCTGATTCGAATTCTAGTTAAATTCGCTGCATTCACTTGCGTGCAAATACCCTTAAGAAAGGCATGAATCCATCTCTTTTCCTTCCAGCAAGTTTGATTAGGTTCTATAGCAACCAGTCTGCCACAAAAAGAAATGGCAATATACTGCGGGAAAATCTTCTGCTTAGTCAGTCATGGATCAAGAGAGATATGATCACCAAAGCGTTTACCACTTAGCTGACTGAATACAGGGTGTGACAAAAAAATATGGTGTTCTCGAAAAATTGATGTTACTTTGTAGTCTAATAACATAGTCAATTCTCACTCAAATGCTCTCAAATTTTAACAAAATATATAAAAACTAAGTTCACTGTGCGAACTTCTCAATAACATTCTACTAGGAAGTTGGATCGAGCGCGCCAGTGATAATGACAAAATGCTGCTGATATGGCCACTACGTTCACCTAACATATAATCTTGCGATTTTTTAGATGGGGATATGTGAAAGGGTAGGTATATATACCCACTCTTCCTACAATACTAAAGGAACTTAATCATTGAGGCACTGGAAAGTGTTACGCGAGACATGCTATAGCGTATTTTGTTGAAGCTGGACTATCGACTTGACGTGTAACGTGTGTTGTGTCACAGGTGGTTCGCATAGTACACAATTCTGAGGCTTTGTAAGATTGGTTATAAAATTTACTTCCCTTTGAATATCTTGTTCGAATTGTGATAAATTAATCTTTTATTATACAACACGAAACCTATTTATTAGTACCTTGAATAAGTTATCACTGTTTTCCAACAGATAGCATTATCAGAACTGCTTACATGTATTTTCAGATGGTAACGAAACTATTAGGAAGTATTATGAGCAAGATTGAAATTCAGTGTATGTCATTTCGCCGAAGTGTAAACAACTTTGTTTTTCTTAGCGTTAAACATGTCGGATTTCGTGCCAAAGAAAGTGTGTGTGCGGTGAATTTTACTGCACTGCTTTATTTAAAAGAAATATGCAGCTGAAGTACACAGAATTATTGTTGAGACTTACGGAGACCATGCTCTATCGGAAACAACATGCAGAGATTGGTATCAGTCAGTTAAGTGCCATGCGCGATACACGCTTGGGCGTTCATGTCTCGAAAGAGACATGACTGACTGGGCAGAAGATTATCCCGCAGTAGGTTGCCATTGCTTTCTGCGGTAGACTGGTTGCCGACCAAGGCTATAGAACCCAATCTGTCCTATTATTTAACCCATAACTGGAGGGAAGAGACCGATTAATACCTTTCACAAGGGTATTTGCGCGTAAGTGAATGCAAGGAATTCAACTGGAATTCGAACTCGGTTCCCCCGATTTCTCGTTCCGAGCCGATATCCACTGCGCCACAACGGACATCCGCGGGACTGGTATAGACGCTTAAAAAATAATGATTTTGATGTTGAAAATAAAAAACGCTCTGGAGCACCGAAAAAGTTTTAAGACAAAGAATTGGAGGCATTACTTCATGAAAACTCGTGTCATGAGCAAGCTGAATTTGCAGAATTATTAGGAGTTTATCATGCAACAGTTTCGAAACGTTTGAAAGCATTAGAAATTATTCAAAAGCAAGGACATTGGGTGCCGTACGAGTTGAAGATGAGAGACGTCAAACAGTATTGTTACGTGGAAACAGCCGCTTCAACGGCAGAAAAGAAAAGATATTTTGCATCGTATCGTGACCGGTGATGAGAAATGGATACAATACGATAAGCTTAAGTGTAGAAGATCGTGGAGTAATTCCGGTCATCCATCAACATTGGCGGCAAAATATTCAGGGTTCAAAGCTTCTGCTCTGCATTTGGTGGGGTCAGCTGAGTGTAGTTTATTATGAGATGCTTAAACTGACCGAAATCATCACGGAAAACCACTATCGACTACAGTTTATGCGTTTGAGCCGAGCATTAAAGAAAAAAATTGGCCGCTTTACGAGCAGAAACACAATTAAGTGATTTTGCAACATGTCAAAGCTAGGGCACACGTTACAAAACCTACTTGGAAACGCTTAAATGGGAAGTCTTACTCCACCCGCTGTATTCACCAGATTTTACTCCGTCTGATTATCATTTGTCCCGATCGATGGCACATGGCCTGGCTGAGTAGCACTTTCATTCTCAAGAAAAATAAAAAAAAAATTTGTTGACTTGTGGTTAGCCTCGAAAGACGTGTTTTTTCAACGTGAAATTCAAATGCAGACAGAAAGATGGGAAAAGGTATTGGCTAGCGATGGACAATACTTTTAGTGACATTTTTCTTATTAATTTTTGTAGATAAAACATTACTTTTCATGAAAAATCAGCGAGAACTTATTCAAGGTCCTAATAATTTCGTCGGCCTGTGACATGTAGTTATTCGTATATTCATATTTTAAATGTCAATTTATTTTTGGACACCCACATCTTAAGCTGTCACCTGCGTGGTGCAAGTGAATTTAGGTAAGTGACAATGGTATCCTCATCTAGCTAATGTCTAATCATTTGTTTTTAGAGATTGAACTGGCACACACCATGCTGTATATTTTTTAAGACTGTCAAATTTTTAATTGAGTTTTTCGTGGTAATTCCATGTTACGTCGGAATGATGCCGTCCCGGATAAAAAAAAATCGATTCTGCTGTGGGTTGAAATTTTTAGGGCCGCAGGTTAAAAGAAATCTACATGGAAATTGTCGAAGCGCTCAAACTCCCGGGTGATGGAAAACTTTAGAAATCGTCTACAACATTGTATGTCGAATAGAGGCCACTATTTAACAAAAGAAGCAAATGAATAAACAACTGATTTTTTTTTAAAATAGCAATTATGTTGATCTTTTTTTAACCTTTAAATTGTGGGAGGTATTTCTGCCACACCATGTAGAATGAAGTCCCAAATGCATATACAAAATTCAATGGAAAATATCGTTAACCATTAGACTGCAATTAAGTTCCTCTATATAATTTGATTAGAAATTTAAGGGCGCCTTGCTATCTAACCACATTCTGCTACGGAAAGTATGCTTCATCTGCTTCGCCGTCCAACAACCTTCTTCTGCTATCCGCTGACCTGTGTCAGGGAGCAGCTCAACTGACCACGACTTTAAATTTACGATGGCAAAGCCACTATTTTCATAGGGCGATAAATAAGAGGGTAACATTAAATATTTTTTCAGAATTTGAAAAGATGAATCTCCAGTAGGACACCATTACATTTATTTCTGATGATTCTTTTTAGAAATAATTCTAAATAAATAAATAAAAGTTACAGACAAAATTAATTTCTTAAACCGTCAGGCTTTTTTTATATACTTCTCCCAGAAGTAAATGTAGACGAACGCAGATTAACGTTTATTTACTCACACTTTTTAATTAATTATTTTAATTAATTATTTTAATTAATTATTTTAATTATTTTATGCAGCTAGCTAAGAAAAAATAGTATTTGTAATCTTTCTAGATCGAAGCAGTTTTTTTTATAAATTATCTTTACAGATAATATATGAAAGTTTCTAATGATAAATCATGATGAGTAACAAAATAAATTAAAGTGGTAAAATTTATTGAATTAGTTAGTTAAAAATACAGCTGTCTTTCCTGACAGACGAATGTCCCCTCTTGTAATTCCATCCTCTCGTTTATACTGAAATTTGAGGTAACTGAACGCGTACAGTGCGACAGCGTCTAATGAGAACAACTGAAACGCTCAGTCATTGCTACTGCAATTACCAGAAGTCTGTTATCTGTCAGTGCAAACCAATGTTCTTGTAAGGAATTCATGACGCCAAAGACTGCACATGTGGTCCGACACAACTCAGATTATGTAACAACTGAACTATAGCGACTTTGTAAAACTATCTAATTTCTCCCGAATGTTTTTTTCACCATCAAATAACGACGCCAATTTCATAAGAAAATTCATGACAAGTTAAATACATACTTTCGTTCAACCGAGAAGGTGAAGAATCAAAACTGTATATTTTTCTAGTCAAAAGAGACCTCCGTGAATCTGAGAATTGTATACTTACCCGACTGATTTGCTAAACAAATTAGCATATCATGATGAAAAAATCTCGTACACTTAATAATAAGAACAAAGTTTTATCGCCCAAAAATTTATACTGTTATTAATAGAAAAAAAAAACAAAGGATTTTTTATTATATATTACGGTCTCACACCCTGATTGAGCACTCTGGAAGAATGGTAGACTTTGAAAAACAATAGCTACTCTGGCATGTACGCATCGCTCATTCAGTAATGGATTAGAGCACTCTGGCTATTGGGTGGGTATAATGACAATATACACGCTAAAAAGTCTGCCTTTTTCTACCGAACGCCCATAGCCCAGAAGTAGAATCGCCGACTGACGCCAATTCGGCCGGGTTTCAATCCTGGGTTAAAAGCAATCGAAGTCTAACCGTACTGATGACCTATGATACAGCGAAACAGATCTGTCTGCGGATGACTATATATACATATATTAATATATAATACATTATATATTAATACATTATATATTAATATATATTAATATATAAATATATATTAATATATATACATATATTAATCCTAGAATGTTCGAAATTCTGTTTAAGTATTTTTTTTTCTTTTCTTGTTTCAGCGGTGAGTGGGGGGCAAAATAAGTAGAGGAAATTTAGCATCTTTGTTGCGGTGAAAAATAAATTGATTTGGAAATTCTTTTCGAAAATCAAATGATTGTCGTATTTTAAGGAAACTTTCAAGACTTATTCACAAATGAATGAAATTGTTTAAAAAATCTTGATAAAACTTTTTTCTTGTTTTTATATTATTACTCTTCATTCATTCATTTTTTTTAATTTTTTTTTTTTTTTTTTTGTAAAGCATTATCCCCAGTTACCGAAAACCTACCCTGAATCGTAAAATAAAAAATGTACTTAGATATTATTTCAGAAGAAGAGTTTTTAATTGCTTTTATGGAACAGACGAATACTATTAACTTAAGGAAACATTTTTTTCCAATGAATAATGAAGTTTTACAGTAATTGTTTTCATTTTTTAAATTTTAATTATAATAATTTACAAATTTTTAAATATTCTAATATTCTGGGTTAATTTTTACCGATTCGGTGATATTAAAACTATATTCATTATTTATAAAAGGGAAAGTTTAGTACAATTCATCAAACAAAGAATTTTGATTTTTCTTTTCTGTCTCATCGTGCTGATTTTTATAAATACAGAAAGTCATACACAACATTATTAAGAAAAAAATAAAAATAAGAGCGATAGCTATAAAAATTTAAAGCCAAAGTACTGAAACGTCAATAAAACATTAGATTATAGAGACTATTTTCAAAAAATTTTACGATTACTGGGGAGTTATCTATTAAAAAAAAATGGGCGCTTACGTTAAAGTTATATTCCTCTAGTCAAGTACCTTTACAGATATATTCACCGTAGAAAAAATTAAGTAAACTTCCATCTATCAGACAAGCCGTCAACCTGTCAACACTTTAACACCGCCGTGTTAAAAAAATGCATTTCTACGATATATTTAAGTTGAAATATAGGTACCTCCTCAAATTCACTGAAAAAACAGCATAGTATGAAGGAAAAAAGCCCCAAACTAAATAAAAACCAAATTTTATCGGCAAAATGTTCATGTTATTATTAAGAGGATAGATCAAAGTATTTTTTAATTATTTTTTAAATTTTTCAGTTCTTTGTAATATGTTCGAAATTTTGGTAAAATCTTGTTTTTCTATCGTCCGTGAGTGATGTAATTTTTACAAGGGTTTATTAAGGCAAACGTAAGGGTGATACTTTTTTGGTACGCCGGTACGCCGGTACGCCAAATTTCAGTCCGCCATTTTGATACGCCAAAATTTGTTAGGTATCATGTGACGTATTCAAATTTTTTTTTCTACAGGAAAAAAATGAATAAAATTTATTTTTACAAGTATGTTTGTACAATATACATTCATCTAGCGAATAGACACGAAATTAAATACAAAAACTACTATAATTATTTTAAAATTCCTTCTTAATACGTCCATATTCCAGTATAATAAAAATGAAATCTCGTTCTGGCGTACCGAAAAAATATTTTTTCTAAAGAATAAAAACGAATAAAAATTATTTTTCTGAGAATCTTTATTCATTTATCTAGCGAATAAACATAAAATTACATATGAAAAACTACTTTAATTATTTTTAAATTCCATCTTAATATGTCCATATCCAGTATAATAAAAATGGAGAAATGTTTGTTTGTGTGTTGTGTCGTTCTGGCGTACCGAAAAAATATTTTTTCTAAAGAATAAAAACGAAGAAAAATTATTTTTCTGAGAATCTTTATTCATTTATCTAGCGAATAAACATAAAATTACATATGAAAAACTACTTTAATTATTTTTAAATTCCTTCTTAATATGTCCATATTCCAGTATAATAAAAATGGAGAAATCTTTGTTTATGTGTTGTGTCGTTCTGGCGTACCGAAAAAATATTTTTTCTAAAGAATAAAAACTAATAAAAATTATTTTTACGGGAATCTTTATACATATTATTAGATTTTTTTCATTTTTTACAAATAACTTAGTATCAGTTTTCCAAGTAAATATTGCTAAAATTAAACGATGAAAGTAAAATAGTTTCAAGACACGGGATCAGAGGTGAATTTTTTTAAATATTTATCAAAAAAGTTACTTTCGTATTTCTCATCGAATTACTTAAAGAATCAAAATCACAACACACAAACAAACATTTCTTCATTTTTATTACTGGAATATGGACATATTAAGATGGAATTTAAAAATAATTAAAGTAGTTTTTCATATGTAATTTTATGTTTATTCGCTAGATAAATGTATAAAGATTCTCGTAAAAATAATTTTTCTTCGTTTTTATTCTTTAGAAAAAATATTTTTTCGGTACGCCAAAAAAAACGACACAACACATAAACAAACATTTCTTCATTTTTATTAGTGGAATATGGACATATTAAGATGGAACTTAAAAATAATTAAAGTAGTTTTTCATATGTAATTTTATGTTTATTCGCTAAATAAATGAATAAAGATTCTCAGAAAAATAATTTTTATTCGTTTTTATTCTTTAGAAAAAATATTTTTTCGGTACGCCAAAAAAACGAAACAACACCTAAACAAACATTTCTTCATTTTTATTACTGGAATATGGACATATTAAGATGGAATTTAAAAATAATTAAAGTAGTTTTTCATATGTAATTTTATGTTTATTCGCTAGATAAATGAATAAAGATTCTCGTAAAAATAATTTTTATTCATTATTATTCTTTTGAAAAAATATTTTTTCGGTACGCCAGAACGAGATTTCATTTTTATTATACTGGAATATGGACATATTAAGAAGGAATTTAAAAATAATTATCGTAGTTTTTGTATCTAATTTCATGTCTATTCGCTAGATGAATGTATATTGTACAAACATACTTGTAAAAATAAATTTTATTCATTTTTTTCCTGTAGAAAAAAAAAATTTGAATACATCACATGATACCTAACAAATTTTGGCATACCAAAATGGCGGACTGAAATCTGGCGTACCGGCGTACCAAAAAAGTATTACCGCAAACGTAATATTACGCAAGTCACTTTTTGCCAGTAAAAAAACACAGTAATTTGAAAATTCTTGCAAAAAACAAATAATGGTTCGATGTTTATAAAGATTTCAGGACTTATTCACAAATGACTGGAATCATTTTTGAAATAATTATTTTAAGAAAATCTTGGTAAAAATATTTTTTATCTATGTTAACCTCCACCACCAACAATTAATTTCCTGAAATGTCCAGAAATTCGTGAGAGTTCGCCTCCATACGTAATATTAACTAGCAGTATAGCCCGGCGTTACCCGGGTGTAATGAAAGCTTTAAAACTAATCCATGGTCCTGGAGCTCAGACTCTTTGGATGTTGGCACGAAAGACTAAAAAGCAATAGTTGTTTCCAGTTAAAGCGAAACCGTAGACTGAAAGAAAAATGAATGGATGTAATTCAAATTTTGATTTTCTGGTATCGATATCCAAAAATGTTTTTCGTCGTAAACTGAATTTTGAAGGCTAAATAAGTCCTCTGAGTAAATGGTATCATGGCTGAGACTAAAAACTACAATTATTTTTTTTTCAATTAGAGTAGATAGTCTAAACTATCGCCCGGTTCACACTCCACCCACGTCTATTGAACAGGTGAAGAGGCTCATCCCTTGTTTCCTGTTTAGGTTGTGGTTTCTGGTTTTTCTCTTTTCCAATCTTTTCACTCATACGTAGCCCCCTGCGCATCAGTGGCGTTTTCGCCTTGCTTGGGGTGATATGATTAAGAAAAGAAAAAAAAACTACTTAGAGCCTTAATGCAACTATGCAATTTTTTTATAAATTTTAATTGGTTTTATAAACAATATATATTACGGATATCATGGTCTGAAAAGAAAAACAATTCAGTGAATAATGAATTTTTACAAGAATTGTTTTCATTTTTATTATTTTTTATTACAATAATTTATAAAGTTTCAGAAATCTTTTAAAATTTCTTCCTTCATCGTTCACCCTAGGTTGTTAAGTTAATACATGAAGACTATATTTACTAATCGAAAATTGAAAAGCTTAATAAAAAAATTGAGCCATTCGATTTTTAAAATAATTAGAACATTTTATTTGTGTGCATGCTGATGACCCCTATTTTTTTTTACGCGTGGCCGTCCGTGATATTTATTATTAAAAGGTTACGTGTTTCAAAAGTTTGCTCTCCTTATAGGAAAACAAAAAAACAAAAACTATATAAACATTTTCGACAGTGTACAATTCTTTCATCTCGCTACCATGTTTTCTGTGTCTTACGTTTCAACATTCAACGACTTTGCAAATCATCCCTTTAAAATTAAGTTTCATATTGTAAATCCTAGTGTCCTAATTTTGTAAAAAAAAGTAATTGTGAAATTCACAATTTATGGAAGTACCTAATAAAGAATATGAAAAGTAGATGTTAAAAATAAAAATTAATAAATGCCATAACATTTCATAAATTATTGAGTTACCTCTGCCATGTTATATAATTGAATTCTCTGTTATGAAATTGTAAAATTATTTTAAAAGAAAGTTTTGCATTATTTTAATTTTTATTTTTCATAAAACATTTTCAAACGTAATGCTATAAAGTTAAATTGACTAAAATTCTATAAAATATGAGATAATTGCTGAAAACATTATGTTAAATTTTTAATTTTACTATGTAGTTAAAAAAACAAACGAAGCGTACGATTAAGCTACATAAAATTATGTCAAAATATTGGCTCTGATAACACGATGATAATCCCTGATAACAATGATACCGTAATTAAGAAACACTTTTATAGTACATTTTAGGCAATAAGCAAGTAATACTTGTTTCAAATCAGATTAAGCTAAGTTTAAATTTGCTAATTTGAATAAAATAACGTGTCAGCGAGGAATATTTTATTTTTGCAAGATTTTTTAAAACCGAAAATAGGCTTCTGTTTACAAAATGTGTCAATCGATCGCAAATGTTCAAAAATTTAAATTTTTTTTAAATCTGAAAATTTTTACATTCCAATCGATATAATTTCGGTTTGAAATTCACCAAAGTATTTTACTTACGGAAATTAGTAAATCTAATTTCTTAACTTTCAATTAAAGTTAAAATTAAAGCTTCAAGAAATCGTTTTTATTGTTAAAAATTAATTTTAATTTTAGGTATCGAAAATGAGTGGAGGTACCTATTGTTTCAAATCATATTAATCAAACTTTAAATCAGCTAATATACCTCAAATAATATTTCAGAAAAAGTACAATTTATTTTTAGAAGATTTTTTAATAAAGAGAATTACATTGGGATTGTGGCGATACCGACCGAGCAAAAGCGAGGGACCGGATGTTTGCTCTATAACGACCAGAAGGCAAATGACCAAAACCCGTCGTGCGCATCTGAGTTCGCGCAGATGTTCCGGTTGAAAAATAAAAATTAATCAAATATCAAATTTCCATTTCGCGAGCCTACGCGAATTTTATTTACCAGCCAATGGAAAGCCCAGAATCAAATTCAAATGTGAAATCCAAAACGAGCTGTTTTGATCCAAAAAGCAGATATAAAAAGCGGATACATACAAGACCCCAGAAGACAGACAGACAGGCGAGAGTAACCAGTGTCTCCCCTTGACTTAAGTCGAGCGGCTACTATGCTTGCCTCTTTGCTTCTTCCTGTCTCAAAAGTACTTACTAACTTAAAGAGCGACTACTTCAAAGACATTCCTTACATACCTCCGCTCCTCACAATCCTAAGCCTTTTATTTCTTTCAGTTCATTATTTCCCATGAACATTCTGACCTCCGTTGGACCTATATTCAAGTATTGCTTTAATTGTAAAACATTAATTGATATATATATATATATATATATATATATATATATATATATATATGTGTGTGTGTGTGTGTGTGTGTGTGTGTGTGTGTGTGTGTGTGTGTGTGTGTGTGTTATTTTCAACTCAATTTGTTTTTCTTGATTTTATAATCATTTTATGACTTATAGTGGGCTATCTACCACAAGGCCAAATTCCGTTAACCTGCAACGGTATACTACTACCCTTCACTACAACGGGAAAATAATAGATAATCAACCCACTATAGGATGACGGATAGCTAAATTGCATTAAAATCATCGTTATTAGCAATTTCAAAGCGAAAAATTCTTCCAGTCAATTTAAAATAGTTTTAAAATGCAGCAAAGTGTTTTGATTAATAGAAATATTAAATTTAATCTATTAGTTTTGAATTAGAACTAAAATAAAAGCTTCAAGAAAGAATGTTCATTTTTACATTCATTTTAAACCTTAGGCATCGCGAATCTACGAATATACCAACATAAATGTAACAATGCTTTTGTATTTCTATTGTTTTCATTATTACTCCATATTTCTTCAATTGCAAGAGTCAACCCAGTCAGTTACCAATACATGTTGTAACAATTTTCTATTTCTGAAATATGACCGAGTGAAGACAAGTAGTTTCGACAAGATAAAGACATTTGTTACACATCAACAACCATTATGTTCTTATGATTCTGTAACTTTAACCTGCAACAGTATACAACTACCCTTCTCTTGAACGGACTCTCACTACAACTAGAAAAGAATAGATAAGCAACCCACTATAAAACTACTTACATCGGTTCCTTTCAAGTTTTACGTATAACTGACAAAGTTTTTTTTAATTGAAATGAACAATGCGATACAGTCAAGGGAATCAACTGATAGATTAAAACCACACGTTGAACCTAAAAGTGATAAGCAAGTAATAATGGAAAAGCAATCTCATAATAATGATGTAATAGCAGATACAGAAAACATAGATAGAAATAGGAAATAGTAAGCCTAGTCATACGAAAGGAGGTAGGAAAGTTTATTTGAACAGAAACAACTATTAGGCATTACTGTTAAATTCCAATGCTAGGCAGGAAAGTTTGTAGCGAAAGACAAGTTATCCTTGACCAAAACAGACTATATATTCCCGCACAATGATCGCCTAAAATTCATCAAAACTTTCAATGTTGCGTTTTCTTGTCCATAACATAAGTGTACCAGTGCTGTATTAAAACTTCGACTTGAAATTATTACTTATGTTGTTTGTGGTCATCTACTTCTGTGTTTTTATGGTTAAAGGCCAGTTTGTCTAATAATCGTAAAGCACTTTAATGGATTTTATTAAATTTTTCCTTACAACTGTTACAAGAATTATCTAAACATCATGAAAAAAATATGTAGTGGGCCCCATCCGGGTGACATAATATTTTTTATCCCATTAAAACAATGTATTAACATTTTCCACATAGTAAGGACACAAAAGGTAACGCTATATACTCGTTCAGATTAATACATACAATGACAAAACTATAAGATTTCATTCATGACAGAAATAATTTTTAACAGACTAGCAGTATAGCCCGGCGTTGCCCGGATGTAATGAAAGCTTTAAAACTAATCCATGGTCCTGAAGCTCAGATTCTTTGAACGTTGGCACGAAAGATTAAAAAGCAATAGTTGTTTCCAGTTAAAGCGAAACCGTAGACTGAAATAAAAATGAATGGATGTAAGTCAAATTTTGATTTCCTGGTATCGATATCAAATAAGATTTTTCGTCATAAACTGAATTTTGAAGGCTAAATAAGTCCTCTGAGTAAATGGTTACATGGCTGAGACTAAAAACTACAATTATAGCTACTTGGAGCCAAACCCGAAGCAAAAACTAAAATAAAAGGGCTGAAAAAAATACAGATATACAAGCAGATAAACACACACAAACATCTTGCCTTTTATATATATATATATATTATCGATTTTCTGCACTATTGTAAGAACTGCAAACTTGAAACTTCTGAATATCGTTTCTTATGTCTTTGTCTATGAGTGTATCAAATTTGATTAAAATCGGACCACTCCTTCTATAACACTATTTTTTCGATTATTGATTTTCGATATTTATCGGGGGTACCTCGACACAAAACCTAGCTAAGAACACTCGCAGACGCTTATAGTACAACTGTGTAAATTTTCAAGAAAATCGATTCAGCCGTTTCGGAGTCTATAGGTAACGGGGACACACACACACACACATACACACACAAAGTTCCATTTATAAATAAGTTTAGATATAATCAACGACTTGTCAGAGCATTGGGTGAGATTGAAGCGAGACAAAATGGCGTCATCATTAACTGCAAAACTGAAATAATATGGAAAGGAAGTAATTTGGCGCTGAAAGTTTATAAAGTTAAACCGCATATGACCTTTGAAATGTGTTGTCTTAACGTTAATTCCATGTAAAATTTTTGCATTTCTTTAATTGCGTTAATTTCTTCCTGTGAAGCTGCTACACTGTTGCGTAATATTAGGTTTCCTTATGCTATAACTGCTGTGTACATTTTATCGTCCGTTTTGAAGTAGGAGATATTTTAATGTAGCTACCTCCACAGATGCGCGCTTTCTTGAAGCTTTTATTTTAGTTTTAATTTCAAGCTAATAAATTAAATTTAAAATTTCTAATAAACAAAATGCTGCGCTATATTTCAAACTTAATTTAAATTGACTTGAAGGAGTTTTTGGTTTGAAATCACCAAAATCACCGATTTTAACGCCACTTTTACCTTTCTGTCACCACAATCTATCTCTTTATCAAAAATCGTTTAAGCTTAAAATATCGTAGAAATGTTTTTTATAACATGGAGGTCGGTGTTGATTTAACGTGTTGACATCTTAACTGAAAAGCTTGTCAAATGTTTTTCAATGGGGGCCATATATGTAAAAATTACTTGAAGAATATAACGTGAGCCCCCTTTTTATAAAATTCTTAACTGCCCATAGTCTAATGTGTTATTTAATTTTAGGTACTTTGATTTCTAATTTGCTATAATTATTATTATTCTTATTTCCTGATAATGTTATGTTCGAACGTGTTTATTTAGAAAAACCAGCACGTCAATATTTGTATTCTATAAACTTTTTAAGATTTTTTTTAATGATATATGATTTTATTTAATATTTAAAAATTAATACAGGCATTTAAATTATTTGAAAATTCATAATTCTACTTAAAATTTTAAAAAAGAAAACAATTCTTGTAAAAATTCATTATTCATAAAAAATGTATTTTTTTTAAGAAATAATATATCTACATTAAAAAATGTATTTTTTTTTAAAGAAATAATATATAATTTACTCTCGCCTCCTACAAAAATCTGGTGTAGGCGTCAAAGCTAACCTCGCAGCCGAGATTGAAAAAGACCTCCAATCCATATTGGACTGGGGTAAGAAATGGCTAGTAAATTTTAATGCTTCTAAAACGAAGCTACTCTCAATTAACCATCATCGACAATCTTACCTACCTCCCATTAGCATGGACCAGGCTTGCCTCCCAGAGAGTAAAACACTACTCCTCCTTGGTCTCACACTTTCAGCGGACCTCAAATGGAATGACTATATCGAATCCATTGCTAAATCCGTTGCTCTGAAAGTCGGTTCTCTGTGTAGGGCCTGGAAGTTTTTTCCGTCTAAATCTATCCTGCACATATATAAATCTACCATCCGCCCGTGCATTGAATACTGCTGCCATATCTGGTCGGGTGCCCCTGCTATTCTCCTCGGGCTTCTCGATAAGGTTCAGAGGAGGGTCTATAATGTGATAGATACCGACTTGGCAGACCGCCTGCAGTCATTCTCCCACAGGCGCGACGTGGCTTCCCTGTGTCTCTTCTATAAATACTTTCACGGCTTCTGCTCCGATGAACTTAGATCACTGGTGCCCCCTAAATACGAATTTGCAAGAGATACTAGATTAGCAACTAGATCCCACCCTTTTACAGTGAAACCGATAAAATGCAACCGCAACTTCTACTCCAACAGTTTCTTTCCTCGCACTTCCCGACTGTGGAATTCCCTTCCACACGATTGCTTCCCCGACGGCTACAATCTCCAGGAGTTTAAATGTAAGGTCAATAGACACCTCCTAACACATTAACCTGCTCCCATTCCTCCTGACATTCCCTATGTCTAAGATTCATTCCTCCTGACATACCCTATGTCTAACCACTCCTCCTCTATACCTTCCGTAGCCCCATGCGCAATAGTGGCAGTGGAATGCCTTGCTTGGGGTGAGATGATTAAAAAAAAAATATCTTATTCATGAAATCAATTAAAAGCTTTTCTAATTAAATAATGTGTTACTTATATTGCATTCTTTTTATTTTACGATTCAGAGCAGATATTTTCGGTAAAAGAATATCCTGTTTTGAAAAAAAAAAAAATGATGATGCAAAAAAGATTCTTTAAATAAGGAACATTTGTAAAATAATTTAATTCATTTGTAAATAAGTCATGAAAAATTCATTACAATCCGATAATCATTTGAGTTTTGCAATAATTTCCAATTATATGTGATTTTCACTGCAAAAAATGCTAAAATTTCTTATGTTAATCTTTGGTCCATCTCTGACACAAGAAAATCAAGATTTTTAACCAAAATTTTCGAAGGTTCTAAAAAGGATAAAAAATATAATTTGATAATTTTAAAAAATCCTTTGAACTTTCCTCTTAATAATAACAGATTTTAACGATAAAACTTTGTTTTTATTGTGTTTGGAGCAGTTTCTTCCAACATGGTATGCTCATTTTTAGCGAATCTTTGGCGGTACCTATTTTAATGTTACAACCGGTTTTTTGTTTTTTGTTGTTTTTTTGTTTTTTTTCAAGAACTGCTCTTGATCTTATTAGTATTCATGTATCACAGTTCTCTGTATGGTCACCACAGCTATAAAGTGCTTCTTCAACTATCCAGACATCTTGAAGTTGAACAAATATGTTGGGGAATTAAAATTGAATATCTAAATTATCGAAAAAGAATGAAAAAGAAAGGACGTTTTCTGAAAGAAATTTAACATTTATATCATCAAATAACAGTTTCAAACGACGTTGATCAATAAAATCTTCCGTCGTCATGGTGATCGGAACTACGGTATTCAGTGGCATTATTAAATTTTGTTCATTTAACAGATGTTACATGACTTTGCTACGTGCTGGGTTAAGAAAAAGACATTCTATTTTCAATCGAAGCACGATTCATGGACATGGAAAACTTATGTAAGCTAGAATCACTGGCGTAACCAAGCTGGCGTCAACCCACGCTAGGCAATAAAGCCCTAAGACACAAGAAATTACTGAGTGTTAGAGAATATGAGAAAAAACATTATTAAGCAGTGAGAACAATAAAAGAACAAGGATTAAGATAGAAGATAAAACTGACATTGCATTTATATTTTGGGAGATCAAAGTTGATTGTGATGCAAGAAGATGGAAGAGAGTTCCACATCCAAGAAATGAGAAAGCAGGAACTATGAGCGTAGAACCTATGGTTACATCTAGTCATTTAAACTGAAAAAATAAATGAGACCTATGAGCCAATGAGCCAATATAGTAAGGTACTTAAATTCATAAAGTTTAGGTACCATAGAGAAAAATTCATCAGAGCAATCACAATGAATGTAATTATAGACAAGGCACATGGAAGCTACGTTACCGCGGTGAGAAAGTGACTGAATTCAAGATACCAGGTCATAATCTAAACTTATTTATAAATGGAACTTTGTGTGTGTGTGTGTGTGTGTGTGTGTGTGTGTGTGTGTGTGTGTGTTTGTCCGTTAACTATAGACTCCGAAACGGCTGAACCGATTTTCACAGTTGTACTGCGAGTGTTCTTAGCTAGGTTTTGTGTCGAGGTACCCCCGATAAATATCGAAAATCGATAATCGAAAAAATCGTATTATAGAAGGAGTGGTCCGATTTTAATCAAAATTTAATACACTCATAGACAAAAACATAAGAAACGATATTCAAATATTTCAAGGTTGCAGTTCTTACAATAATGCAGAAAATCGATAATATATATATATAAAAAAGGCAAGATGTTTATGTGTGTCTGTTTATCTGCCTGTTTGTCATTTTTTTTTTTTTCCAGTCCTTTTATTTTAGTTTTTGCTTCGGGTTTGGCTCTAAGTAGCTATAATTGTAGTTCTTAGTCTCAGCCATGATGCCATTTATTCAGAGGACTTATTTAGCATTCAAAATTCAGTTTACGACGAAAAAAACTTATTTGATATCGATACCAGGAAATCAAAATTTGACTTACATCCATTCCTTTTTATTTCAGTCTACGGTTTCGCTTTAACTGGAAACAACTATTGCATTTTAGTCTTTCGTGCCAACGTCCAAAGAGTCTGAAATTCAGGACCATGGATTAAAGCTTTCATTACACCCGAGCAACGCCGGGCTATACTGCTAGTAATGTAATAATTCAAATGTATTTTCTTTCAACGAGAAAATTTAAAGAATTAATTGAACTGATTTTATCACCCTTTTTATCAAAATTGTTGATTATGGTTTTCAAAATATTAGAATTGGTTTCGTTCAGATCATTCCAGTTTTTCCCTTTATTTCCTGTCAAAATAACGGAAGTTCTGAAAACTGATGTACGTATAATCGAGGTAGTACCTTACCTGGCACATTTACGGTGCACTTTGTAATTCACAGTCAACGTCAGTTCGTAAAAATAACCCTACGTGTTCGATTTCGCAAGCTATTAAGCACTGATATCGCAGCAGTAAATTGTTGTGGAACTTGTGGTTGATGGTGTGAGAAATATTCACACATAACTCAGTGCTTAGGCAGAGGAAGGAAACAGTCAGACAAACAAGACATACCTGATAAAGTAAAACAATTTATTGTCTTGCAAAAACTGATTTTGCGGCTATTCGTAGCCTGGTATAGTCCTTCTCGCTGCGTAGCTTGTTAGTTCCTTCGTCTGAGAAGGGTATGGGAAACCACGAGGAACGGCGGTCCGCGACGTACAGGAAATTCTGGGGTCAGCTTCTTCTGCAGTTCCATTCGGTCGAAAGTCGATAGTTCTTAGAGAATTTTTCTCTCAGATGGATAGGCATTGCCCAAAGGGTTTCCTTATAAGAAAGGAAGGATGTCGAGATATTTTCTCTGATAAGGTTGAGGCTGTTAGCCCAATGGGTCTCCAATACTATGGAGAGATGGTCTCGATATAGCGAGACATGAGGGTGCCAATTGTTGGCCCCGCTGGTTGAATCTCGGCACGTTGATCTCCGAAGCTGTCCGTGCCAACCGAGCAAGCAAGTCGGTGCAAAAAAAAAGGAAAAAAAGGAAAAGGCTGAAAAAAAAGGCGCGAGCCTCTTCCTGGC
Organism: Ascarosepion bandense; assembly: GCA_037127315.1. Lineage (NCBI taxonomy): Eukaryota > Metazoa > Mollusca > Cephalopoda > Sepiida > Sepiidae > Ascarosepion > Ascarosepion bandense. The sequence goes on from JBBBDQ010001047.1 coordinate 2,653,553, forward strand.
GTAAAGGCCCGCCTCAAGTCCAAGACGAGGTTCGGGTCTTCGGCCAATCAGGAGACCTGTTATATCTGTAAATTTCCAACAATGGAGTAAGGTTTAGTAAGGCTGTGTTCGTGTTCTTAACCAAGTTTACAACTACTTTAATTTACTTTCACAAGAAATGTCGATCCAAACAAAATGTAGAAATGATTGCCTCAAACAACTGGTTGTGCAAACAAAATGTAACAATAATTTTAAAACAAAGAAACAAACAATTCAAACAGTTCAAGAAATACAATTAAATTCACATATGAAGATAGACCCGTGATGCCGAAATGACGAGTAATGTTAAGATGAGTTTTAACATGAAATAGTCAAGAATGAAACGTTTGTTTGAGTGACGAAAGTACGATTCGTTATAAAGATACAACCGAAGTGCGGTGTGGCGAATGTTCATAGATTTGCTTTGCACGTAATGTAGGTTGTAGAAACAAAAATGAGATTTACGTACCTTGCCAAAAATATTTGAAGTTGACGAAATATCTTAATCTTTTAATTATAAGAATATTCAGTATTCATTTTTTTCGTGTTACATAACGGTAATCAGTATTAGTATGAATATTTTTAAGTATTTCCTTGTTATCCCACGCCTCACCAAGTACATTAAAAAAGAAAAAAAAGAAAAGAAAAAGAGAGTGAGGCTTAAAGGATGATAACCGCCAAGTCAGAGTATTATTATTGATAACTCTCTTCTCCAACTTGCGGGCCTCATATCTTAATACTTGATATATTGCAAAAATATCACAATGATAAAATCGGTCAATTATTTATAATTATTTATACTGTGACTCATGCGCGCAATTACAAGTAATCTATAATAATATGTTAGATTTTGAAATCATATTTATTTTTGGCATCTGAATTCTAAAACTTTTTTCGAAATCCTTGATTGTATTTTAGTCATTCCGCCTGACTTGCTATCCTCTTCCGCCGTATTTATAAAACGCGCCGCATCGTTTTGGAACCACTTTTATATTCAGACAAAAAATATTAAAGGATAATTACCTTTAGATCGAGCAACTAATCATTCTGTTTACAGAGAGATAGTTATTAGAATAATGTATATTGTATACTAATTGTAAAAACTTCAAGTGGCAATCGAAATGAGCTTTACTCAGCATTAAGAACATGACCGAGTTATAAGACCTTGCACACTACTTTTACAAATATATATGAATAAAGACGGAAAGAAAACTTATTTTAGTCGACGGGTTTCGTCTTATGTAGGACTTCATCAAGGCAAATACAGGGATTTTATTTTTAACAAGTATTCCTATAAAAGAGCAAAAGATTTTTTTTTAAAATTTTTTAGTTAGAAACTCTCATCATATTCATCAGGTTAACTGAAACTCCATGCAAACTGGGGGAGGGGCGGACAAGTGATGCAGTTCAATGTCTAATAAACAAAAGTGAATAAGCAATTTTTTTTTAATTTTGTGCAAATTAGTATTAAGCTTAATTTAGTTTAATGTTAATTTATGTGTGCCCCCCCCCACCACCACCAACTAGTTCTTCGCATCAACGCCCAAAATCTCCACGGCCGATCAATAGTCGAGCCCTTCGTTCCAAACCATCAGTCAGTTAAGGGCCATACGTGATACACGCTTGGGCGATCATGTCTCTTTCGAGATATGACTGACTGGGCAGAAGATTATCCCGCAGTAGGTTGCCATTGCTTTCTGCGGTAGACTGGTTGCCAACCAAGGCTATAGAACCCAATCTTTCCTGCTATTTAACCCATAGATTAATAGAGACGGATTAATACCTTTCCCGAGGGTATTTGCGCGTAAGTGAACATTACAGTAAGTGAATTCGAACTCAGCTCCCCGATTTCTCGTTCCGAGCCGATATCCACTGTACCACAACGCACATTCTACTCTGCCCAAATTGTGTTCGAGTGATCACAAAGCCGGTTTGCGTTGAAAATCGCCGAAATCTACTGCATCGACACTCTAGACAGGGTTGGGAGTCACAATAAAAAAAAAAGGAAATCTGTGTGAAATTAACAATAAGGTGTTTATATACATACGTTCTGTTCGGTACAGTATTTGGTTAGAGTTCCTTTTGCAAGCAGACAACTATAACTCTGACCCAAAGTTTCTATAAGATTTAATACTTTGTCTAAGTCGGTTGATCGGACATCAGGCTAATATCAGAGGTTCTTCTTAAGCAGACAGTCACATGACAACACGTCTCTCGTGTTAAATCGCTCCGTACCGGTCCAACTCTACAGTATTCAACAGTACTGTACTGAACTCAACTGTTAAACTAACTCTATCGAATCTGTCTCGTATGTTATGTCCCCACCAGATCTCTCCGGTCTGATATTCGCCGGTTCTCTCCGGTCTGCACACACGCTGTCTTCTAGTTTGCGCCAGTCCCTGTCTTCTCCGCTGGGTCTCTCCGGTCTGTGTACTTTACCGGTTCTGTCTGGTCTGCACACACTGTCTTCTGGTCTGTGCCAGTCTGTCTTCTCTGCCGGGTTTCTCCGGTCTATGTCTCTTCCGGTTCTCTCCGGTCTCTTCACGTCTCTCTACTTTTCCTCTTCAGGCTGACTCTCTAGCAGAAAGTGATCGCTTCGGACCCGGGAGGCGATGAACACCTGAATCTCTCAGCGTGGCCGGTCGACTCAAGCTCGGCGTTAGACTGTCTGAAAATCCACAGACTCTTTCTTATATTGAGCCTCGCATCCAGCAGGGATGGCTGTGACGCACTTTGGGTACACTCAGCATTTTAAAATGATCAATAAAGGATCATTCTTTTAGTCAACTAATTAGCCTCATCGCCTTCTCTCTTGTGTGAGTGCCTTTTACTACTGCTCGAGGGGCGTGGAACGTTTCTCCCACTTTCCCGAATTCCACCAGGGCCTTTTTTGTCATTGATTATCCGATCAACCCCGTCTCCTTCTCTTCTGTTTCAGTGCTTTTTACAATTACTTGAGAGGCGTGGTCAGGCCAAATTTTAATTATTGCTCCAAAACTTATTTCCTATCGAATTTTTGGTGTGTGGTCGTTTCACATCTGTGTTTTATCATTTCAATAGTCGTAAGAAATTATCTAGCTTCAGTCGAAAAGAAAACCATATGTTTCTTTTTTAATTATCAGTGTCTTAAAATTCCACAAAAAAAAAAACTTTATTTCTGGGAATTTCATCTCTCCTTCTGACCAGAGGATGGCTGTCCTTAGGAGTCATAAAAATCCCCCATGCCATTGAAATGTTTATTTCAAATCAGACCCTTAGACGCTGTAGTTTTATCAATGGTCGTTAAATTTATCAATGACCGAGAAACTCACTTTCTGTGATAATGGCCATTAGAACTTTGTGACAAGAATCTTTAACTGAATTTTGTAGCCAGCACCTAAGAGTTATAAAAATCTTTTTCTTTTTCTCTTGGGTGATCTCTTAAAATATCCTTCACCTCGTGTCTAGCGTGAGAAGAAGAAAGAAAAAATATTCAATTATTATTTCCTCTCTCTGCACAGAAATGGTGTTACATATGTGTTATCTATTATGAATAACATGAAGTCATGGACTGAACAGCTTATCTTTCACTTTGTAACTTTTTTGTAGAAACTAAAAAAATCTCCTACAAGAAATAGTAAAAAAAAAACCCAGAAAGGACAACTACAAGAAAACTGAATGCATGGAAATCAGTAAAAAAGAGGGGCCCAAAATGCCAACTATAAGTTGGTGATACAAACTCAAACAGATGCAGAAATCTAAATACCGGGGAAGTGTTCTAACAGGGGACGGAAAGAGATCACAAGACTTATTGTTATGGCCAAGGATGTATTCCAGAAGCTGAGTAAAGTATTAAGAGACAGAAAAATTTCGCTGGAACCAAAGAAGATAGTACTGGATTATTATGCGATGTCTGTCCTTCAATAAGGTAGTGAATGCTGGACAATGTCATCAAAAATGAAGGAAAGACACAAAGCAAACCGAAATGTAGTTCTATTGAAGAATACTGAGGATGCCATGGACGAAATGTGCTAGCAATGATAAGGTTTTGGAGAGGATGGACATAGAAAGGAAACTGATACTTTAACATCAGGAAAAGACAGCTGAGATTTTGGAGACATGTAATAAGGAAGGAAGACTTGGAGAACCTGATGCTCACGGGACGGACAGAGAGGAAGAAAGACAAGAGAAAGCAACAAACAACGTACCTGATGGATTTGAGCAGATGAATGTTAGAGCGGGGATTGAGTGAAATAACAGGAGAAGGAGTATTAAGAGCGCCAAGGGATAGGGAAAGGTGGAGGACCATGAACCCTTATGTCCCGAAGGAACACGGCACATAGAGAAAGAGAGTCTAACAACACATGCTCTTGCGAGTTGCAAAGCAGCAAATCTAAGATCTCAAGTTGGTTGAAAAAATACATTTTGGGGAGTAAGAAATAATTTTGAGCAGCAGCAGATGTAAGGGAGATAACCAATACTAGTCAAATTTTTTTTTCAAATTGAACACAAGTGGATAAATGTATCTTGATCTAAATCATTGGAAGTGCTCTAAACATAAGGCCATTTGTCGTAATTTGCAAAGCTCAATGAACTTGGCTCATTTTATAAATAAGAATTAATTTCTTAATTACAATGATTATTGGGTCTGTCTTAATTCTAATGTAATGACTGCAATTTATTGAAATGAAATGTCATGTCGCTTCAGAACATAGGCAATCATGACTCTTCACAGATTCCATTGGTGAGAATGTAGTGTAATGGTTATTGGTGTAGCATTAATAAACCAACTTCCAATTCCAGTCTCAGCTGTTGAGTTCTCTTTGTACTGATGCCTTTCGGAAACATTTTAATCCTTTACCCTGCAACTGTGGTTTAAATGGCAGAATAGACTGAGCTGTTTAGTTTTTATATAATATCCATTCTAAGAGAAGGCTAAGTCTAAATTCCAAATCATGGAGAAGTAAACAGGAAACCACTCCACTATATTTTCAAAGAAGCCATGGCAGTTCACAAACAATAAGGAATGGCTACAGTAGTGACTTCAAAATCTTTAATTTCATTTTGAAATTTTGTGAAAAAAATATTGTTTGAAAAAAATTATGTGAGATATAAACTAAACTAAATATGAACATTTCCTTGAACCGGATTTTAAATGCTTAAAATGTGACATAAATTTACACAAATTAATAAAGAAACAAATTTAGTAAAATAACTTGCAATACTTTTGTACATCTACATGGCAAGTCAGTCAGTCAGTTAAGTGCCATCCGTGAAACACGCTTGGGCGATCATGTCTCTTTCGAGATATGACTGACTGGGCTGAAGATTATCCCGCAGTAGGTTGCTATTGCTTTCTGCGGTAGACTGGTTGCCAGCCAAGGCTATAGAACCCAATCTGTCCTGCTATTTAACCCATAACTGGAGGGAAGAGACAGATTAATACCTTTCCCAAGGGTATTTGTGCGTAAGTGAATGCAATGGATTCAACTGGAATTCGAACTCGGCTCCCAAGCCGATATCCACTGCACCACAACGCACATCCACATGGCAAGTATTTAATCTAAATACAGACAAAAATAATGTTTATTTTACTTTAACGGACAAAGAAAGAAGTCCTAGAAATTTTGACATTAAACAGATGTACTTCGTTATAATTTATTACATTGGTTTTAATGATTTCTCAGCATATCAACTAAGCTTTTCTCAGTATTTACTTCTTCTATGAACTTTCTAATTTAGAAATTCACATCAATTATTCTGTGAATATTGTTCTGAAATTCATTGCAGCAGGACTTTTTTCATAATGCATTACTATCATAACACTTACCTACATTCATGCATAAAGAAATATGAAATAAAAATTTACCCACTATAATCAGAGGGGTAAAAGAACCATAAAACTCATTACTGCAAGACAGTCCATGCCTTTCTTTCATCTCCCTTTTTACCACTTTTCTCCTTTTTCCTTTCGCTTTTTTACTTACCTCTCTACATTTCCTGCTTCACATCCTTTTTCTCTCTTGCTCATCTCCAAACTTTTATTACATACAAATAAAAAAAAACATCAAGTGATATATTTTGTCCAATTGTGTTTGCGAAGAAACATTTTTAAAATCCATATAAATTAATATTTGGCAAAATTAATAAATTAGATAGATTTAAATTATAGTAAAAACATTATTAAAAATATTCTAGTAATTAACCAATATCAGACAAAATAAAAATCATGCTTTTATTGAAATTTTATGTATGATACAATATTCCAAATGAGTTGATACCAAATTAAAATGTAATTAACTTATAATTTATCAAAAAGGTAAAAATTACACAGCATTTAAAACATTTATCAAATTATTAATCTGCAAATTTTCAGCTTTTAAACCTGGAAAGTCATTAAGTTATTAGAAATTTTATACTCTTCAAGTAACATACTTTAGAATTGAGACAAGCATTTTTCTGTTAAATATTTGCACAAAAATAGATACAAAATATGATTATTATGTCCACACAACATCAACAATTCATCAAGAAGTCAGTTAGAGTCAAAGCAGTCTGTGTGATGATATAAGTAGCAGTTATTATGAAGTCAAAATCTTCCTGTGTCTAGTATATTTCCTGTTGTAAAAACTGTCTTCAAAAGAAGAAACTGGAATAAAAAGAAAGAAAAAACAATTCTTGTAAATCACTACAACTATTTCTAGCATATAAACATTTTGGATTTATGCTTTATCTGCTTTCTTCTTTGCCTTTTCATTTTCTTTGTGAAAAAGCTGAATCTTTTACAAGGCCAAATTTTTGTACCTTTGTAGAAGTGGTTCTACATATATGTAGAACCACTTCTACACCTTCAATCTTCCACACCCCATTACAAAGCAACGGACTGTGACTTTTACAGATATTACTGTTTTCTACTTTAAAAAAATAATAATTTAATTCCAATCAAAGCAATAAAAGCAACTATGATGCAAAGGGTTACTGAGAGTGAAAGAAACAGAAAAGATAATAAATGAATAGAATTCAAGGAGACAGAAGACGATGATTGATACTACTTCTATTTTTTTAAATCAATGTTGATAGAAAATCAGGAAACCAGAAGAGAGTTACAAATCCTTTTCTTAGTAAGCAACTTAGAATTTTCTCTAGTACTCAGATTGTTTAATTGCTACACAGGAATTACTACTCAAGTTGTTTCTTAAAGTTTTTATGCTTGGGTCTAATAAATAAAAAAGAAAAACAATTTAATATAACAAAACTAGTAGATTTCTTGAATACAGTATGAAATGAATGTTTACACTTAATTTTACAATTTACACTAATTACATTATTAAGACAGTTGCCCTCATCTTTGTTGTCACATAAGAATAGTCAATCTGTGTGTTGACATTTCTGAAGATTGGTTCGATAACATTTCTGTAGATATACTTTCCATGTTTATTTCCTGAAATAGGCTGATATATAACCTTCATATTTCTGGGTTGTTAAGTAAAGTCACTGAGAATCTGTTCCATTTCTTCCACCTAGGTTTAGTTTAAAACTCATACAGATATCAATTTCTGAAGAAGACCAGAGTGTACAATGGCTGAAACATTGTGAATGTGAAAATATGGTTGATTGTGTGTGGTAATAATAATTTTAAATATGATGAACAAAAAGAGGAGGACATACTTTGCCACAGCTTTGTGCTTTTCAATGTAGAAAAATCATTGCGGAATGATGTGTGGGAATATTATCGTGTACATGTGCTGTTGAACAGTTATAAGAAATTCAGTCATCCAAGTTTTTTCTATGTTAAAATCCAAACATTCAAATGCTAAATAATAAAAATATAAAAATTTAAAAACACCTGGGTATGCCTGTTAAATAAATCATTTATATTTACAAACATATGTACATGAATTCCAAAGAATTAAAAAGAGGTAAAAATAGTCTTTAGTGGAGTTAAAGTCTTTGTGTTGTCGGTACACAGAACAAACTAATGTTTAGACAAGACTTAAATAGTTGTTTCATAGAAAAAAGATGCAGATGAGAAAACATTTTTATTATTAGCAAAGATTCACTGATAACCTTTGTTTTTGTTGTTGTAGTTGAAGTCAACATGTTTCACTCTGTACGCTCTGGGGAATAAAAAATCACATTTTCTCTTGTGTTCAAATGGCAAGGAGACAGCTGCTTCTCTGTTCATTAAAAGTTGAAAAACTTGTGGGTGTTATCGAAAATTTTCCTGAAAGTAGGCTTGAGAAAAACAGGTTTTTAGTTTTCTTTGATTGATCAAATATTTTACATGGCAATGTTAATTTCTAACCAAACAATACTTTGATTTAAATGGTAAGTGTTGTATTGTAGAATCTTTTTCGTATGTTTGTAACCTTGCCTGTTATTGGATAGAAAATAAAGTTTGGCCATGTTTAATATGGTATATATGTAGATATGTAACTGTGTTAGAAATAAGGTTTATTTCCTATGCAGTTACTTAAAATATTTATATCAAAAAATAAGTTTAGTTCCAAAAATCTGTATACAACTGCTTTCTAAAACCAATTGTGAAAACAGGCTTTGGACAAGTAAAACCTGGGGGTTTTGGCAAAGATCATCTTGCTCTGAACATTGTGGACTGGTGCTACACAATCACAAAGAAAGAACTTTACCAAATAACAGAACCCACATTACTTGAGGACTACCAACAGCAGCAACAACTAAAATGGATAGCACATGTAAGAGAAAATAATGATATGATCAAGATTTTAACATTGCACACCACTTCAAATAAAAGGTACAGAAGAAAACCACCATCAATACAGGAAAGATTGAAAAAAAAATGACTGGACTTTCTAAAACGTAAAGTTTGATCATGACAACAATGTTAAAGTCAGTAATTTCACAACCAGTAAGTCAGTTAATTAATTGCCATACATGACACATGTTTAGGCAGTCATGTCTATTTTGAGACATGACTGACTCAGCAGAAGATTTTCCTGGAGTAGGCTGCCATTACTTTCTGCAGTTAATTGGTTGCCTACTAAGGCTATAGAACACAATCTGTCCTGCCATTCAACCCATAGCTGCAGGAAGAAGAGATGGGTTAATACCTTTCCTAAGGCTATTTATGCATAAGTGAATGTAACTAGAACTTGAACTCAGCTCTCCAATTTCTCATTTCAAGCTGATATTCAAATCACCAGAACTTAATCCCCAATTTGACAATAGCTGAAAAAACTATTTTGGTAAGATTTGCTGGCCACTGGAAATGGTGAGCTCAGTTCAAATTCTAGGTCAGTCTGTTGAATTCAATTTCACACAAATGCCTTTTTTCACTTCCAACAATAGATCAAATAAAAGTGTAGACTCTAAGCTCTCTAGACTTGGATGGCAACCAATCAATGAGAAGGAAAACCTCAGAATTTAAAATTATGGAGAAGATAACAGTAAATTATGTATTCTGTCTTCTTCATAAAATTACAAATTAGAGAAAGCAAAATCAAACAAGTAAAATTATTTAAATATCTGGCGAGTGTTTTAATAGAGAACAGAAAATATGACACTGAAATCTGAAGGTACACTGAGACAGTAAAAGTTGTCTTCTAAAATCTAAGTAAAGTTTTAAGAAACAGTAATTCCTCACATTAACTTACATGTAATTACCCTTGTGCAAATGCAGTAATTTGTACTTTAGCGTTTGTGCTTAACGCCTCCGTACACAACTCTCTGGACAATGGTGTCGTCTGCAATAAATCGTATATGCGCAGGTGCATTCGTGTGTTTCTTGACTTCAAACTGACATGTGATATAAGAGGATGGGAAGCAATTTACAAACTCTCTTCTGCCTCCACGTTTGATTTCTTCTCCCCTTCCCCAATCTGATTTTAACTGTCAGATCTTTCTGATATTGAAAAAACAAAACACAAAAAGAAAAAGTAAAAAGTAGGCAGAAAAAACGTGTACCATCCTCTGAAGTGCAGGCCAGGAAAGTTTTCAAAGATAAAACTGTTCCAAGATGCACACGAAACAGATTAAAAAAAGATCACTTTGTGGTGCAGTTGGTATCAACTCGGAACGACAAATCGGGGAGTCAAGTTCGAATTGCAGTTGAATTCCTTGCATTCACTTATGCACAAATACCCTTGGGAAAGGTATTAATCCATCTCTTCCCCCCAATTATGTGTTAAAGAATAGGACAGATTGGGTTCTATAGCCTTGGCTGGCAAACTACTGCTAGATAATCTTCTGCCTAGTCAGTCATGTCTCTTTCGAGACATGATCACCAAAGCGTGTATAATGTAAGGCACCTGATTAAAAAAAAAAAAATTAATTCGATACAAAGAGAAGAGGGCTGAACTCTTCTGCAATATTGGTACTCCTATATGGCAGTAAGTGTTGGACAATCTTCTCATATATGAAGAGACTTGAGGCACAGATATGTGGTTATGCAGAAGGATGCTGAGAACACCATAGACTGAACCTGTGTGCAATGATTAAGTTTTAAAAAAATTGGGAAAATAAACACATACTTAATATCAGGAAGAGACAGTTGAGATTTCTAGGGCACACAATGAGGAAAGAAGGCTAGAGCAATTTTGATACCCGCAGGACAGACTGAAGGCAAAAGAGACATAAGAAAAAACACATGACTTACTTAGTGAGCTTGTGTAAACTGTAAAATTGATGGCAGAACAAGTTTTAGTAGTGATGAAAAAAGAGAAAATTTATTAAAAGCTACAAATAACAGGAAATTGTGGAGAGAGCTATGATATCCTGGAAGTACATAGAATATAGAAGGACAACAAGCTTCTTCAGTTTAACCCAAATCACAAGTTCGGATGAGCTTTTCACTATGGTACCTAGACTTTTGAATTTAAGTGTCATTAGAGACTGGTGTCGAGATCTCAAGTTACAGTTGAGGTGTAACCATACATTCTATGCTAAAATTTTCTTTTCTTGCACTTCTCGTTTGTGGTACTCCCTTCCAGCTCTATGCTTTCCATTATAGAATATAGACTACTGTATTTTATGGCCAACAAGTGAAGCACAAGTAAGTAAGAAACACTTACAAATAAATCTTACTAAATTCAATATATATGAAAACAATATTTTACAATTTTGTACAAACAGAGCTCCAAATTGAATAAGTGGTTTCCTGAACCTGATTGGATAGGACAAGTCATATGATATGTGTGATTGTCATGAGCAAGATATGCGACATCATGCCCAAAAACACACACGCATTGCATGCGTATGGTGTCGCAGCACAATTAAAAGAAATGAAAATTAATGAAGTGCGCTTACTCATATGTAAAACTCTTCCACTCAAACAATCGGCTGTTTCATTATGGTCTATAAAATGAGTATGTCTGAAGGCTTTGGCAGTAGTGGCCAAGGGAGTTGAGATGACTGTCCTGTTTGAGAGACAACTGCCCTGTTCTAGTGGATCCTTTTTGGCATGGCGGCTTTCTACAAAATCCAAAGGACCTGGAAAAATGTTGAGGGCTTGGGTTACTGAGTACATTCACATGCAAAACTCAGATAGGATTTGGAGTCGAACATAAGCCATAAAAATGGCTCACCAGAGAAAACAAGAAGAAAGTCAGCAACAAGATTTTGAACATTCAAGAAGGACCTGTCTCAACACACATTACCATGACAACAGAAGAAAAAAGAATGAACAGTCAAAGACTAGATCTTTGACAAATAAACGGGTGGTCAATGGCATAGACACATGTTACCATAATAACACATCAGTCAGTGATGATTTTTCTACATTGAAAAGCACAAAACTGTAAAGAAAGAAAGTCATTTTCCTCTCTTTTGTTCACCATATTTAAAATTACTGCTACTGTATGCAATCAGACAGCAGTCACACATGTTTCGACACTGAGTGCTACATACACACACATACATATTGGCATAAATACCATTTGTTTACTTCACTTTCAACATAATCACTTCAAACTTTGCAGACTCCCTTGCAACAAATCATCAAGAACAATCCCTTGCACAAACCAGCCAAAATTAACCTGCAAAAATTTAGATCCAATGTCAATCACGATCTACTGTCCTCCTGATTACTCTTTTATCTTCTTGCTCATTATTAATGTTTCTGTTCCTTATTTTTCCACACTCTGTAATCCTTTGTCTTGTGTCTTAGTGGTGTTTATTGCTTTGCATGGGTTAATACTGATTAATAAAAAAAAAAATCAAGTGAGGATTGAACACTGGATAAATTACACTTCAATGGAGCACCGAAATGTTGATACATTCATAATTAATTAATTCTAACCGATTTCCTTTTTAATTACTTTTTTATCACAACATTATTTTGTTGTATACCGACCTAACTTCATTATTTCAAAATGAAAAATGTTAATTAATTTGCTAATTAACTTGGAATTTGGAAAATTTTTGTATATTAAACATCAACAACATGTAAACCAAGCTTTTTAAAAAAATTATCACTGAAAATGACTGATTTTTTAAAATTTTGTGATTGTTGTATTTTTGTATTCTTTTGAAAAAAAGGTAAACAATTTTATCGCTGTCATAAAAGCAGCCCCCATAGCAACAACGAAAATTGTACGGTTGTGTTCATATAAACACCCGGTTTAGATTTTGACGGAAGTTCTAGTCACGTGGGGAGTTACTTCCGGTGTTTGGCCGTCGTCGTGGTGTTTTTGAGTGTCTGCTCAAGGAGTTATTCGCTCTAGCAGTCGTAAGTACGTAAGTAAAATAATTCATTTATTTAAAATAGAAAGGAAAAAAATAGTGTAACTTTGAATACTGTAGTGTATTATTCTGTAGAGCAGCTCAAACCGTACACGCTGTTAACTACTCTACACTAACAGCAGCTTGGGTGGAGCTTAAAATAATAATTTAAAGTTTACTTAAAAAAACTTACTTGAACTAATAATGGTTATCGTTGTGAAAAAAGCGTGAAGGAGTTTGCTGATAATTATCAGAAATTCAATTTATTGTTATTTTTTTCTTTTATAGAAGATGGCTGGAGCTGCTACAAGTGAACAAACGACATCAGTCGACGTTCCGCCTATGTCAGAACCATCAAAATCACCGAGCATCACCGACGGTTCAGTTGTTTGTAATAATAGTGATGAATGGTCGACTTCAAAACCTTCGCAACTTCCATTGTCGGACGCTGTTAATGATGAAGAAAGGACTTTATCTGAAGTGGAAGCTATGGATGGTTTCACGATACCCAAAGAACATTTACAAGGTGGGGTACCTGATTATGGATGGAGGGTTCCACTCATTTATCAATGCCAAATTAAATGTAAACCATTTTTTCGGCCTCGGCTCAGACAAATACCCAGCCTTGTGGGACTTGGATACAGGTAAAGAATTCAAGATTCACCTTTTGTTATATTTACTTGAAAATAAAATAAATTATCTGGAACACTGGTTACCTTATGTTAAACCCTTATTTTTTATATATTTTTAAAGAAACTAAGTTTTTTTTGTGTATGTGCTTTTTTTTTTTTTTTTTTTTTTAATTTTACGTTTCAAATTAAAAAAAAATCTAAGTTTGGAAAGAATTATTATTCAAACAAGTTATAAATGACACCAGAAAGTGTTCCCTGCCTTCTAACTTGTCTCCGGCACGTTTTTTACTGTTAAAGAAATTTTTATTATTCATTTCCAACCCACACAACTAACTCCTTTTTTTTTTTTTTTTTTTTACGTTATCGATTTTGCGGTGAATTTATTTATGGTAATTTTTCTGCTGTGATAATTTATTTGTGATCAAAATTTTATTCATTTTTTTATAAAAAATAGTAAAAATGAAAATTATTAAATGAAACCGGGTAATTTTTTTTTCTTTTGTTGGAATTTTTATTCGTTAATTTTATCGTCTTTTTTTATCGACGAAAAGTCTAAAAATAAATCATTATTACTGGTCCACTTTCCTAAACTAACAAATAAATTGTATTGAAAAAAAATTATAAATAACATTTAACAATAATTCATTTAAAAAAATAGTCTGCCAATGAATATGATGGTATGAGTGAAAATAAAAATTTTAAAAATTCTGACAATATGAATTTTGAAAATAGTTTTAAATTCGGGGTGGACGAAACTACCGTGTATTTTAAAATTTTATGGATTTTTTTCCCCTCGCTAATTGTTAAATCAGAATCTTAGTGAAAAATACTGTTTTTTTTTTTGTTGTCTTTTCCTTTTTTCTCGATTATTTCAATCAATCCAGTGATAATAAGTGAGATAGAGTAAGCTTTTTTTTTTTTTTTTTAAATGGGGGGGGGGTACCAACTTCTTTAAAATTTCAAAATTAATTTCCAAGATTATGCTCAGTATATTTTATTGATTATAAACAGGAATCTTCGATGAGAGCATATTCAATATTCGATTACTGCGATAAAGCATTTTCCCTTTTTTTTTTCTTTTACCATAGTTATTGAAAGTTTTTTTTTTTATACTACTAAAAAAAACATTATTAGTTACTATGTAATTTAGCCGCTTTAATTGAGAATTAAGACATTCCTGTATTTTTATCTTGGCCTAAAATATCAAAATATAATTTTTTTTAAATTAGTTTTCTATGCCAGTCTTCTATTTTTTTTTTTTTTTTTTTTTTTTTTTAAATAATCAAAAAAATAGTTTTAAAAATAAAATTACTTTTTTTTTTTTTTTTTTTATTTGCTTTTAGATTCGCGCTTCTTTTATGAGAACTGTATTTTTATTTTTTCTTTGGAGTTGACATTTCCTTTGTTTGTCTTGTTTAGGTGAATAAATTTTATTCTTTGTTTTCCTTCAGCGGTTTGAACTAAAACCACTTTTTCATGTTTCTGTCTCTTCCATTCTTAAGGTAGCAGATGCCGAAATATGAGACGGTCATTCCTCATAATTAGCACGGCAGCTGGCCATGTTCACCTGGCACTGACTCTTTTGAAAGAGTTTTAAAAAAGGCCCATCACTTTTTTTTTTTTGTACAAACAAAAAGTCTTTGTGCTTTCTTCAAATTATCAAGTAGGTCTTCTTCTCCCCTAATGCTTCTTCAAAAATCACTCTAGAAATGAATGAAGATATTGTTGTAGTAGTAAAACAGGCATTTCTGAATAAATAAAAAAAAAACTAAAAACAAACACAATCCATTCATTGTTGGGCCGGGAGCTTTTTTTCAGCATAAACACATCGCGTCCTTTCAGTGGACATCATTGGGTAATCATGGTTCTCCATAACTTCCCATCTCTTGTCTTGTGAATTGTGACCCATAGCAGACTTTTTTTTTTCTGTCTTCCGATATACATATGCACAAGCTCGTCAGGTATAGCTTGCTGCCTTTCACTCTTTTGACCTCAGTATGTCCTGTGGTTAATTCTTCCAAACCCTCTTCCACTCAGTCTTCTTACTTCATTTATAATTTTTGTAGTTACCCCCCCCCCCCAATTTCTAAGGAATATACCTATAACATAATGAAAAAAGGCCCAAACTTGATAAAAACAATTTTATCGTTAAAAAAAATGTTTGAATGTTTGGGAAAGACCAAAGCATTTTATTTTTTTTAATTATTTTATATTTTTATCCTTTCTAGCGCATTCAAAGATTTGCTTAAAAATCTTTTTGCGTCAGTGGGCTAAAAAAAAAATTTGAAATTTTTACAAAAATCAAATAATTGTCACTCAGATTTTAAATGAAATTTTCGGCACTTTGTGTGTGTTACCCCCCACTTAATTAATTTTATTGAAATTTGAGTCCTGTGTGTACTGTAAAACATTTGAAAAAGGACGTAGAATTTAAACAAGGAAATATTAAATTATTGACGGGACGTTCTACAAAAAAAAAAATGAAAAGTCCAAAGCGATCTTCAGTGTCTTTAAGTAGTTGAAGTTGATTATTCACATATGCCGTAACAAATGTCTTTCAAATATATTTTAGGTGAGGGTATGTTATTTATTGGTTTGCTTTCCTTTGTGATTTTTGTGTCATGTGTTTATCGTACAAGCATGTTTTAAATGATCAACTGATATTTTTTTTTCTTTTTTTCTAATGGTAAAATAGTTTTTCTGTTGTTCCAACACTTTCGATGTGGATCTGAATAATTTGGGAATAATGGTTTCTTAAACATGTCATTCCTGCGAAAAATATACTTGCAGTTGTGTAAACCAGCAGGTATAAAAGATTGATCATATATCTAGAGTTGGTGTAAATAAGATAACTTTTAGTTTGTCAACAAAGTCCATAGATTGGGGTGGGGGCAATATTTTGTCTCCCTCAAAATATTGACTTGGTAATGTCAGTGAGGTTCCAAAAATGATGTCTGCTGGTGTGCAGTGTAGGTCTTTTAAACGTCTTCCTATTGATGAGGGGGTTATAGGTAGGTTAGCTACCTTGTTTTAAGGGTTAATCATTGTGGCTATTGCAGTTTTTAGCTGTCTGTAGAATCTTTCCACAATTCTGTTGGCACAAGGATGGGCAACTGTAATTTGAATATGTTTGACTCCGAGTAGGCTGACAAATTCCTTAAAGTATGGATTGAAACTGATCCTCTGACAGTAATCATAGATAGCACTCCAAATATACTAACCCAGTTGTATAGTACAGCTTTTGTAATAGTCTCTGTTGAGATAGTTGGAATAGGAAAAGTCGTAGACCATTGACTGAATTGATCCACTATGTTGAGCATATCGGTGAAATGGTATGTTTAGAAGGGGGCCCAACAATGTCTTTGGGAACCTACTGATGATTCTCTGGAGTTTATCAATGTGCGTTTTATCTATATATATATATATATATATATATATATATGTGTGTGTGTTTCCCAATTTTGTTTTTTGACACTGAAAGCATCGCAGCACCAAAATTTGTCAGTGGACATTTTCAGCCATATTAATCAATCTGTTATCATTTTGGTAGCTTCTTGTCTGTTAGGATATGATAAACTATGAAGGTGGTTGAAAATTTTACATAATGGAGGTATATAAGGTTGAGGGTAAACTTTTTTCTCATGTCATGTAAGACAGTTGAATGTTCGAAAGAGATAGGTAAACTTTCAAGTTGGAGTGAAGTATCTTTCTTGACTTGCAAAAGTGTAGTCTTTTGTCTTTTTTTTTTTTTGTTTCTTGTGCTGTATTTTATCTGTGAGGAATTCAGCTCAAGAGTGAAAAAAATATACGTTTTTTTTCTATTAATATTTTGCTGTAAAACTGCATCAACAAGTTCGATAAGGCATCTATTGTTGAAGTTAGCACTGCGTTTTCATCACTGAAGTAATTTAGTTTTACAAAGTTCACCAAGACTTTCTTTGCTTCAGGAAAAGCATCTAAAGTAAGTCCGTGAAGTAAAGATTCTGCATTCTGAGTACATTTTTAATGTTTGTCAATGGAGCTAATTTTGAATAGTAGGGCAAAAATTTACACTAGTAATTTATCATGCCAATAAATCTTCAAAGTTGAGTTGGCTCTGGTTGTGGGAAATTTTCTAAAGCAGAAGTGATATTCTTTAAGTTTGTTTGTCCTAAAAATGAAAAAAAAATTTTTTTGTCTCTGCCCTCAACAATAAACATGTATTTGTTGACATTAATTTTCAGTTCACAATGCTGCAGGCATTCAATAAGTTGGAGATGGTCCATGTGTTCATTCCTATTTCTGCTTGCTATTACTGTTGTCAATGTATGTGAAAGTGAAAAATAAACCTATAATACTTTGTCAATTTTTGAAAATAATTTCTTAAACCCGAAAGATATTCTGGTGAATTCAAATAAACTAAAAGGGAGTTGCGATAGTTTTTGGTATATTGGTTTCTTCATTGGGGATTTTATGCCTTGATCAAGTCAAGTCTAGTAAAAATTTGCATACCCTCTAATCCCACCGTGAAATCATGTATATGCAGGATAAGATAGCAATCTTGTTCTATAGATGCATTTAGTCGTTGGAAATCACCACACTGACTCCAGACAGAAAATCAGCTTTCAGTACCAAGTGCAATGGGGATGACTACTTGTTCTTGAAAAGTTGAATTATTCTCTCACTGTAAGATGTACTGAAATTCGTCTTTTTGCCATCTTGTATTTTGCTGGGCTGAGTTTCCGTTTGATAGAATAGGTTGGTTATTCTATTGTTTGAATGTGGTGTTTAGCAGTGTATAGAATGAGACTGTAATTCCTTGGAATTTACAAAGAATTTTGTTAAAAATCTTGTCCAATATTGCTGAGTTGATTACCTGTTGAAAGAAATTGAAAATGCATTCTATGAATTTTTAGTTGGGTTTCATTGTCTATCAGTCTATTTTTGGTAGCCATGTTCACTGAAAAAAGTTGAAATGCATGTGGAAGTCTACTCCTCGTATAGGTGTCTTCACATCTTCTTGAATAAAAATTCACAAAAAAAACTCTGGATACCAAAATTTAATGTGATTTTCTACTGTGTGTATTAATCTTTTTACTGTTCACTTCTTGGGGTTTATACAGTGCTGGTGTTAAAATTATTTTCTGTTGTCAGAGGGATAACACTAATTTTGGGGCCTGTGTTGGCGAAAAATTCATATTCATGACAAGTCATGAATGTAAAACAGATGACTTTTCTTCAAATATCTGGACGCAGTCATCATCATTACTAGTCGGAATGAGTTTTCCTGGTTCAGAGGTACAAATGTACAGTTTTGTGCACATTTTAACATTAGTGTCAAATTTGTTATTATACCAAAATATTCTGGTGTTTCGTACACAGGATTTTTAAGTGTTTTGGCTGAAATGTTGTTTGTGATAACGTGGGATATGTCCATCTGTTTTTGACATGGCTTAAATTTGGGTTCCTCTCTTTGGAATCATTTTAAAACATGATTTTTCAATGCATTTTGTTTTTAGTTTTAACTTTTCAATCCATCTTCCTGCAAATTTCAACAATTATCATCCAATTAGGAGATTTTCTTTTTTCTTTCTTTCTCTTTTTGTTTGGTTTGACCAACCCTTGGCATTCCCAGAATCAGACTTGAATTGTTGGATTTGATCTGTTTGTATATTAATCAGATTTTGGACCATGTTGACGTTGTGTGTGCCTGCTTTTTAGCAAATTTTGTCAGAGGTTTCTGCCAATTTATTAAGGTTGGCATCTTCCAACCAAGTATTAATATTTGGGCCATATGATTCGGCAGTTTGTTCAGCCATAATCACTGTAAAATATTCTTGGATAACATGTCTCAGGAGTTAAAGGAGTCCTCTTTTCAATAGACATTTTCTTTTCCTTAGATTTGTCTGTCCAGTGTAATGTTTTTTCTCTTGTCATTGTTGCATGGATTCTCTACAGGCACTACTCTACTACATTTAACAAGTCCGGAATTTCATAGGCAACCTCCGTTGGAAGCTTTTCAACATTGTAGGCAAACTTCATCTTTTGCTTTTCCTGTTCTGAAAATGGCTTGCATTTGAGCAAATTATATCTGTATATCCATTGGGTTGAATGGAGGTAGCTGTAATGATAACATAGTTTCAATCAGTTCTTTCATGTTTACTGCTATATTAAGAATATTCGTTCTTTTCTTGTTACTGAAGTTAGTCCCACTCAGCAAAGTCTTGTGGCTGTAAGAAATTATTCTGCAGGTGCGAAATTAGGTTATTATAACATCTAGTGAAAGAAAAAGGATTAAGCTGTGAAGTGGCCATAACTTTTGACTGGTGGATAGTAATTAAAGAAGTCTTCTGAAATTCTATGCACATGTTGCTCTGAGCTGTAAAGAAGTTTTTAAACTAATGTCCTTTTCTTTTATTATAGATATATATATATATATATATATATATATATCTGGGAGAACATCTTGCCATAGTCACTACTTTGTTGATGAGATTTTATTTGCTCATGGTACATTTGACTTGCTAACAATTTTTGGTGGACTTGTGGAAGTCCAAAGAAGTATTTACAAATATATTGACAGGACATTTTACAAAAGAAATGTGAAAAGTTCAAAGCAACCTTCAATGTCTGTAGTTGATTACTCACGTTTTGCAGCAGGGAAAAGAATGTATCTTTTTGTTATGAAAAGTTACTGAGAAAGAGTGTGATTCTTTAAAATCTCACACTGCCTGTGATTATCATCAGCATGAGAAATTAAAATTTCAGCCTCTTTGTTTATATTAGTTAAAAACAGGACTCTTGGAGAATTTAAATCAAGTTGTTTTTGCCAAACAGAAACACCATTTACTCAAAATCTGCCATGAATCATAAAATAAAAATATAATAAAACTATCTAATTATTTTATTAGAAAAGCTTTCACTCTTGTGAATAAGGACAATATTGACTAAAGAAAATAAATTCCATGAATAATGAATTTTTACAATTGTTTTCATTTTTAACTTTAACTAGAAAAATTTAATGAGTTTTAAATCTTTGATAATTCTGTTTTAATTTTAGTTTTTAGATATTAAGTCAAAACTATATTTACAAATCATCACACACTGATATTTTAAAAATAATTTTTTTGATTGTGTATAAACATGTAGATTTTTGTAAATATGAGTGACTATATGGGACATGATCTGAAAATAAGTGATAATTATAATAATTCTAAAGCCAAAATTTCTAAAAATCAAAACTTTGGATTATGGCGAATATTTTTTTGTAAATTAGCAAGATTACTGTGTAATTAAAGATTAAGTGTTTACATCATTTTCTTCAATTGTTTTACAGATAAAATCTCTGTAGAATGTCATAAGTTCTGTCAACCCAGCTACTGTCATGAACAACAACAAAAAAAAACACCTCCTCTATTAAATATATTTCATTTTTTGGAAAATTGAAAAGAAAAAAAAACTAATATTTTTACTTGTGTGTGTGTAACATCTCATCCAAGATGGGACTGCCACTTGGGCACAGGAGAAAGTGACTGAGTTGAAGAAAGGATAATAGATATTTCCCATGATTGAACTACTTTTTATCTGCAGTTTTTTTTTTAACTGTGTAATATTTTATTTCATGTCTAACACCAGGGTTTTTGGGAACCAGAAATTAAAGGCAAAAAGTTACACCCATATTTTATTCTTTTTGCTTTTTCTTTCTTTCCTTTTTTCTCTACCTGATATTGTTACAGCAAATAAACTCTAGTGTATACAAATGTAACACTCCCCAAAAAAAAACAAAGAAAAAAAAATTATGGTTGAATTCATTATCAGTCAAAAAAAAATTTATGCACTAATTGTCTGTAGCTATGGTATATTTTAAAGTAATTCATTAGCTATATCCTTCACAGTTGCAATACCTATAAATATAGTGGTAATTCAGTAATGTTGGCCCAAATCCCCAGAACATTATGACATACTATATATATATATATATATATATATATATATATATTTATATATATATTTATTTTTTTTTTTTTTTTTTTTTTTTTTTTTTTTAGCAATGAAGCAAAAACAAATTTTTGTCCTGTTAATTTCATCTTTGTCAGTGATTTATAGAATGTCATATGTTAATATGCAATACCACTTTATAAAAATTTGCTTTTTATATTTAATTAAAAAAAAATTTCCTTTCTCTCATTTTATACTGTTTATGTCCTAATTCCTGGTAGAATTTTTTTTATGTAATTGAAATAAAACAAAGTATATCAAGAAGATATGATCAAAATAAATCTATGGCTTTGAACAGTAAAAAAAAAAACCAGAATGATGTCAAACTCTACAAAGTTTTCATTCTTTAATACTCAGTTGTTCTTAGTTTAATTTGTAATGTATATAAATGTAGTTAGGAAAAAGTAAATATTGATAGTGAGGATCACAAAGCACTGCTCAGGGCCCCCAATCAGGCTTGAGTCGAGGGGTTTAGAATAGTATGTACCAGTCCTGATTAAAACCTTAACATATGAAGATGGATTTATATATTTTTTTGTAATTGTTTATAAATTTTTGAATAAAATATTACTTTTTCAAATTTATTTCTTTTATAAAAGGTGAATAATACATATGGCCTTGTACTTTGTTCACGCATTTTTATAATCTTCTAAATAAATCTTCTTGAGGTAGTCAAGTGTGTACAGTAATAGCAGTGTCAAGAGAATAACCATCCTTTCGACACCCACTTTTTTGTGAGCACCAAGCTCAAGCATTGCCAAATATGTAGAGCATGATTTTAAAATGGGTTCAACTTTTTTTTTTTTTTTTTTTTTTTTAATTGTGTGTGTGTATATAATAATATTCTAACATTTTTAAAATGCAAATATATTTTGATAGAATATATAGTGTTGTTTAAGCAATAAAAATTGTATGAATAATTATATATTCTATTTTTGATTTTATTATATATAACTGTCATATTACCAACCTATGTAGCTTATAAAAATTCTTTGCACAAAGCAAACCTGCTAAAGCTAGATGCAGTTGTATAAAAATATGTATATAAACTGTTTATGTATATATTGTTTATACAGAGTGTAGCAGAAACACTTTACATAATACTAAAACATTAGCCAGGTGAAGATGCCATTGTCACTAACGTCTTGCCATTGTGTGGGAGGTATTTCTGCTACACTATGTATTATGAACAATATCAATATAGCTAAAATCCTTGCTAGCATATGGAAAAGAATTTTTCTAGTTTACTGAGAGCCATAAATTAGTTGTCACTAATCTTGCAAAATTAGTATGATCAAGTTTAAAAAGTTTAGGATAAACTAGTCTTTATTCAAAAATATAGTACCTCTAAATGCTTTTAATTCAGTACAAAATAAACTTATTTTAATGAACAAGTTGATTGTTGTTGTAATATATATATATATATATATATGCTTATACCTGGGATAACCAATTAAGATTAATGATTTTGTAGATATCAACCTAAGCTTCAAATACTGTTCTAAATTCAGTCAGTTAAGTGTCATACGTGGGAAACGCTTGGGCGATCATGTCTCGAAAGAGACATGACTGACTGGGCAGAAGATTATCCCGCAGTAGGTTGCCATTACTTTCTGCGGTAGACTGGTTGCCGACCAAGGCTATAGAACCCAATCTGTCTTGTTATTTAACCCATAACTGGAAGGAAGAGATGGATTAATACCTTCCCAAGGGTATTTGTGCATAAGTGAATGCAATGAATTCAACTGGAATTTGAACACGGCTCCCCGATTTCTCATTTCAAGCCGATATCCACTGTACCACAACACATCCACACATTCTAAATTACTAGTATTAAAAAAAATATATTACCTGTTCAGATCTCAAGTTTTTTAAAATCATTTAGTTGGATGCAGTGAAAAATTGTTACTTTTTTTTTTTTACATAAAAAAAATTCAAAACCTGTGGAGGGTCATCTGAAGACCTTGTGTCACACTATGTGTACCAGTTCTATGTCTCTGGCTCTTCCAAAAAGTCTGGTTGGTTTGGCACAAGCCTTCATTATAACCAAATTATGTGTAGATAGTCTGGTGATTTGGTTCTAAAAACTGAATAACTGGACCCTCAATGTAAAAAAAAAAAAAGACAGGAATGCACTCACATCAAGGTTTGAAACTGGTATACAATCAATTTCCTCTTTTGTTAGATGTGGTTAAACTGATAGACTTGTGTTCTTAATTTTTTGATAAGCAACTAGAAACATTTTCAAATGGATTCCTTGTTTGAATTTGTAATTTTTCAATAAAGAATTACTCTCTCATACCAAATTAGACTACTGTACTAAACTTGTTGATAATTTAGTTTTCGTGTATTTTCATACTGTTGCTTACATATAATTATAATTGTGGCTGTGTAGGTTAAAGAAAGGCAGCTACCATGAATAATGAGTGTTTTCATGTACTTTCAATTTATTTGCATTGCCATAATGTGTCTTTGTGTGTCTAGTTATTTTACGGAGCATTGTTTGTATTTTAATTTTGTATTGTCAGCCAACTTGGAAAACTGAACAGTTTGTGTAATTTGTGACATAACTATTATTTGCATTTCAATTTTCTTTCAGTTAAACATAGTCTCTGTGAGTGTTCAAAGTACTTCTGTGATGATTTTAATTCTTTGCTTTTAATGTGTTGCTTAGAATTATTAGTATGGTGAAGAAGTCTATTAGATATGAAGTGTTTTTTTTTTTTTTTTTTTTCTTGTTTTTTTTGTTATAAGTGCTATAAACTTCTATTTGAATAGCATTAGTATTAATGAAGTTCCCTAGTGTTTTTTTTTTTTTTTTAACTACTCTAAAGGAGTAAAATGTGCATGTGGTTAGAATGTCATTGTTCTAATCAGGAGGCATGGCTTCAAATCTCACTGTAGTTACTCAAAAAAGGGATTTCTTAATATCAGCCTTGGAGATTAACTCTGCATGCAGCACCATTGAAATAGGAAATGTTTGAAAACATGTTTATGGGTTGACCTAAGGCTTGTGAATAAATGTCTAAACAAAGCTATTTGGGAGCTATCAATAGTTGAGCTAGCACACATTCACAAGGTCCTGAGTATGATGGTAAACTGCATCTGTCAGCCAGGCCACTGATTGGGAGGTTGTGAGGTGCATAGAACCACCTCTTAATTGCTGTTGTTTCCAGGTTTACCCTGACCTGGAGTGGTAGCACCTGTTAGGGTTCTAGTTACAGGCAAATAGTTAACCCCCAAACTGGAGTCAAAACACTATGAAAGTATAAAAACAGACTTTTATAGAAATATATACATAAAAATAGACTTTTATAGAAAAATATACATTTTTGAAGGAAAAAAAAATTACCATAATACATTTTTGAATACTAAACTAAAATCAAAATCTGACTAAATCAACCTTCTCACTACAACTGAATGTTAAAAAATGCCTTAAAATCTCACCTATTTGGCATTAAATAACCCACAGAGGTTGATGTGCTCAAGCACATTCACAAGTTGTGATGGTGGTTTGAGCAAACTGGCCTTGTTCAAACCGTCAGATTACATGCTCATTCCCTGGCATTGTATCTAACAATTGCCATTAACCTTTATTGAATAATTACAGCTATATTATCTTTTTTCTAATGAATTAAAATGGCTAATTGTGTGGAGTTCAATTAATGTCTGCATTTTTATCATCACAATGTTTTAACCACAGTACTCTTCAACCTTCTTAAAGTCTGTCGAACCAGGCAATTTCAAACTGAACCAATTAAACAAGATTAGATTGTTTCTTATTTCACTATTTATGTCTTTAGATGTCTAGTATCTTTCTCTTTTTAGTACTGCTCAGTTATTGCTAGTCCTGTTTCCACTGATTCTGGGTTTGTACTACTCAGTATAGAGATTGAACTCACACTTATATCACCAGTAGCCTAGTGAATTAAAGCATTGGTTTATGAATGGAAAGAAGACATAGAAGAAAAAATGAGTGGATCACAAATGAGATTCTTGACATGAGGCAAAGACAGAAAACAATGCCAAGACATGGAACTGAATACAGAAGACTATACAAGAAAATAATGCGGACAGGCTAAAGAGGAATGGCTCAATGACAAATGGGCAGAAATAGATTGAGCATGACTAATAAAGATGACATAACTAACCGGACAAAAGACATGCTCTTTAACAGGACATATGAAATCCAAAGATGAAATGCTCATATTAGAGAAAGAGAGAATACTTCAGCAATAGGAAGAATATATAGGAGATCTCTTCCATGACAAGAGAGCAATGGACCGGAAATATGAAATTCGAAGTGAAAGCTGCACTGGCCAAACTGAATCAAAACAAAGCAGCAGGACCAGACGGCATGGTAATAGAGATGCTGAAAGTTGTAGACAGTTACAGAAAGAATAAATGGAATCTACAATACAGGCAATATATTGGAAGTCCTAAGAAGATCAATTTTCATAGCACTGACTAGGAAATCAAGCACAAAGGAATGTGAACTCCACCAAGCAGTCAGCTTAATGAGTCACATAAAACTTATCATCTGAATTCTGATGAATAGAGCATGCAACAAAATCAGGTCAGAGATATGACAAGAACAGTGTGGTTTTATCAAGGACACTGGAACCAAGAAAGCAGTATCTATGCTTAGAATGCTATATAGAAAAAGCATAGACATTGAGCACACTGTGAAAACAAGGCTAGCAACAACTGACATATTACAAAGGGGAAGATGTCCATAGACAATTTCTGTTGATTAAATAAAGGGTTTGCCTCAACATTTTTTGAAGGTTGCCCGAATTGACACTCACTTGATAGTCCAATGATCAAAATGTTGTGATAACAAAAATGAGGACATTAATTCTGACTATATAATATAAATAATAATACAAGTAAATTAACTCGGACTGCACTCATACATTTTAACAAACTTCTCTTCATTCTAATTCATTGACTATGTCAGTATATGAATAGCATCGTTTTTTGTTTTTTTTTATACAAACCTGCCAGTTGTAGGTTGTTATATTTCTAATGTTGCCATTGAATTCTGTCAGTATGAAAAAGTTTCATGTGACTTTAATGTAATTGTGTCAACATTTTGTTTATATCACTTGATTGTTTTGGCACAATCAGTGAATTTAGTTTGTCTTGGAAGATATTTTTCTTTGTGGTTAAATGTTGCATTTTATTTGGATTATTACTGACCACCTTTCTCAGATTTATTTTTCATACATATAAACACTGCAGCAAACTGCTTTGTATTATCCAAATAATTTATAAATAAAAACTGTCTCTAAAGCTCTTTTGTGTAGTTCATATTTTTAGATTTTATTTTCAAATTATGACTTTCAATATATCAGGTTAACAATTAGTTGAGTTGTTTTTTGTTTTTTTTTTTTTTTGTTTTTTTTACTTAAGATTTAAATTAAAAAATCTGGATTAGAAATTTCACCATATTATTCACAGTACATTCAATAATTTCAAATCACATTGGATAACATTCTTCTATGTTTCATGTGCCTTCAGAGCATGGGTGTTCATGGATCTCCACAATTTCCTATTTTTTGTAGCACTTAGCAATGTTTTTTTATTTTTTATTTTTTTTTGTTATTGATCTTACTCCTTGTTCTACCATCCATTTACACAAGCTTATGTTTATGTGAGCATTAAATTCTCCAAGCTCTCTTTCCTCATGAGTCCCAGAAATATTAACTGTCTCTTTCTGATTCTAAATACTATTGCTGAATATTAATTTTATGCTATATAGTGTGTATCAAGAATAATTTTACAAAGTTTGGGGGCAGGTTCCTCACACCAAAACAAGGACAAAGGGTCATATAAACAGTCCTCCAATCCTTTGGTTTAGAGTTAAGTTTATAGTAGACTCTGTTAAATGTACAATCCAAAAATATTTATAAACTTTTTGTGATGGGTTCCTGACATCTACCATTAAAATTTAAGCTTAATAACTCAAAATCGAAGGTTTTGCAAACATATAATTACCTTTTGTGAAATAACTGTTTCCGAAATTGAGTTGGAAGACTAGAAAGTCACATGTTGGTTCAACAATGATTGGATACAGACTAAGAAAAACATGAATATCAGAAAAATTGCAAGAATGTCAACTTAAACACTTCTTTACAAGAAACTATAAATAGCTTCATATGAATATATGTAAAGTTTATTGATTGTATTCAGATTTATGCATAAGAAACTCATTTACTTTTTTTTTTTTTATTGTTAGCCAAGTTAAATGTTTTTACGTAAACTGATCATAATACAGCTTAATTTACTTTAGTTAAGTGGAATTTTATAGTCAAAGTTTATACCTTGCTGGTGGGAGAAATAAACTAACATAATGGAGTCAACTTAGTTCAAATTTTAATTAAAGCTTCTCTTTGTGCTAAGTCTCTTGTGAAAGGCAAGAATTCATTCGTCCCCTCACTTCATCATCAGATTTTTTGACAAAATATGGTT
The DNA here is from genome assembly GCA_037127315.1 of Ascarosepion bandense. Taxonomy (NCBI): domain Eukaryota; kingdom Metazoa; phylum Mollusca; class Cephalopoda; order Sepiida; family Sepiidae; genus Ascarosepion; species Ascarosepion bandense. The sequence continues at coordinate 2,681,329 of JBBBDQ010001047.1, forward strand.
AAGAATAGATGAATATACACTTCTACAAAGTTGTCTCTAGTTGTTGCTTCCATAGTCCACTTTGACAATGTCTAATTTAAGTGATCACTTAATTGCACATGTCATAAAATTGTCAGCATAGTTCTCACATTTGTTTGCAAATAAATAAAATATGAATAATAAAAAAATTAACATAAACATGTATGAATTTAAAGTAAATATAATGAAAATAAAATGAGATAAGTTTTAAATGTAAAATGAGATTTTATTGATTGATGTTTTCTATAGCTTATTGAAAGCTATAGAAAAATAAACTTTCTGGATTATTTAAATCCAAAAAATAATTTTTGATTGTAAGACATCTCCATTTTTTTTTTTTTTTTTTTTTTTTTTTTAGATAATAATGGTTTAATGATACAAATCTTACTAATTGACCCATATTTTGGAGAATAGATAAATTCATGCTGTTCTCAGGGGTGATTTTTTTTTTTTTATAATCATATCACCCCAAGCAAGGCATCTTACTGCCACTGTTTTGCAGGGGGTTACATAGGAGGAAAGTTATGAGAAAGAGTAACAAGTTATAGTGGGTATCAGGAATTGAGTAAGAGAAGAATGAGAATACTGATGAGTGGCATAGATGGAGAAAGGAGCATTAGAGAGAGGATGCAGGTTAGTGAGATAGATGACTGTTGACTTTACATTTAAATTCTTGGAGATTGTAACTGTCAGGAAAGCAAGTAAATGGAAGGGAATTCCACAGGCAGGTAGAGCAAGAAAAGAAGCTGCTGGAGTAGAATTTGTTTGTTTTATTGGTTTCACAGTAAAAGAGTGGGATCTAGTTGCTAATCTTGTGGCTCAAGTAAATTCATATATAGGGGGCACCAGTTAGCTAAGTTCATCAGAGCAGAAACCGTGAAAGTATTTGTAGAAGACATTCAGGGAAGCTATATTGTGCCGGTGAGAAAGTGACTGTATGTGAGCTGCCAAGTCAGGATTGATCATATTACAGATTCTCCATTGGATTTTGTCAAGGACACCTAGGTGGATAGCAGAAACACCTGACCAGAAATGGCAGCAATATTCAACGTATGGGTGGATGGTAGACTTATATATGTGCAGAATTGTTTCAGATAGGAAAATCTTCCTGGCCTTTCACAAAGAACTGGCTTTCTTAGCAGTGGATTTAGCTATGAATTCTATGTAGTCATTCCACTTGAGGTCTGTTATGAGAGCTAACCTGAGGAGGTGCAGTGTTTTGCTTTCAGGGAGACTAGCCTGATCCATGCTAATCGGGGGTGGAGTAGGAGCGATTGTCTGTGATGGTTAATAGATGGCAGTTTCATTTTAGAAACATTTTAATTCCTGAGCCATTTTTTACCTCAGTCTGCCACGGATTAGAATTTTTTTTTCAAGCTCAGCAGTGAGGTTTGCTTTGTCATCCTTGGTAGATTTTTGATCAATGTGAGAGTAAACTGTAGTGTCGTCAGCGTATGTGCCTACTTGGGATCTTATTACATCTGGGAGATCATTAATGTGGATAAGAAAAGGCATAGGACCTAGAATAGTCTTGAGGGACACCTGCATTCGTGTGATAATATTGGGAGGCATGTCCATTCAATACTACTTTCATTGTGTGATTTGAAAGGAATGACTGGATAAGGTCAAACAATTGTCCAGTTATACCATAGCCTCGCAGCTTGCGTAGAAGGCCAGCATGCTAGACTTTGTCAAAAGCTTTGGAGATGAGTAGGGTAATATTTTGGGTTTCGCCGTTCTTGTCAAGAGCCTGGTGTATATACTCAGTGATAGTTGTGAGCATATCAGCAGTAGACCTGGTGAAGCGGAAACCATACTGTTTGTCAGAAGAGTTTGTGGGCTGTGATATGTTGAACCACCTAGGCGTTGATGATGGCTTCGAACACTTTGCGAAAAATTAGTAGGAGGCTGATAGGGCAATAATTAGAAGGGTCAGAGAGTTCACCAGTGTTTTTATATATTGGAACCATGGAGAAGGACTTCCAGCAGGCAGGAAAGCAAGAAGCAGAGGCAGAAGTTATAGAATTTGGAGAGAACAGAGAGTTCAGGAGAACATTTCTTCAGGACAATGATTGGGATTTTGTCGCCACCGCTCTCTCTTATGGTGGTCAAGCTTTGAAATTATGTTAGAGACCACTGAGGGGGTAATGTGGATGTTCTTCAGTTGGGCCTCATTTCGGGGTGGGAAGTCGAGTACAGATACTCTAGAATCTGCGAACAAAGCACTCAGCCTTGTCTGATGTAGAGGTAAGAACCTCAAATTCATTGATTAGAGGAGGGATTGAGGATTTGCTATTGTTTAATACACTTTTACAGAACCTCCAGTATTCTTTGGAACTGAACTTATGGGATGCTATGTGCTGCTTCATTCTGGCTGCAAACAGCTTAGCTTCTTTAAGTATCTTCTTGCACTCATTGCGAGCAAAGGCAAAGTGGCGCCTTTTATGGTTCGACGTGTGATTTTGATAAAGCCTGAAGAAGTAATTTCAATGGGCAGTGGTGGTCGAGCAAGCGGAGCTGAACAAAGGACACAAATGAGATTTGTCTCAAATTCCTGGCTGTGATGACAGCTTCGATGCCAGCCTTAACTCAAAAAGAGACCTCAGCCACACAGTCTTCAACAGGAAGACTAAAGACTTTGTTCCAAGGGACATCACACAGGAAATCGTGGAATGAGTCCCAATTGACTGTTTGGTAGCAGTAAGATATTCCGTTAGTCTGAGGTTCTCGGGTGAAGTGGTAGGTGATGTTAACAGAAACCACTGCATGGTCAGTTTTTTAGCGGGTATAGTTGCTTGACATTGCAAGAGTCAGGGATGGAAGTAAAACAGATCTAGTAGTGGGTAAGGTCCCTTATGTTTATTAGAGAGATGCTTGGGGAATTCTACCACTTGAGTAAGGAACTGAGTGATTGAAAAATTCATGGTGTGGGCATCAGCAAGATCTGTGAAAGTTTTTCAGCCACTTGGCGTAGTGGGCGTTAAAGTCGCCAAACACAAATATATGGGCAGATGGATGAGAGGAAATAGCCTTGTTAATATTATTGGAGATGCTGTCAGGAACAGAACAGTCGGGAGATGAGGGGGAGCAGTAGAGGAAGAAGAGATAGTTAACTGACCTTAGTAGGGTGAGACGGAAACACATATAAGAATGATTGGGAGATCACCCTAGTTAGAGGGAGGTGTTCACTGACATAAACACCAAGCTCATGCATGTAAGTGAAGATAACTGGCTCAACAGGAATTGGAACTTGGCTCTGCAATTAATTTCTAGTCATTATCCATTATAGTACCTGATATTCTATAGTGGTTATCCCTCTAGGTACTGACCAGTCTTGATATTGCTAAACTTCAGTGATCTTATAGGAACTGGTTTTTCAACATGATGTGGCTGTAATCCTATAAAATGAGTTAATTCACTTTGGTAACTTTGGTATGCAAAAGAATTCATATCATTAACATTTACATGTTACTCTCAATTTAGTCATAATTCTAGAATCTTTAGCTAAATGTGCGTAGTAGTGCAATGGATATCGACTTGGAACAAGAAATTGGAGACCCTAGTTTGAATTCCTTGCATTCACTTATGCACAAATACCCTTGGGAAAGGTATTAATCCATTTCTTCCCTCCAGTTATGGGTCCAATAATAGGACAGATTGGGTTCTATAGCCTTGGCTGGCAACCAGTCTACTGCGAAATAAACTTCTGCCCAGTCAGTCATGTCTCTTTTGAGACATAATTGCCCAAGAATGTATCATGTATGGCACTTGACTGATTTTTTTTTTTTTTTTTAGGTATATTAAAAAAAAAAATTCTCATTTTTTGTATGTTCTGTATAAAAAGGAAATTTGGTTAATTTTATATCTTTTCCCCTTTGTAATGTGCAAAATTTCAACCAATTACTCTTGCCAGTTATTTGTGAATTCATATTTCCTTTAGTAAAGTTTCTTCTGTACTAATTATTAGTTATATAATACCATTGAAATGTCACCAATTTTTAAAAAAATAATTTTTTGATACTATTATTACATATGACTAGCATTGCAGGTTTTTTTTTCCTTATTTCCTGCCAGTTACCCCAAGCTGATTAATTTTTAAAATACCAACCATATCAATATACAGATGGAATATTATATATATATATATATATATATATATATATATATATATATATATGTATAAAAACAGCCATAAGGATTGTTCCAGCAAGATAAATTGTTAGAAGGAAAGTGTCAGAAACTGGACATTTTGTTTAAAGAATAAATTTGTTATTACTTGCTTTTTTTGTATGATATATTAAGTGTCCATAATGGTATTTGTGTTTTCAGTCTAAAGTTAACTCTCTTCAGGTGAATAAACTTGTAACTTTATATACAGAGATCTGTTTGTTTTTCTGACTGCCCAAAGTGTGTATATATATATATATATATATATATATATATATGATGTCATCCAGATACAAGCCTGTATCACAGCTTATCAGTGTGGCTAGACATCTACTTGCTTTTACTGATTTGGTGTCAGTTGAGTCTCTGCTCCCTAAGCCATAGGCACATAGAATGAAAGAAGGGAAATTTTAGCATGTTATATATAAGTGATGTATACACAGGCCAGTCACCAAAGAACTCAATATATAATGTGTAGAGAGATAACTGGCTAGCAGGTCAGATAGTTCATATGCATGTTTGTTTGTTTGTTGTTTTTTGTTTTTGTTTTGTTTTTTTGTTTTTTTCACACTCATACATTGCCTTTTCTGTCACCTTTCATTGGTCATAAAAATTTTTACACTGACATGTGAAATTTGATGTCATCTTTATACTTCAATTCTACTCTGTAGGTTATCTAGTTCTTTTTGTTGTTTGTGGAAAACTATTTTTTTGCAATGGCTTGTGAAATATTTTTATTTTGGGTGTGGGATAGAATTTTAGACCTAACTTTAGGTTTATTTCCTCTTTGGAAGGATATAAAGAATGATTAATATTAATGGGTTTTGTATTTTTTAAATACAATGTTTTGAAATTACTGGGTGGTAGAAGTTTGGGTTGGAAAATGTGGTGTTGGCATATCTGAGTGATCTTGGGTGGGTGACTATATTTCCATAGTGAGATTTGTAGTAGTGTCATCCATTTTGTGTTATGGAGAATGTTTTGTAGTTGTCTCTGTGTTATAAAATAGTGGCCTGGTGCCTTGGTGAGTGTATTTGATGGTTGGATGTGTAAATACATGAATATTAAAATTATCATCAAATAGATTTTTGTTGTGTGTGTCTGTTAGTAAGTAGTTCACTATAACTTTGTGAGTGTACCTGATGTGTTTGTGTGTGATAGTATGTTCTGAAATGCTTATCTCTATTTTGTTTTTCTGGGTATGTGTTTTGTCCAGGGTTTTGTTTCTTACTAAGGACTTGTTTGATATATTTTGTTTTCTTGTCCAATTCCTCTTGATTTGGTCGTGTTTTCTTCTGTTATTTTCGTTTCTAGAATTTTCCAGGATTTTTCTTTCTCTTCCCATATTCCCATAAGAATTTTTTTTTTTTTTTTTTTTTTTTTTTTAGAGCATGTGCTTTTATTTTGTGTATAGTTTATTGCTCTGTCCTCTTGTATGCTGTTAGTCTGTAATTTGGTTATTTTTATATATATATATATATATATATATATATATATATATAAGCATGTATTCATTAGTAAACAGTGGCACATATTATTCCTATTTAGTCTGCGAAGCCTTAAAATTAACCCCTTCTGATAAAACTCTTCAGCCAATAGTTACAATATAATAGTTTAATTTCTCACCTATGAAACACTCTTCCAGCTTCTTGCTTTCCTGTCAGCTAGAATCTTCTAAAAAAAAAAATTAAATGAAACACCAATCATCTCTGTCGGAATTTCTGAGATAGTTATTATTTACTCTACTTTCAGACTATTGGCCTTATCTTATCTTGGTCATTGTGCCCTTTGACATTTATCAGGTGTAAGTCGATCTTGTTAACTTACAGGGAATTTGGAACTGAACTCTTTATTTAATCTATGGTGGCAGACTGTTTTTGTTCTACTGCCACAAGACCTGGGCAGTGGAATGAGAACTACTTACCTCCATAGATTAAATAACAGGTTACCCAGGATTGACATACACCTAATAAAGGTACAATGGCAGAAACATTGATAACCATAAAGATGAGGACAATAGTCCACATGTAAATAATATGAATAGCATCAATAATCTTTTGTTTCTTTGAGTCCTGTTTTTATTGTCTTCTCTCCTTCACTCTTTACATTTTAGTAGTTAAAACCTTGCTTGGAGTAAAACAAAAAAAAAAAAAGGAAATGTATTTGTCTATACTTCTGAGATGAGGTGGTATTTACATTATTGTTTGAACTATTGTCCTCATGTTTATTGCTATGTTTATGATGTTTCTTCAGGTGCTAGAAATTTTGAACCAAACCTTTTATTTTGATCACTGGGTATATCATTCTCATTCCATGTGCAATGCCACTTCTGGTAGCCATGTAGTTATTTCCCTTTAACTTTATTTGTTCACCACTGCTGTAGCCTGGTATTAAACTTATAACTCTTTTGTTCAAGTCACTGGTACTAACCAATGTCTATATCCACTGGGCCATGTGTCATCAGTGTATGAATTTCTGAGACTTATAAACTTAATGACTCAGTAACCATTTTTTTTACCAGACAGCACACTGCAATCTTTTGATGTTAATGATTTTCTCTAGCACTCCATATTACTGGTTCCTATATTGTATTTATTTCTATACTTGGTCAGCTTAGATTTTTGTGGCCTAGCATATGTGCTGATTCCTTTAAGTTTATCTCGTTTCCATTGATGTTCCCTGTCAATTATTTCAACTTCATTCCATAGTGGGTGGTGATCCTATTTATCCTTCCATATGTGGTGAGCTATGCCTGAGTTTTTTTTTTTTATTTCCCCTTGTATTATGGCCTTGCAATGTTCTTGCACCCTCCCCACAACCCTTAAGAGGGTGGGCCGTTTCTTTATATTTCTTTCCCCAGCTATATGGAATGCCATACACACAGTCCTTAGTCGTTTTCTCCTCTATTGGAGTTCTTGCTCAGGAGAGGTATCAGAAGTGTAGAACTACTTTTGAAGGTCATCCTGATGTTATATGGACCCCAGATCCTTTGTATTTTCTTCCTTTTACATTCGTTTGAACTGTTATGTACCTTGGTTAGTTATTACATTGTAAGGTACTGTTTATACTGATTATTTCCTGTTCATATGTCTCTTGGTCACTGCTTATGACTTTTGCTCAATGTTGCAGGCAGCGGACAATCCCTTTTTTTACATTGTATGGGTGGTGGAAGTTGAAGTTGAGGATACCTAAATATAATACTTTAATTTAACACCAATTCTAACTGTTGAAGTTGCCTCAGTTCTGAAATTTGAATTGTTATATGATCTTATATATACTTTTTCTTTTCTTTTTTTTTTTTTTTTTTTTTTTTTTTGTTGCCTTTCTTTAAAAGTGTGTATATATATAATATATATATATATATATATACGCTCTCACACCCTGATTGAGCACTCTGGAAGAATGGTAGACTTTGAAAAAACAGTAGCTACTCTGGCATGTACACATCGCTCATTCAGTAATGGATTAGAGCACTCTGGCTATTGGGTGGGTATAATGACAATATACACACTAAAAAGTCTGCCTCCTTCTACCGAACGCCTGGAGCCCAGGGGTGGAGTTACCGACTGACACCAATTCGGTCGGGTTTCAATCCTGGGTCGAAGAGCAATTTGAGTCTAGCTGTACTGATGAGCTGTGATACAGTGAAACGGATCTGTCTGCGGATGACTATATATATATATTTTTTTTTTTTTTTTTTTTTTTTTGTTTTTCTACTGGCCTGATTATTTATGAGAGGTTTTCTTAGGAAAATGTGAGTTATTTGGCAGGATTCAAGCCTATGACCCTCTAACAACATAGAGGGAGCCACCAATTGACCTGGTGCATCTTAGACCACTCGACCACGACTGTGATCCTAGTCTAAATGAAGACAAATCAAGCCTTATGCACACAATTTTCAATTTCTTGTAAATAATCATCTCTGTTCTGAAATGTATCATAATGTAAACAATGTTTGGGAAAGTTCCGGATATTAACAAAATTTCCTAACAAAATTTCTCAAAATCAGTCCAGTAGATATATATATATATATATATATAATGCCATCCAGTGTGCATACTAATGGGAGATGACCAGCATTAAACATGCTCTTTAGAATAAGAACTACTCTGCAAACATCTGTTTCTGTGAGCAGAAACAGAATGTCCAAGGTAGTGAATGATGATCAAAAAACTGCCATGGGCTGTCTCTCTTGTCAAGGCCCTGTTGCAAAGGATTCAGATCTGCAGTTCATACAACATAGGATAATACAAAGTAGATTCTCAAATGTTATAGAGTAATCTCTGCTAAATCAAGCCTTAACTCAGAGGAGAACATGACCAACAACTGTGTGTATTCCATTCTTTACCACCAATTAAGAGTAAAGCTGAAGGAACTTAAAAAAAAATTTCTAATTAGCAGTGAGAGAATAAAATCAAGCATAACTGATCATGTATAGCGGGAGAAGGGTAGTCAGTAACCTCTGTGGAATGAAATGAAAATATTAGACAAATAAGAATAATGGTGAATTAGATTTTTGAAAACTTAGTATATGCACTGATTCTGAGGTTAGAAATGAATAGAATATGGGAGACACTAATGAATATAAATGACAGCTAAGCAACAGTAAGAAAAGCTTCAGTAAAGTGTGGCAGTAAGAGCAAGTAAATGAAGTTTAAAGCTTGAAATTCCTGGCTCAGGATTGTCCCAAACAACAATTGCCTACTGGATTGAAGCATTGGTTGGTTTAATTTGATGACAGTAATTGTGAGTTCAATTCCTGTACTAGGTAGTGCAGACTTAGGCTTAGTGGTAAAAGGCTTAGTAATAACTGAGCAGTACTAAGTAAGAACATGCCACAATATCCCTAGGCATGGAAAGTGGAATGAAAACAATCTGCTCCAGAAGATTAAATAAAACATTCAGTCTGGAAATCCCTGGATGTTACCTGCATTTAGAAGCAGTAACAAAGATGAGAATAGTCTCCTCATTCTAGAAATTCATTTTAGAATTATTACAAAAAGATTGATAACAAATTTATAACCATAATTAGAAAATGTTTATTGTATTAATACATATCAAGCTACATTATAAATTTAATAAGCAAAACACTAAAACTTATTTCTAATCTCAGAAAACATGAAATGATTGCAATTCCTATTTTATTTTTCAAATAGGTTTCCATAAATTAAGTGATATTAAGATGCAATTACTTACCAAACCACTTAAGTATTATCATTATTAATTACAAATAAAAACTCAATTATACTATCTTTAGCAATTATGGTGGTTTTCCTGCATAGGCCAACACACAATTTATGGGATAATTATTACTTCAGCTGAAGGGTTATATCCTTTGGCTGTTTGTGATATTCCATTTGCTTTTTGCTGATCATTTTTGTGGTATAAGGGAACTGTGTTCATAGAAGAAAATTTTATTGCTGCTAACAGTGACTGAAAATGCAGCTTGATTGTTATCAAATGTTGCACTATAAATGCCAACAATCTATAATTAACAGGCTAAAGAAGCCAGTGTTGTTTTACAAGTAGCATCTATCTACCTTCTTGTAGCTCTTTTACTTAAAATAGTAAAGAGTAAGCTAGCTTTTGCTTTATACTGATTGTTATTAGCTCAACAAAGAATGCAGTTACAGATAGGACAGGATTATTTCCAAGTTATGTTTAATAGTCCTGTTCTCTTAGCAACATTTGAAAATTGAAAATGTCTTATTTACATGCAGACTATTGTTCTCCTCTTTGTTGCTGTTATCACATTTCGGCTGTTGTGCCTTTCAGTGCTAAAATTTATTCAAACAAATCTGGTAGTAAATTGATAAAATTCCATGTTTCAAAAGCTGATATACAGTGTGTCACTAAAGTCTGAACACATAGGCAAAAATGCATATTTTCAAGAAATTAAATTTTCAACATTTTGAAGTGGAACATTAACAACTAACATTTTTGATATGATTTCCATTTGTGATGCAAAGGTTGATGCACTTTTCAAGCTTCATGTGAACTTGATACAATATGACTACATTGCTGTCAATTTTAAGTCACTCTTTGTGTGTTTAATCAAGTGTGTTCCATGTGAGATTTTTATTGAGTACACCTTCTCCTTTAGCATACCCCAGAAAAAGTCAGTTTTTTTTGTTTTTTTTACAAAACCATGTTTAATCTGAAAGTGTTTTATATATATATATATATATATTAGTCATCCACATACAAGCCTGTTTCGTTATATCACTGCTCATCAGTGTGGCTAGACACATCTACTTGCTTCTGCCTGGGATCGAAACTCGACCGATTTAGTGTCAGTCGAAGTCCCTACCCACTAAGCCATTTACATAGAATCAGAGAAGGGAAATTTTAACGTGTTGTATACAAGCAGTGTATACACACGCCAGCTACCAAAAGAACTCTATTCATTTCTGAAGAGTAATGCTTATATCGCAGAAGTGGAAACTGTTTTTAAAATTTTCTTCTCTAGAGAGCTCAGTTGTAATGAGAGCACACACACACACACACACACATATATATATATATATATATATATATATATTAAGATTTCCTGTTTCCAGACTTTAGGAGCACTCTGTACTATGGTGAATTTAATTTATTTATTACCCTCTAAATTTTATTCACTAACTACTCTGAATAAAAAATATAATTGTGTAATAATGATATAAGTAATGATGGGCTATTACAATTTTTTTTTTTGTAAAGAGGGGCTAAAATGAATAGTTTCTTAGGCTTACATTTGGAGTGAATATTTTGTATAAGCTTTTTAGCTAACAGATTGTTGAATAACTTTCAAATTCATATTTCCTGTAGCTCTTATACTAAATATATAATGGAATGTTTGACATCTATTTATCTTTTATACAGACTTTCTGTAACTGTTATAGTAGTTATGATATAAGTATTATATTATTATGAAACTCTTGAAGCAAATTAAATTAAACTTTATGTATTTGTTTAATAAATCTTATCAATGATGTTGTTTACAAATATCTAATTGTGTATAAAACAAGCTGAACAAAAATCTTACATTTGTCACAGTGGTGTACTTTATTTTGTATATGTAAATCTCTTTATAAGATTGAATTGCAATCATGAATTTGATAACCGAATTACCAAGAAATGCTGAATATAACCTTGAAATAGATTTACTAGTTTCATGTCTAATATTAGCAACTAGGCAGGACTTACACATTATCAAACATTCTTTATATATTTCCTATTTGTTTATTAAAAACTTAATGCGGTAATTTTTACACTTATTCAAATAATAGCAATGATGTTACTTCTGATTTGTTCTCAAAGATTCTGTTGTTGAGGTGACAAGGGGAAAATCAAGTCTTACCTCCAAAAAGAACTTGTTCTCTGTGCTATCTGTCAAAAAAAAAAATACAGAATCAAGTTTGGGTCAAATAACCTATCTTACTCCAGTAGAAAAACTCTATTTTGGATGACAGAATTTTTCAGTCCTTCGGGACTCATATCATCTCTCAGTTGTCTCTGTTTTCAGGTAGAGTGCAACTAATTGTGAGGTGCCTGATCCTGGATAACAGTACCTCCCTCACTGTAACAAAAAATTGGGAGAATCTCTAGTAATACTGATATCGGCAACATGAAAATAGTTTTTAATTTTAGCAATACTAGTTTAACTTTGTTTCATTCATTATAGTGAACTATAATTTTGTTGGCTCATCCCAAAAATTAATATCATGGATTTTTAAGTTTGGGCAAATCTTTGATGAAACTGAAAAAAAGTTTAAACTGAAATTTTAAACTTTATAAAACAAAATTTGTGTTATATTTTCAGTAATAAGCCCAACCTCCAAAAACATTTTGATGGAAGCCAAGAAAGTTAAAGAAATAGCTTTAAGCTTAAAAATATTGTGGGTGTTTGTTTTACATAATTCCAGGTTTATCTTGAAAAAGTCATAGCATCTTTTAATTTTCAAATTATTTTGTACATGTAGAGAAAATAAATCTACTTTAAAATTTTGGTATTAGTATGTTTAATATAAGGTTGATTGTTTAACCTGTTAACTGATGGTCATTAATGGGTTTAGAAAGAAATTTTCATGATTCTGTTTTTTATTTTTCTTATTATTGTTAAGTGGGGTAGATTAAAAAAACCTATTTTATCAAACTACTGCCTTCAGCTTTTGTACATTTATTCTCTCATAGTATTAATTTTTTTCCTAAAGAATTCTTCATTGAATAAACTGATAAATGTTTTGAAAATTTTTTGAGTTGGGAGCTGGACATCTAGATATTTTAAACCGCTGTAATTTGTAGGAAAGTGGGTGCTGTACAAAGTCCTTATTGTCAACCAATTCATCTTTTAACATTATTTGTGTTGACATGCAACAAGATAGTGTTTTTGTTTACTGAACTGATGCTGTTTGAATTTTAAATGTCTTAAGTCCAACTTGTCTGCATATTTGCTTACATTTTTTGGGTTATTTTTGAATGAACCTATAATGGGTGGGGGGAACAACTTTGTTCCACCAAACATTCAACCTGTGTGTCCTTGTTTTAAAGTGCAAATTCAGATTGATATTCAGCCACTGTGAATATTGTCCAGCTATTATAAAATTCAAATTTTTTTAAATTGTGATGTTACAATTCAAAAATAGGTTACTTTTATATAATTAACTGATTACTGTATCTGAATTAGACTTTTGACTATCTAAATGAAAATGTTTTATCAAGGGGTTTTTTTTTTTACTAGTTGCTCAAATTTAAATAGTTAAAATAGATATTGGATAGATACTTCATTGTGATGTCATGGTCAGTAAACTATATTTGTAGATCATTAATGATACCTCCATGTTTGTCGCCTGAGTTCTTCATGCTAAATTAAGTAAATTGTTTTTTTTTGTTTTTTTTTTTAAACTAAAATTTCAATTTGAAAAATTTTTAAATCTAATATCTTTGTTTGTTCACTTACAATATCATACTTAATTGAAACATTTATATTGTAACCCAATTTGAACTTACATATAAAATATGAAAACCATATATTGTGAATTTTTTTTTTTTTTTTGCTCTGTCACCCCTTGTCTTTGTGGCCTTATCACCTTTGCTTGGGATGTAATGATATAAAAAAAAAAGAAAAAAGAACACTTTGCTTGTGTAACTCTCTTCCAGCTTCTTGCTTTCCGGTAAATTACAATCTTACAAGATTTAAATGCAACATCAATTATCTCTCTCCTGGAATCCTGGTTTCTTAATGTCCTCTTTTTCCTCAATGTTTTCTCAGTTTTTTTTTTTTTTTTCACTCTCAGTAAAACTTTACATCTTAATGACTTTATTGCTGTGCTTGGACTGATAATTTTTCAGCACCTCATGGTATATTAATTTTCTTTAATTTTCAATACTTAAATTATTTGCAGTTTTTCAATGTTTTCCATTTTCAGGTACTCTAAACTATGGCTAAAGAAGCGAAAAGATGGCAGGAAACCCTTTATTGATCACATGAATGCTTTAACTTATCAACCAATATATGGTAAGCATATTAACCCTTCTTCTTTGAATGCACTTTGAATACTGAAAAAGTGTAACTGTTTATTTTATAAAACACACTTTGAAATGGCAAAAAATGTTATGAATGGTACTTAAGTTTGCTAAAATATTTTTTTGATCTTTTAGTTGTGTACTTTTACCAATCTAGCTTTCCTTGCTAATGTATCAAATATTCTATACTTATCATTACCATATTGTAAAAAGTTGTCTTTTTCAAATAACTAACCTCTTTTTATTTTTTATTAATGATAAAAGAATTAAATGAAAATATATTTAGCAATGAACACAACAATTTATATTTAAGTCAAGATTAAATAATTTGTCTCTAAATTACTAAATTAAATAATTTTAGAATCTACATTTCACAGCAATTTTTTATTAGTTGCTATATTGACCAAACCTAGTGGAGTAGGTAATGAACATTTTGATACACAAATTATTTAACTGTGTGAATATAATAATCCTCTTCATTGTGAATTGTCTGTAGAATTTCCCATGCAGAAAAACTTGTATATCTACTGCTGGAATTGTTGTTCAACATTACAGTTAAGATATTTATGTTGGTATAAACTACTTGGCTATAACATGTCAATGCACTGTTCCTTATTACCATATTTGGTGGTTTTTTTTTGTGTGTGTATGTGTGTGTGTATATATATATATATATATATATATATATATATATATACAGTACACTAAATCTAAAAATGAGCCAACACCGACAGACGATCTGTTGTGTGAAACTGCGGTCGGTGTTGGCTCATTTTTAGATTTAGTGTACTGTATTTTTTGCTGTACTTTCGTATAGAGCACTTTACTGTTGAGGTTTTCGTCTTGGGTTTTTTTTTCTTTCAAACATGCCCTTGACGCATTGTTCTTGTGCTTGGTTTGTTTCTTTTTTTTTTTTCTTCCCCTTTGTTTAACCTATGAGGTAGTCCCCGTTGGGTTAATGACAATTTAATTTACTGATAGCTTAGCATTGGTTTTTCGAACATTAGTCTAATAATTAGTGCATCTTTATTGTAATTGCATATATTAATATATATATATATATATATATATATATATACACACACACACACACTGCCTTCAATATTCTTTTACTAAAGTTGTCTACAGAAGCTCAAAATGAACAACTATGGGACTTTAATGACTTGTAATTAGTCCTTCACAATACACCTGCACTGTAATCAAAAGTATTCATTGTACTGATCTGATAGAGATCTTATAAGTGTGAATTTTTTATTTTTCTATTTTTTTCCTTTTTATGGTAGCTATATTTTTTAAAATCTTTTTTGCTTAATTTTAATGTTTGTATTGCAAATGTTTAAATTTTATAACTCCAGTAAAATATTTAAACACCCTTGTAAAATGTCTTCTAGGCCACCAAATAGTTATTGCAAAAAATAGTTTCTAAAATATCTCTTAAATTCTTGGGTGCATCCAGTCTTTGCTATTTCTCAGTCTATAGTGATATCAGATTGTGCTTGTTTATAGTGAGATTTGTTTTAATAGGTTTCATATATTGCAAATAGGGTTGATGAGTCCATATACTGGGTCACACATCATTCATATATAAGATATTTTATGTATTACCTACCTGAGCATTATTGGAGCTCAGGTCCACCTCTTCATGATAAATCTTCTATGATTGTTTTGTAAAAAGATGCCATTGCAATGTGCCCTATCACACTGCATGAAAATGATTGAGAATATGAAGAATAATTCTCTTGTGTGTCCCTGGCCAATAAACTGTTTAGAATCTTCACCACATAACTTACAGCAGTTAAAGTATTTTATCAAAATCCTGACACCACATTTAAAGGAAACCTTTAGAGGTGGAATCAATGCCTCAGGTAAGAGATGTTTTGTAATATGTTTTATATGACAATATTGTGTAAAAACAAATTTGTCAACTTTGAGATTATTTTTTTTTTTTGGTGGTAATCCTCAAGTGATATGCTTTCTGTCATTTGGTACAGTTCTTTGTTTGTGATTCTGTAGCACCAGTTCACAAAGTTCAAAGAAGGATCTTATTTGCCAAGACCCACAGGCATCACTTGCTTAAAGCCATTTCAACTATTGATCTAATAATAAATGGTTGATTTTATTTTGGAATTTTAACTTCTTTCAAAAGTATAAGTTCAGTGATTACATTTAAATTTTTTGTTATAATCTTCCTAAAACCAGATTTTCTTCTGATTCATGTTACACAAATTTCCACCACTGGCCAAATGGGTACGCTCTGAAACTTAAGGCTGAACTAATAACTGCGCATAGGCTCTGCACATAGCTTCCATTGCACTTAGATATTCGAAGAAAAATACAATCCAGAAGTGTCACCAATAGCACTCATTCCTGCCTAAAGAAACAAAGTTGAAGCCGATTTTAGCTTAAGAAAAGGATATAAAAATCCACCAAGGGGATGTTTGGCAGACCAGCCACAATTCACAACACTTGCCTCAATGGACTCCCTTCTCCATAAAGCATCTACTAAAAGCCATCACTACAGCAAGTCACAACTCTCCCTCTCTCTCCTACCGTACACTGCTGTGGCAATTTTCTATTTGTTTTGTTTTTTGTTTGTTTGTGTTTTTTTTTTTTTTTTTTTTGTAAGTACAATTATAGGATTAATATAACAAATGGTGTCAAGAATGAGTTTTTATGCCATGGTAGAAGTAGCATTGGGTGTCACTTGCTATACCACTTGCCGAATGATGGCTGCTCATTGTCTTTTTGAGGTGAGGGTATATATTTGTAGTCCAGGCTATAATTTTTTCATTCATGAGCCTTGAACCCATGAAAGAAAAAACAAAAAAAATACTGTTTCAGCTCTCATTTCGAAGTTTCTGTTGTTTGTCTGAAATTTCACTTTTATATGGACTGCTGATTCTGGTCTTGAGCCGGCCTACAAAGTCGATCTTTTCACTATCAAGTTCCTGAAGATCCCACACTCAGCTGAGGTGCTGAAAGTTCATCATGAGTTCTTATCAGGTAGGCCCTCAACTGCTTGTACAAGGATGTGGTCTGTTATGAATTCTCCATCTGTTGGAATATGCCCTCGTAAGAAACTGCTTATTGATTTTAACAAACTTGGTTTCCATTTTCACATTATGTGCAAGCTCAGGATTTACATGGATTGTATATGCTTTATTTAAATCGGTTATGAACCAATTGACATTGTTACCCAGATGGAAACGTTTTACATCGTGCATAGCATTAATTTGAATTGTTGATGCATGAGCAGTTCATAGTCTGTTGAGGTCTGGGATGTGTGTACAATCCCAATGGAGGCAGAGAAGAGAGCGGTCAGCATTTCCTGAAGTTCTGCTTGAAGTTCGTCAGTGATTTTGGTTTTGTTGTTTGTGTGTAGATTTTGGGTCTGTTTTCAGTTTGAGAATGGTTGCTGTTTGAGAAATTCTAGAATTTCTTGATGAGTAAATACAGTGTAGTCTATCTTGTTTTGGCCACACACTTCTGACACCAGTTGTTATATTAGGCATATGGCAGCAGAACAAAAAAGTTGGAGGCTTATGAAATATTGTATTAATGAAAAAATAATACAAGTAGTAAATTGGTGTAAATGTCTCTCGTTGAAAGAAAGTGATAAGTAGTCATGAAAAGTCATCTGTGGAGGTGTTCGGTGGGAGAGTTGTGACTTACTGTGGAGACTGCCTTTAGTGTGTGCTTTATGGAAAGGGAAGGTCTGTCAAAGCAGGTGTTGCGAATCATAGCTGGTCTGCCAACTGACTGCCAAAAAAGTCTCTTCGATGGATTTTTATATCCTTTTCTTAGGCTCAGATCAGCTTCAGGTTTTTTTTTTTCTTTAGGCGGAAGTGGGTGTTGTTATTGGGGAAAATTCTGGATTGTATTTTTTCCTTAAGTATATAAGTAAAGTGGAAGTTATGTATGGCGTTTATGCACAGTTAATGAAATTTTAGTTCAACCTTGAGTTTGTGTTCACATCTGGCTAGTGGTGATAATTTGTGTAATGTGAGTCAGAAGATCTGGTTTTAGGAAGATAACAAGATCAAAGTTAATGGGGAAAGCCAGAAGTTAGAGCTTCACAAGTGGGAAGTGTATGAGAGGAAACTGCTAGCATACAACTTATCACATCTAGCCATTTCAACTGCTAACTGATGAGACCTTGCCACCAGTCTAATATTACACTTTTTGGGTGATGCAGAAACCTCTATTTCCCTGTTTTTTATCTGAAAGAATGAAGTAGCATATAGCATCTTGCGAGTTCAGCTCCAAAGACTACAGGAAGCTTTGTAAAAAATGTGTTAAAAGACAGCAAGCCCTCAATCCCTCCTTTAATCAATAAATTTGAGGTCCTCACATCTTCAGCAAACAAGGCCGAATGCTTTACTCACAGATTCTCTAACTCAATATTTGATTCGTCTGGGGTATCTGCACCTGATTTCCCATCTAGAACTGAGGCTCAACTAAGTGATGTTATATTATGCCTTTGCTGTTCTCTAACATAATTTCAAAGCTTGACCCCCATAAGGCAAGCAGAGGTGAGATAATATCATTGTCCTGAAGAAATGTGTCCCTGAACTCTCATCTGTCCTCTACAAATTCTACACCTACTGCCTCTCTGCTTCTTGCTTTCCTGCTTGCTGAAAGTCCTCCTCTGTGGTTCCTGCATTTAAGAACTCAAGTGGAATGACTACATTAAATCCATAACTAAATCTGCTAGGAAGGTCGGTTCATTGTGAATGGCCAGGAAGTTTTTCTTGTCTGAATTCAGCTTGCACATATATAAATCTACCATCTGCTCATGCAATGAATACTGCTGTCACATCTGGTTAGGTGCCCATGCTATTCATTTGAGATTTCTTGACAAAATCCAACAAAGAATCTGCAATGTAATTGATCTCAACCTGGTAGCTCAACTCTCGTCACTTTCTCACCGACATAGGGAGACTTCCCTGTCTTTTCTACTAATACTTTCACTACTTTTGCCCTGATGAGCTTAGTTCCTTGGTTCTCCCTCATCACAAATTTACTCAAGCTACTAGACTAGCCACTAGGTACCACCCTTTTACATTGAAACTGATCAAATGTAATTGCAACTTCTACTCTGTCACCTTTTTTTTTTTTTCACACTTCCCACCTGTGGAATTCCCTTCCATATACTTGCTTTCCTGATAGCTACAATCTTCAAGAATTTCAATCCAATGTCAATTGTCATCTCTTATTTCCTTGAGTCGCACCCTTTCCCTGATAACCCTTTTATCATGTTCTTCTCTCTTTCCACTCGACTCTCATGCAGCTCTCTTCACACTAGTGTTCTCATCTTTCTCTTAACCATTCTCTGACATTCCCTGTAACTTGTTTCTCTTTATCACTCACCTCTTATGTAACCCCCTGTGCACCAGTGGCAGTTCTGCCTTGCTTGGGGTGAAATGATTATTTAAAAAAAAAAACAAAAAAAAAACACTATTGCTCACCCAATTTCAAAAGCTAAAAATCAACTTAAGTTAGGTTATTAAATGATTGTGATAAGACAATACAAGGAGGGATTAAGAGGTACATATTATATGTAGGGCAGATAATGGTTGACCCCTGACTTGAAGTTAAGATTGGAGTGATTAGGGAAATATCAATCAGGTGTTGGTTCTGCAGTGTAACATTTTTGGATAAGCTGAATGGAAGTTCCTCTTTACTAATGGAATACAAGGAATGAGAATAAACTGAATAAGTGTGTATGTGTGTCAATATTATGTAACAAAGGAACTGTGTGTGTGTGTGTGTGTATATATATATATATATATATATATATATATATATATATATATATAAAAAACTAGCATAATAGCAAAAACAGTTCATATAGTATTACTATATAAATTCAGGCCCAATTCATCTGAGTAAATTGAACAAATGATTAGTTACTAACAAATTACTAAAGCGATCTGTTTGTTCACCAACCATTTTAAATTTGTCGATGAAAGAAAACAGTTTTGATCAATAATTTGCCCAACTACTGTGGTTTCTGAGCTTTTGTAAAAAAATGGTTCCCTGATTTTTATTTTTTCAATCAATATCTCTTCACCACTTATTGGCAGGTCTACAATATAGCATGATAGGTCACATGTTATATATAATTTTTGTTTATTTTCTTTTTTATACAGATTTCATTTAAAAAAAAATATGAAAATGTCATCTATTAAATTATAGATGACTGGCAGTAATCTGAAAGCATGTTTCTCCCTTTTAGGTTACATTATCACCATCTCGTACATAGAAAAACAGTATCAACGAATAGGTTTATATTAGTTAAAATATTTTAACTAGAATCTGACATTTGGCCATATTTACTTGTGTATAAAGCAAGTTTTAAGCATTTTACTTAAAAGATGTTTGCTTCTGTTATCACCCATAAAAATGTACGTTAATAAATTGTGTACATTTAATTGGATGGCTTGTTCAAACAAATGACATTCACCCAAGATGTCAAACTGATCTGTCCATTTATAAATTTTCTTTCAATTACAAGTTATAAAAGATTTTCCAATATTGAAATCATTATTGCAAGAATTATTTTTACTGTTGAACTCTTTTTTTTGTAAAATGCCATTGCAATGTGCCCTGCCACACTGCATGATATAACAGTAACAAATATGTTCAAAATAACTTTTCTATTTACCTATCCTTTTATTTATCTATTATTCTTGTCAATACAAAAATGGAATTCTAAATTTTTAAAGATTAGGGAGTGGGAGCCTCCTTTGTATATTTGAGATAAAAAAAGATTTCATCACTGTTAAGCATTCTAAGTTGAAATATTTAAGACCTATTATGATTTGGCTATCAGCTGATAAAAAGATTTAGTACAACCTGTAAAATAAAAACCTGATTTGATACTGCTTAAATGTTTTGTTATTTTTGTATAAAGTGGTCATAAACCAGACAAAACACATTCTGCATTTATAGATTATTTATGTTCAGTTGATTACTTAGTTTATGGCATAACTTGGCCTATTTAACTGCAGACATAGAATAATCCATCCATTTATTGATGTGTGTCCAACCAGTTTCAATTTAAGTATGTTACTAACACGTTAGACATTATTATATGGTTTACAGTTTACCATTTAAT
The DNA here is from genome assembly GCA_037127315.1 of Ascarosepion bandense. Classification (NCBI taxonomy): domain Eukaryota; kingdom Metazoa; phylum Mollusca; class Cephalopoda; order Sepiida; family Sepiidae; genus Ascarosepion; species Ascarosepion bandense. The sequence continues at coordinate 2,702,144 of JBBBDQ010001047.1, forward strand.
GAAAGTATCTTGTTATCGGTATACATTTTTTGATAAATGAAAGTACTCTGCTTATCTTTGAGAGAATAACAATGCTATCATTCAAGAAAAAAGTTCCCATTGCAGGTTAAATGGTCATGTACAAACTCCTACTTGCACACACACACACACACACACACACACACACACACATATATATATATATATATATATATATATATATATATATATAATTACTGTGAGTGTTAAATTCCTTTCATTATGTTCCAGAAATTTCTCCCTTTTTTTTTTTTTTTTTTTTTTTTTTTTTTTTTTTTTTTTATGACAACTATGTTTCATTGCTATGTCTATTTTTTTCTTAGAACTTCCTTACTGATCACATTTTCTGTCCATACTATTCATAGAATCTGTCAGGAGAACACATCTCTGTCCCTTCAAGTCATTTCTATTTCTAAGGAAATTTTTCAGCATTCATTAGCGTATAGATTAGATATTATGTGACAGTTCAGCACTTTCTTTTCTTGTATATATTTGTTCAGAAGTCAGTTATTATGCAATCTTTTTCAATATTCCTGTTGTCCATGTGAAAAATGTTGGAGAATAAGTTTATATAAAACACCTGAAGATACTAAAAGGTTGAAACCAAGGTTACGTATTTAATTGACTTCCAAATGAAAATATTTAAAAGCTCTACATTATGTGTACTGAGAACTTTCTAATACAACTTTATACTGGTTTACTTTAATTCTGACCAATAACTCGTAAATAATTGTTTTTATATATATATATATATATATATATATATATAGATATCTAGTTTCATTAAAAATGACATTGTTATGGTTAAGTTTATGTAATTTGTTTTCAGAATATAAAAAACATATGACTCTATATACACACACACACACACACACACACACACACATAAATAAATTATTACACATATTCACTTACATGTAAAATAACTTTTTTTTAACATTTCTGTTGAAAAAAAAAATAGCTACATATACACTGTATACACCACACCATTAACATTAATCTTCTGAAAATATTTTCTAAAAGAAAATATTTGTCTAAAATGATTTTCAAAAGTTAAAAATATATATATATATATATATATATAAAATTTACTTACAAGCTCATGGTTAATGACAAAATCCCATTCCTTGACATTGATATAGAACTAAAATCCAAAGTGTTAAAACAGAACCTTACTTAATCAACACTTCACCAAACAGAAAAATGTTCCTCGAGAAGCTTAAAAAGACTCGAATAATGCCTAATGGCTAAATCCACTTTAGCAGGAAGGGAAAACTGCTTAAAACACATTGGTTAAGCTGAGGAGTAGGAGTCTAATTTGTTCGCCAAGTCTGAGTTCATTCCTAGGTTGGAGCACAATAGTTAACAGCTCTCCCTTTTTTCATATAGACTATAGTGGCAATTTCTTTATCATACATGTTTTAATGTACAATTTTTTTTTTTTTTTTTTTAATTTTTAAAGAGATTCTTAAGCTCATATACATGATCCAAAATCTTAAGACGCCACTCTTAGGCAATCTGCAATTTGGCTTGAGCTGGAAATCCATTCAAGTTTTTGAAGTTACTATATGCTACCAGTTTCTTTCTCACAAGATTGCCTAAGTTAAGTATTAAGTTTAGAGATTTTCTTATCTTTTCTATGTTGATTTATTTACCAGTGATATACTCTCTACCTTTCTATCTTTTTAAAAATCACTTATAACTTAAATCAGGCTGTTTTTTTTTTGTTTTTTTGTGTAGCTAGCTAATTTAAATTTCCTATTGAGCTTCTATATGATTTGAGCTCATTATTTGACAAAACTGAAAATAAATTATAATCAGTCTCTGTAGAATCATAGGGATTGATTTGAGAAACTCTGGCTATTTATTATGGACAAATCGCTGATAAATTTCAAGAAATTTGAATTTTACTCCAATCTGACCATAAAGACTTGCTTGATTTTCTTTATCACATTTTCTTCTAATTTTTTAGTACCTGTACAGAAGTCATCGACATGAGTCTATCATTCTATTAATCTTATCATAGCACAGTATAAAGACAGTTTGGTCATCCTTAGATGAGCAGTTTTTCAATTTCATTAGCTCTTCCTCCTTAATACGTACATTTAAAATATTTTTGTTTTTTGCCAGTAGCTTTTCTAGCATGATTGATAAATTTCATTTTCTTCCAAGAAGGATCATTGTCTGATGCCACTTTGCACATTATTTCTTGCCCTGTGCTTGTCAAATTGCATTATCTGCAATCACTTTTTTACTTTTTTTTTTTTCTTTCCAGCCTTTTTTGGTTCTTGACTAATATTAATTCATGAAATTTTGTACTGTCACTCATGGAAGAACTAATATTTTTTCCATCAAATGAACCATCCACTGCATCTTCAAAATCTGTACTTTGACTATTTTAGTCTACCCATGAATCATCTTCCAAATTTTCCACATTGGATAAGTTTTCAAACATTTATTAATGCATTCAATTCTTCAACAAAATCATTTTTATACATCTGCAAATGACATGGACACACTCTAACATAGCTTTCCCCATGCTTTACTCACACCTACTTGTTTTTCAGTTCCTTTAACTGTTCCTGATTTCATCTAACAGTTTGATTCATCTCTCTTAAAATATACAAGATCTCAGTTTCTATATTTAATAGCATTAATGGCTTTTCCCTTTTGGTGCGAAACTTTTCTTTTTCAGATTACTTCACATGAATAAAGTCCTTTCTTGCTGCATGCATTGTTATCTATGGATACACTTGATGTAACACTCCTCTAAAGCTAGGAGTTTATTTATCTGAACAGAAGGCATATTAGAATTTTGTCCAAATACCATTTGATTTGGGCTGTAACCATTGACCTTATGCAAGGTAGTTTTGGAGCCCAGTGACCAAGCAATGACAAGTTTTAAGTTGCAACTTCCATAGTTTTGACTACCATTTCATTAAGTATAGAACTGTGGCAATCATTTAATCCATAACGCCACGGTTTTTGTGCTGATGTAGTTCATACAATAACTTAAATTCTGAGCCATATCTCTGAAAACTGCATTATCAAATTCTCATTATCATCATTAGTTAGAAAACTAGGTCTAAAATATGCGATCTAAAACTGAAATACAATGTTAATAATCACTGAATTTTTTAGACTTTATTGTAGATGCTACATTGTACCTGGTGGAATGATCTATTAGATGAAGAAGTTTGATCCCTTGAAATTTTTTTATATCCATAGATACCATTTCATTGAAGTGTTTTGCTAAAGAGAAACCAACAGTGGACTTGGGTGATGACTCCTGTGTTTTAAACATGTCACAATTGAAAGTAATTTTTTTAAGCAGTTTCATAAGTTCAACATCAAGAACTTCTGCATCTTTTGGGAGAGTACTCATTTTCTCATAATGTGGATGATGAAATTGATTGTAATGTTTTACTGCTAGTTTTCTTTTTTTTTTTTTTTTTTTTTTTTTTTTTTTTTTTTTTTTTTTTTTTTTTCCTTTTTTTTTTTTTTTTTTTTTTTTTTTTTTTTCCTCCAATGCTTATTTTTAATATTCTTGGTGCTGATCAGAACAATACATTTTTTTTTTTTTTTTTTTTTTAAAACCTGGGAGGGCAAGAAGGATGTTGTTATGCCTACTGTTAGTGTGTTCATGATTAGCCAAAAGGTTACAGCTTTTCTGCACTATCATTTTTAAAATTCAGAACACTTAACTTTCTTTATAGCATCTTTGCTCAGTAAGAGGTATTTCAGATTCTGCTACATTAGCACAAATTTTAACATTTTTTTTTCCTGCTAATATATAGGGTAACATTGATGTGGAGCAATCCAAGTCCAAAATCATGGCAGCAATAGTTTTCCCTCAGAGTATACTTCCCAGTGTTATTGTGACTCATGGGTACAATATTGGCTTAAAATACATTTTCTTAATTTCCTAATTTCTTTTGTCAAAGGCATGTTGACAATCTTTACAAAATTTACCCTATACTATTTAACTTTTAGGATTTTTACTTTCCAATTTAATTTTTCAGTATAAAACAAATTAACTTATACATTTAATAAATTAAAATATGGCATCCCAGATTTATAATTCATAATGAACATGAATAAATTCAGAACCAAAAATAAATTCAAATCTAGTAACAGTCAGTTATTAATATGCACCTGATCATTGTATATGGCATGAAACTCGGTCCTACTATACATGTAGGATTATATATATATATATATATATGCACACACACAGCAGTCTTTATTATAATAGAGGAGATATATATTCTACACTACTTGGCACACAATTTATTGAAAAAATAAAATAAGGCACTGTTAAAGAGCAGAAAAACAAGAGTTTTCATTAGTGCACTATTTACATTATTCAGACTATTGTCCTCCTCTTTGTTGTCACTTTTACAATGTTTCTGCTGTTGTACATTCCGGCCTTCTTCAGGCTAGGAATTTTCAAACCAAATCCTTATTTACGACTACTGGGGTATATCATTCTCGTTCCTTGTGTGAAGCCACTTCTGTTAGTCATGAGTTGTCTTCCCATTAAACTCACAAATCTTTGGGTCAAGTCACTGGAACTAACCAATGTTTATATCCATTTTCATTAGTAGTAGTAAAGTTTATTAACTGGTAGTAAAGAGAATGAGTTGAGCCAACACTGCCTTGTCGTTGCCTCACTCTCCATGAGTGTAACAGGAGGGAAATATTTATGAAAATACAATCTTTCATTGTAGTAGAAAGGACTGAATGTTAAGGGTATCATTTATTTTAGTCTGTACTGCGGAGTATCTGATTGAAACCTAAATGCTGACACCCCTGAGAAATTATAGTCATTTATTTTCAGTAAATGATAATTTCCTATTTTTCCCAAAACTTGGCAACAATGTTATAACAATGCCTTCATATAAGTATTAAACATTATTTTGTACGAATTTAAACAAAAATAGATTTAGCTGAATCAGAATGCTCTTGTATTAGTAGATAAAATACAGTTTTTAAACTTTAACTTAAATAGTGACCCAATTTTTATTATTGAATATTTGATTATTTGGTATAAGATTAAAGTACTCACTATTTCAATATCATTCACTTGATAGGTTAAGGTGCAAAGTTCAAAACCTACCTAAATAGTCTTAGAATTACAGCAGCTTAAGTTTGATTCTTGTTTTGGGGGGTATAAAAGAAAGATATTTTCTATGCTTCTTCGTGAAAGTATTTATTACTTTTTATTTTTGCTTCTAAGGTTATTTTTTTTTTTTTTTTTTTTTTTTTTTTTACACAAGAGAAAATCCATTTTAACTGTATCTGGTAGGCCAATCTACCTGGGTTTTGATAAGGTTGTAAAATCATTGCTGATTTAACATGTTGCATTGTTCTTTTTTAGTGCCTGTTGGTATATAACATTTTAAGATCTGTGCTGAATTTGAACCCATCTAAAAGATCTACAGGTAGTTATGTAAATTACCTAGTGTCCTAGTGCAAATTTGTTTCCTAAAAATAGTCTTGATCTTTGGTTTCATCTGAAGGGGATTTATAAATCACAAGAAAATGTTAAACTGATAATTTATCTAAGATAATAACATTGTTACATAATGTTCTTGGGACATTCTTGCCTCACTTCTAAAAATTTATTTTGTTTAACACAGTACTTATTGAGGGTGTCATGAAATCATCATAGTTTTTCTCGCCTATTGAACTCTTTTTCTGTTTTATTTCTTCCCTATCATGTATTATCATCAAAAATGTAAATGCAATCTGAATCACCATCTTTTATCCCTGTTCTTTTATTGTCCTTTCTTATCAAAGTTTTTAAATTCTCTTCGGTAATCCTTGGTGTCTTAGTGGCATTATCATCTTGCTAGGATGAATTTCTTGTTTTTAAATGAAAAATATTTTAAAAAATTGTCTGTCAGATTGAAAGGATCAAGGCTGTTAAAAAAAAAATATCAAAGAAAAATTCCCTTTTATTTTTTATTTTTTTTTTTTATTACTATTAATAAATATAGCATTTCTTTATTGCTGAGTTTTTTTTCTTTCAGTAAAAACATTTTATTAAACAATTTTAAGTTGTTTTATAAACAGGCATGTTTTGTGCTTATGTGTAAAAAAAGAAAAAAAAAGTTTAGCATTCTTTTAACCTGCATTGAATTTTACAGTTTGAAACTCTATTGTCAAACTTTTTCAATGGACAACTTTTTAAGGTCATTAAAGAATAAAATGATAGTGCATGCTTGAATAGAACTCTGAGCTTGTTCTTTTCTCAAAATTTCATTTATGTTTACCTATCTTTTATATCTATACTAATATTGTAGGCTTGTGAATCCATGTCATGATCATGCTCAAAAGACAAGGCTTATTGACCTAATTTATGACATTAAAACTTGTGACACATCATTAATATAGTCTATGAAGTTGACCTTAGAGGATATTTGAGATCTCCAGAGGTTAGCATAGAGAATAACATGACATTTTGAGTCACATAAAGCAGGTTTGAATAAACAGTGACATGAATTTGCTAGGAAATATGCATTTTATTTTTATTTTATTTTTTCCCAGTATGATTTACCCTATGGGGGTTGCTGGAGGTAGAGGATTACTTTAAGATATAGTTTGTTATATTGAAGGGGAAAATAATGGTTGGCTCTAGATTTTAGTAGGTTAAAATTGTAGTGACCCAGGAGGAAACATCCTCTTGGAAGTTTGTTCCACTGGGCTGTGGTTTATAGGAAAAAACTGTTTCTTGCCCATGGATTATGGATGGAGTTTGGGTAGTTTGCTACTAATGTAAAATGCATGGTGGGTTCTAGTCATGAAGGTCAGACTTGGTGAAACCAAGTGATGCAGTTTGTCCAAGCACTTTCTATGGTGGTAGAACAGTAAGAGACTCTCTAGATCCTGCCTGTGAGAGAGAGGTTGGAGTGTGAAAAGTAATTCTTTTTCAACAAGGCCTCATAGATGCTACTGAACTTTATCAAGACTGGAAAGTGAGGTCTCAGCAACTCCTGTCCAGATATGGCAGCAGTACTTCATTTTTAGCCTGATCTGACTTATAAAGGTAGAGGATAGCATGAAAAGTTGATTCTTACTGGAGCAGTATTGGGAGCCAATCGTTTTACTTGCATCTTTTAGTGATGGATCATATATAGGACCTTTCATTTAAGGTCAGGTGTGAGTCTGAAGCCTAATATTCTCTCAAGGCATGGCACCTCCTCAAAGGGGACATTGTTCGTCATTGCCGGTGGTAGTTCAGGGTCTTATCAGTGGTAGTAGAATGTAACCAGTTTCATTTTGAAGACATTGAATGAAACTAGCTAGTTTATCCCTCACTGGAAAGTTAGTGTTAAATCAAAAGACAGGTCAGCTACCAATCTCTGATTGTCAAAACTTTTGGAGGTGGACCCATATATCGTATTATCAGTATAGATATTTACAAATGATTAGAGTATATTATTAGATCATTTATGTAAATCAGGGTAGTAAACATTTGTCCCTCATTTTGTCAAAAGACCTTTGCCATATCTAATCCTATGGTCCTTGTAGTATGTGTGTTGTCGAAGGCCTAACTAATTCTGTGTGTAATAGTAGTTAGGACTTTGGCATTGGATAAGCCTGATCAAAACTTGTACTCCTTGTCACACAAGGTTGTTCCTATCCAGGTGCTTAACGAGTTTGCTAATGTTTCTGAGTATAATAATGGGTCTGTACTGGGAAGGGACTGATTTTGAAAAAGTGATTTTATAAGCATAGCTTAGATGCAGGATGAGGCTGAAAGTAAGGGACACCCAGTGAGGATTGAACTCACTACTCAATTGTAATGATTCTAGCAAGACAAGCTTGCTAACCATTATACTACCTTGAGGTGTCCCTGATTTTGAATAATGAGCATACACTTGCCATATTCCACATGCTTGGGAAAGATTTCTTCAAGCAGTGATTAAATAATTTTTATAAAATCTGGGATAATTCTGGGTTATTATTAAGGATGACCTGGAATTTTACCTGGGCCAGTGGCCTGTTTGAGATTGAGGTTTTTGATTATTCTAGAAACTTCTTTTACTTAAATGAGTATATTACTAAGGTTGTGCTTATTGAGACATGAGAAGTTGGAGAGGGTGTGGCTGCAAGAGAAGTAATTATGTTAATGTAAGTCAGTTTACTTAATGGAGATAAAGTTGTACCTGCAGGTAATTTGAGTAGAAAAAGATAACTGGTGCTAATAGAGGTCAGCACTACCTATCATCTTTTTCTAGAGGTTACCAGAGGAAAATTTAGATTAAAATGTATTTTTTCTTTCTTTCTGGAGTTCTTGTCAAACTAAAGAACTCATTTTTTATTTATTTATTCATAACAGCTACTTAAATCTTTATGATGAACATTTGTGTGTTGTATTTGAAGCCATTTTGTCTCAGATTATATTGGGTATACTTACTTGTGTGTGTGAGAGAGAGAGATACATTTTATTTATTTATTTATATATATATATAATTTTTAATCATATCACCCCGAATGCCACTTATGTGCAGGGGGCTACATAAGAGTAAAACAATTAGATAAAAGAGTGAAGAGAAGGATGAATCGGTTAAAAAGGTGCAAGAGAAGGAAGGGAATACAGGTGTGATGACAGTTGGAGAGAAAGAAAAGGATATACAGGGTGGTGAAGAAAGAACTAGATTCAAATGGTTGAGATATGAATATTGACCTTGCATTTAAATTCCTGGAGGTGGTAGCTGCCAGGAAAGCAAGAATAAGGAAGCGAGTTCCACAGGCGGGAAGTGCGAGAAAAGAAGCTGCAGGAGTAGAACTGTCTGCATTTGGTTGATCTAACTGTGAATGGGTGAGACCCAGTTGCCACTCTGGTTGCACAAGTAAACATCTGTTGCAGAGGCATCAGTGGCTTAAGTTTGTTGGAGCAGAAGCCATGAAAGTATTTATAGAACAGACAAAGGAAAACCACATCCCGTTGGTAGGAAAGTGGCTGAAGTCGATACCTATCACATTACTAATTCTCCTTTGGAGCCTGTCAAGAACACCAAGATGAACAGTGGGGTCACCTGACCATATATGGCAGCAGTACTCCATGCACAGATGAATGGTTGATTTGTATATATGCAGGATGGATTCAGGCAGGAAAAACATCCTGGCCCGACACACTGACCCAACCTTCCTAGCAGTGGATTTAGCTTTTGACTCAATGTAGTGGTTCCACTTGTGATCAGAAAAGAGGGTAAGGCCGAGGAAGCGCAGTGTATTGCTGTCAGGGAGACTTGCTCAGTCCATTCTTATGGGGGGCAGGATAGGTTGCCTGTGATGATTGACAGACAGCAGCTTGGTCTTAGACACATTGAAATTTACAAGCCACTTCTTACCTCAATTCACCATAGAATGTAGATCACTCTCAAGATCAGCAGCGAGATTATATTTGTCCGCCACGCCGGGTTTCTTACTGATGCTGGAGTAAATTGTGGTGTAATCTGCATAGATGCCTACTTGGCTCTTGATCTCGTCAGGGAGGTCATTTTAGAAAATAAGGAAGTGTTGAGCCTAGGATATAAACATTTTTTTCTTTTTTTTTTCTTTTTTTTTAAATTTAAAATTAATATAGTTTATATTGCTACACAGAAATTTCTGTGTTTTGAGATTTTGCCTTATCGGGCAATGTTTATTGTTGTGAAAATGATTTTCATTTAATATAAGAAACAAAACATTTGTCATTTGTGGATGTGGGAAGACAAAAATTTGTGTATGTTCAATTTTGCTAATCAGAATGGAGATCCATTTTAAATTTGAAAATATAGGTTATATTTTGGAGGAATACATAATTTCTTTTTTCTGACTTAAGTCTATAAAACTAGATTGCAGTTCCATTGATGTATCCATTATTGTTACAAGATTGTCTTGGTTTTCTCTGTATCCCAGCATTTATTTTTTTTAAAAAAAAGAAAACATTTTATATTTTTGATTTGACTTAAATGGACCTTTTAGTGTAATTATACTGTTTTTTATTTTGATTCAGAATGCATTTTATTCTAATATTTCATAAACTCTTAATTTGTAAAAAATTTTAATATCTATTTAATTATATCATAATATAAAACAGATTATTAGATATATGTAAGTTAATGGATATGTTTTTTATTATGAAGAATCTTTTTATACTAAGGTGAACATTTTGCAAATATGATATTTATTTTATTACATTTATTTAATAGATTTTTATTCTTAAGAAATTTAATATGTAGTTTTTTTCATATAGAAATAAGGGGCATGGGTTGTTTAAAGAGTTACATATTCTAGCTTTTTTAAAATTTTCCATTTTAATGTGGAAATTTTGTTTCTTTTAGATACCAATAATATTTCGACAGGGATGTTGTATTTCTGTACTTATTATTAGGTTGTCCCAAAAGTTCATAAACACTTGCAAAAAAATTGAAATTTTACTCGCAAAAACAATAAAAATTATTGCTCAAAATAAAGACCATCATTTTCCAAGACTTTCTGTCATTTATCTGCAAGCTTTCGGATCTGGTCAAAGTACCATTCAGCCAGTTTCGAATCAAAGAATTCTTGACATGCTTCCTTGACATCATCAAACTAGTCGAATTGGCGGCCTTTCAGAAAGTATTGCATTGAGTGGAAAAGGCTGTAATCTGATTGAGCACAGTCAGAACTGTAGGCTAGATGTGGCAGAACCTCAACGTCGTCCAGCTCCTCAAACTTCCTGGCGGTGCGTGGCTTGGCATTGTCCTACTGCATCAAAGTGTGCTTTCGGTTCATCAGAGCTGAGTACTTTTGCTTCAACTTTCCATAGACCCGCTCAAGTTGCTGACAGTAAAGTTTGGCACTGATGGCACGACCATTCGGAACCAACTCAAAATGCACGATTCCTTCAAAGTTCCACCAAAGGCACAATATGACTTTCTTGCCAAATTGATCTTGTTTTGGAACTGACGATGTCTCTTGCTCTTTCTGAACCCATCGCTTGTCTCGATTGTGCTGGACCAGATAAACACATTTTTTGTCGGATGTCACAATGCGCTTCCAAAAACACTCATCCAATGGATTGCTGAGAAACTGATGGCAAATTTCAACTCGTCTGTTGGCTTGTGCTTCGGTGACTTTGTGCAGATCTTGGCGTGGCTTTTTGTGAGCAAAATCAAGTTACTTCAGATGTCGGTGAATTGTCGATTTGCCAACTCCAAGCTCATCAGCCAATTCTTGAGTGCTCGATGAAGGCGCAATGGCCGACCCAGTTTGCAAGTCTCCATCATCCAACTTTAATGGCCGTCCCGAACGAGGCTTATCTTCAAGACTCATGTCGCCAGAATCGAAACGCTTGTACCACTTTGAGATCGCTGCATATGCAACTGTTCCTTCACCTTCAGCAGCACAAATCTCTTCTGTAGCTTTTCTGGTTGAAAGACCTCGCTTTCAGCAGTAACGAATCAAAACTCGCAGCTCAATTTTATCAATTGCCATCTGGAATACAAAGATGAAGATCACTATAACAATATAAATGCAAAATTGCATAAAAATTCAATTTTTGGCAAATGTTTACGAACTTTTGGGACAACCTAATATAAAATGAAGGCGTGTGTTGATAAAATTTTTTTCAGAGTTCTTAGTACTACCCACATAAATCTTTATATGAGTAGGGTTTTACTATAACTTAAATTTTAAAGTAGTTTTATTGAAAATCTTATTTAATGGATTATTATACAGAAAATGTTTCTTAATTAAAGCGAGGAACTTTTTCCTCATTTACTGCTAACCATTTGGTTGAAAGGCTTTTCCAACCTTTTCACTTTTTTTTTTTTTTTTTTTTTTTTTTTTTTTTTTCAATTAGACTATCACCCGGTTCACACTCCACCCACATCTATTGAACAGGTGAAGAGGCTCATCCCTTGTTCCTTGTTTAGGATGTGGTTTCTGGCTTTCTCTTTTCCAATCTTTTCACTCTTATGTAGCCCCCTGTGCTTCAGTGGCGTTACCGCCCTGCTCAGGGTGATATGATTAAAAAGGGGGGTGTATACCAAATAATATTTCCATTCCTTTTTTTTCTTTGCAGGTAGATCACACTTCTTCATTTGTGGTATTTCTACTAATTTCACTTTTTATGGATGAGGGTACATGCTTAATATTGGTTGAAGGATGGTTAGATTTTAAATGGATACATAAAGGAATTGGAAATGAATTTAGAATCAGCTGTGCTAGGTGTAGTTTCGCACAACACTGCAAGTTGCTACAAAACCAAAAATTTTTGTTTTTTAAATAATGTTGTCAAATTGAGGCTTTCAGATAGATTTCTTGCATGATATGAAACCATCCTGAAATGTCTGTCAGCTTTATTTAACTGTTTTCACAGATTGATACTGAAGTTGGTTGAAGTGAATAAAGTCTGCAGGTCTTAACAAGAACCATCCTTTTTTGAGCTTCATTAACTGGTGCTACAGAATCCTAAACAAGGAACTTTACCAAATAACAGAACCCACATCATGTGAGGACTTTTAACAACAGCAAATAAAATTACATATGTAACTTGAAGAGAACATAGTAACATAAGTAATGTTAACGTTCCACATTACTTTGACCAAAAGTTTAGAGAGGAAGCCCTCTACTGGAAAGAGTAATGGCAGTTACTGGGCTTGAGTCACCTATTTTCTTTCAAATTTTTAAAAATTTGAATTTCAATCAATGGTAACACTGGTTGTTTAAATGTTTCCTTCTAAGGAAACAAAGTTACTTCTAGATGTGTATCTTAATGTGATTTTTAGCAGAAACCAATTTGTAATACTTTCATATTAGAAGGATGAGCAAATGGGCTTTTCATTTAATGTTGGCTTACATTGTCAAATGTTGGTGATATTGCAGTAGAAGATAAACTTTCTTACCAATAATTCATTTTTTCCCTTTGTTACAGATCAGAATCTGGCAAAATGGTGTCTGATATGAAAGTGTATATAATGTAAAGGTGTGTCAGAATTATTCCTTGTGAAAAAAATTATATTCCTCAATGCTAGCTAAGTGTTTATAGATCAAACAGCGGATATGAGCATAGGTGATGAGCAATGTGTTTCAATTGTTGCAACAATGAGTTTTTACAAGCTACATACTGAGCATAAGATGCAGACTTTTGTTCAGAACAAACCAAATTGTATAATCAATATTAATGACTGTTTTGTAGATGAAAATATGATTGATCCAATTGACTTATTGTTCCCTGTATCTGGTGTTTCTGTAGATATGAGCTATTTCTTTAAGAGCATCTTTCTTGAATTTAAAAGCTCTGTATTTTTTTCATAAGTTATCTATATGAATGTAAGAAAAAATGATTCTAACAGCATTTTCTTTCTATGAAAGAATAATAGCAAACAATCATATCAAGAGTTGAATTCATACTTTCTGTTATGCCAGTGTTTCAGCCAATTCATTCTTCAAACTTCCTGAAATATACAATCAGTGTGAAAAAGAATCTTTGGATTAAACTGGTATAGCAGTCCAAGTATTATATAGGTTGCATTACTGGAGAGTGAGAAAACTGAGAGCAGTTTTTGGCATTAGCTGAACACAAAAACTGTAAGTCAGTTTTGTATGAATTTTCTTTTTTCTAGAAACGAATCTGTTAAAGTACAATCATGTGTATAAAATCTGGAATTGCCTGTACTATGCAAGATATGAGAATTGGGGTTGGTAAGTATTTTTTAATCATTCTTGCTGTTTTGTAGGATTGCTAATTACTAGTTGGGGGGGCTCATTCTGTCAACATAACTTATGCAGCTAAGAATGGATTAGATGATTGTAATAATAAAAACAAGATCAATAGCATGAACAACTCTTGGAATAACTCCTCAAAGTTTCAGAAAGCAAATGCTCCCTTCAAAATTAGCATTAACCTTTGAACAAGATTTTTATATATATATATATATATAATCATTCATTCTTTTTTTTTTTCTGTTGCTTTTTACCACAACTCCCAGATGATCATTTTTTCAATCATAAACTTGGATCAGAAATAAAGAACGATCTTCCCACAAGACTCACTATTTTGATCTCTCTTCCTCAGGAAGTCTGTGTGGCCAGGGCAGCTGCCTTAGCAATTAGATCACTAAACTAACTGGTTACAGAAGCTAAAATTTATTTTCTTTCATAAAAAAAAAAACGTGAATTGTCCAAAAACTGGTAATTTTAATAAGCATTTTTAAAAATTTAATTTCGATCATACAAATTTTAATAGCTATATCTATATTAAATTTTGGTTTATGGCCTCATTGCATTGAGGCATTGGTTCCAGTACAATCATTGAAGTTGAGCTTGGTCAATATCTAGATAGATGACTGCTTGGGATTACCAGGTACTGCTATCTTGGATATACAGGTGTTATAATGGATCAGAATTGCAAATCGGAGCTAAGCCTCAACTCCCATAAGGCTCATTACATTCATTTGCTTGCAAATACCATTGGGAAAGGTATGAATCCACCTCTTCTCTCTCAGCTATTAGTGAATTAGTGAGATCTGAATCACTAAAATCATCATCTTCAAAATAAAACAAATAAAAAATCATACAATCTAAAGTATTTTCTGGATTTAAATAATCTGCAAAGGGCTTATAAGCTATAGGAATTTAATAATAAAAAAAAAAAATTCTTGACATCATAGACTTGATGTTTATTATTCTCTTGAGGAAAACCTTTTAAGCATTCAACTTCCTGCCTTGCTAAGTACAGAGAAGGGAAGAATCTTAAACATTTTTTGTCAATTGAGAAGTTTCTCATAAGTTTGTTTAAAGTTTATACTTATTTCCTTTAAGCAACTTATTACTTTTTCAAGGAACTAGTTATGTGTTTACTTTCCTCCTTTTGTAAAATGCAAACTTAAAATGAACATTCTGGACATTACTAAAACAATTTTAAATATCAATTACTTGCAGTGTGTATCAAAAGCAACTACTGCCGCTCTTTTATAGTGGCCTACATGAAAGCAATAAAAATTATTTCCTGCTTAGCAAAAATAAAGTTCTAATTGCATCACCAACATGGTTGCTTATTAGCTACTTGATTGTTTTCTTTCTTAAATTTGGACATAATTTACTACTTTTTCACTTTTTAATTAATGTTTTGCTACTTGATTCAACTTCTTTTGAAAATTTTGTGTTTCTTTTCCAGGTGCTCCCATTGGTGGCATTGGGTGCGGTACAATTGGGAGAGGCTATCGAGGTGAATTTTGCCGATTCCAATTGGTACCTGGTTACTATGATCATACAATTGTTGCAGCTGACCAGGTATTTTATGGATTTCTATATCAAACAGTAAAGGTTTTCTGTGTAATTGGCTTGTTTTGCATTTGGCTAGTAATATCTGCTTTATATACTGGTCTTTAAAAAGAAATATTTGTAAAAAAATTAAACAATATGAAAAACTTGATATGTGAAAAATAAGGCCATGGCATACATCAAAAGAGGGAAATATCATTTCTACTAAAATTTATTGATACTAATTTCTGTGATAGTTACAAGTTTTACCAATAAATTACAATGACATGAGACCATTCATATAGCAATTCATTTTTAAAAATAAATTGATTTATGAATCAATTCGTCAATGGAACATGGTTAGGAAATAAATGAATGCTAAATAGCACTTATGTTATACACAGAATAAAATGAACAGAATTATTTCTTCCCCCTCTTCATCTAATGGTATCTTTCCTTCCTAGAACATTTTCTGATGCTATGATTATTATATTATTGTCTGTAGTCCTTTTATTGGCATAGCTAAAAGTGTGTCACCTGAAGCAGCCATTGAATTTGCCATCCCCCACAAAAAATACATATTTGCACAATAACTCACTCTCAAAAATAAAACTTGTTTCTGTACCATTATAATATTACTTTCACAAAGTGCCATACATAATAGATGCTTGAGCCCACGTCTCTTTTAATTCATGACTGACTAGGCAGAAAATTTTTCAACTGTAGGTTGCCATTTCTTACTGTGGTAGATTGGTTGCAAACTAAGGTTACAGAACCCGATCTGTCTTGCTATTTAACCTATGGTTGGAGGGAGAAGAGATGGATTCATACTTTTCCCAAGGGTATTTGTGTGTAAGTGAATGCAACAAATTCAACTGGAATTAGAACTCAGCTCTGATTTCTCATTCTAATTGCGATATTGATTGCAACACATCAAATATAGCATGCTTTAAATACACACAAATGAACTTAACTTTACCAGTAACAGTTTAAAAGCAAAAACATGACTCATTCCAATCAATAAAGCCTAACCATTACCGACAATTTTTTTTTTAATTTGGTATGCTTATAAAGCTTGTGGTTAAATGTGACTAATTTGGTAGCAAATAACATTGGTTTTGCTTATATTTTTATTATAACAAATATATTTTTAGATGAAAATGTAACATAATGAAACTTTAAAATAGTGACAAATTTAAGATAACATAGAATATGAAAACCTGCAACAAATAATATTAATGGTTGATAATTTTTTCTTGACATTTGTCTTCATACAGTAAATGTACAAAACAATCATATATATATATATATATGATTAAGATAAGTTACAAGCAAACTCATTGTTTCTACAACTGTATGTTGTCTAATATCTAAACCATGATTGCTTTATTTCATTTAAATTTTTTGGTAAGTCAAAATAAGGTTTGTCATAAAAGCTATAAACTTTTAAAAAAAATTTAAATTGACACCTATAAACATGTTACTCTGAACAAAAGTCATTTACACTCTAGACTGTAAAGATATTGGTGGCTTTTCATAGTAATTAGAATTCTTTTCCAATTCAGGAAAACCAAAACAGATGTAATTTTTAATTTCATATTCAGTTTTTTTTTTGTTTTTTTTCTCCAATTATGTTTTAATGATACAACATAATTATTACTGATCAATCATTAGTGGATGAAAGTAAGTTGCAGCAAAACAATGAAATCTTTGGAGACATTTTATTAATTTGGTCTTAATTCATACTACTGGTATTATCATGGGAATTTTTGTTATTAGAACAGTATCAAAGAAAATTAAATTGATTTCAGCTAAAATTTCTCAAGAATTTATCAGTGTGAAAAGGCGCAAAAGATCTGAAAGTGAAATTATTACACAATTAAAAAAAAGTTTGCAACTTGTGAAAAGATCTCAAAAGTACAAAATTTGATATTTCCAAAAAATTGGAGTATCCGAAGAATTCAAATAGAATTTTGCACCACAACATACATAGCAATGCAAGCCAAAATCTTATAAATAAACAAGAAATATCAATAACTCTGCCAAATACATGAAAATGTAGATTTATACAAGATACAAATGTGAAAGTTTTACTGTTTTATAAGAATAAAAAAGTTAGCAGTGATGCCTGAAAAAAAAAATAACTATGTGACAGTTTTAAAGAATGGTAGAAGAGTTCAGGAAATATAAGAATCTTGAATACTGTAACCTGAAAGAGGCATACCAATTATTTAAATAAAAAAATTCAGCCAGAATTAGTTTTTCAAAATTTTCTGAGCTTAGAGCAAAAGAATGTATCCTAGTAGGTCGCGCTGGAACAAACTGTTTTTTTGCACAATTCATCAAAATATGAATCTGACGATTGTGACAGCTCATTTTAGTACACTAACTCAAGATGAACAAAGTTTCATTTAACAGATTACTACCAAGGCATAGCTTTTTTTATTTTTATTTTATTTTTATTTTATTTATTATTTATTTATTTATTTATTTTTTTTTTACTCATTTCACACCAAGCAAGGCAAGACTGCCAAACATATAGGGGGTGGTGTTGAAGACATGGTAAGAAATGGATGGGATTCAAATAGATAAAAGATGACATTGCATTTAAACTTCTGGAGATTGTAGCTATCAGGGAAGCAAATGAATGAAAGAGTTCTACAGATGAGAAGTGCAAGAAAAGAAACTGTTAAAGTAGAAGAGGCAGACACGCTTAACTATTTCAATGGTAAAAGGTTGGGACCTTGATGTCAATCTAGTCCAGGTTTACATTGTTGGCCTTATTTCCTATTGAGATGGGAGTGAATGGTGTCAATGGCCTAGATGCCAATTTCAAAACTGATGACATCAGGAAGATTATTGATGAAGATCAGAAAAAGTGTAGGACCTCGAGTAGATCTTTGAGAGACACTTGTGTTTGTATGAAAGTATCTGGAAACTTGCTCATTCAAAATTTTTAATCATTTCCTAATTAGATAGGAATGATTCGATTAGATTAAACATTCATCCAGAAATATTCCTTCAAGATATCTAGAGCAATAGCTTGAGCTTTGTCATTCTTGTCAAGAACCTGGTATACATATTCATTGATGGCTGTTAGCACATCAGTTGTAGACCTGACGAAGTGGAAGCCACATTTTGTCAGGTCGTGAGATGCTTAACTACTTCAGCATTGATAATAGCCTCAAAGACTTTGCCAAAAAGCAGAAAGAAGCTATTAGGGCAATAGTTAGAGGGGTCAGAGTTCTTAAAAATAGAATTACAGTGGTCTTCTAAAAAGCAGGAAGCAGTGAGGCAATAGCTGTAGAGTTTGGGGAGAGCAGGGGGTACATTTCTTTAGAATTCCATCATCTCCACTTGCCTTATGGAAATCAAGTTTAGAGATTATGCTTGTGGCCAGAGACTCTGTGTGCATATATATATATATAGAGAGAGAGAGAGAGGGGTTGTTCCAACAAGAGAAATTGGTATGAAAGAAAAAAGTGCGAGAAGCAGTGAATGTTTTGTCTAAAGTGTTGATTTATTGTTATTATTACTTGCTTTTTGTATGATATCATAAGCTAAATCAGAATGCAAACATTTCCTAAACTGCATACCACAAAAAGTAGAACCAGGCACTCATAGTAACATTTGATGTGAACTGCCTGTACAGCAACATACCCCATGAACTAGATAAACAGGCCATTACATTTTGGATTGAGAAACACGCAGAAATACTTCCTTCACAAAAGAATTTATTATACAAAGTATAGAACTAATTTTAGACAACAATTCATTCCAATTTAACAACCAAAATTATATTCAAACAACAGGTACTACGATGGTGACAAAAATGGCACCGACATATGCATCACTTATACTAGCATATCTAGAAGAAAGCCTATACAACCATATGGAGAAGACATGAAAACGGAATTCACTAAATCATGGAAGAGATATCTAGATGATTGTTTTATCTTTCGGAAATCAACATGGGGAAACATAAACTACACAATCTACAATACTTCCATTTCAAGTGTCACCACCCTAAAAGTTGTCTAAAATCTATTCCTTACTCTGCAGCACAACTAATTATGCACAATAGTTATTTGTTAAAATACACCTACAGGAACTATGAAAAACACTACAAATAAGAATATACCCCACTCCACTAATAAACAAGGATTTAAAAATGGCAAAAGAAATACCATTAGAATCTCTCCGGAATCCTCCCCCTCCAAAAAAAAAAGAAAACATTCTGACATACGTTTCCACACACAACAAAAGCAACCCAGAATTATTTACAAGGATCAAAAGACATATATAATTACTCAACAAAAATGATAAAATAAAGGAAATATTAAAGACAACTGAAATAATTAAAAGCAAATGTTAACCCAAAAATTTAAAAAAACATACTAATCTCATTAAAATTCAAGCAACACACAACACGGGGTTATAAAATGTAACAAAAAAGACGTGGGATATGTAGTGTAATAGAATGAAACTACAAGTTTAAAAACACATCTACATTCAAAATAAAACAAATCTGAGCTGCAATTTTAAAAACGTAATTTATGGTCTAAAATGCGATGAATATGCAAAAAATATACGTGGGGTCGACACAAGAACTGAATAAAAAAAGTAACCTTACACTAGCCAATAACAGGTAATTGTACGTCTCCCAACATTTACAAGAATGCAGTAAAAGTAAATACAAAACATGAAACAAAACATGAAAAACCTAAAACGCACACATACATACACACACCCACACACACACACACACACACACAAAATTCAAATGCGATTTAAAAAAAAAGCGCCAAATTCAAATAGTATTCCAAAAACAAAAGAACTAGATGACCTATAGAATTGAATCAAAATCGCTAAAAACAATTTTGAAGTATAAAGACAAAATCAAATTTCGCAAGTCGGTGAAAAATATTTTTATACCCAACGAAAGGTGACGGTAGAGATTTAATGTATGAGTGTGAAAAAACTCAAACATGCGCACATTAACTTTACTGACCTGCTCACCCTTATCTATTTATAGACAATACCTTGGCCATCAGAAAAACAAATGCATCTTGATATGGAAGTCACAAGTTTTTTTACCTGAAGAGAGTTAGCATGAAACACGTGTAGCAACGCAAATACCATTATTTACACTTAATATTTCAAACAAAAAGCAAGTATATTAATAACAATAAATCTACACATTAAACAAAACATTCATTGCTTCATGCACTTTTCATATATATATATATATATATATATATATATATATGCATGCACATACATATATATAACTTATTTATAAATGGAACTTTGTGTGTGTCCGTTACCTATAGACTTCGAAATGGCTGAATCACTTTTCTTGAAAATTTACACAGTTGTACTATAAACGTCTGCGAGTGTTCTTAACTGGGTTTTGTGTTGAGGTACCCCCGATAAATATCGATAAAAAAAATCAGGTTATAGGAGTGGTCTGATTTTAATCAAATTTGATACACTTATAAACAAAAACATAAGAAACGATATTCAGAAGTTTCAAGGTTGCAGTTCTTACAATAGTGCAGAAAATCAATAATATATATCTAAAAGGCAAGATGTCTGTGGGTGTCTGTTAATCTGCCTGTATATCTTTTTTTTTTTTTTTTTTTTTTTTCTTTGTTTTTTCAGCCCTTTTATTTTAGTTTTTGCTTCAGGTTTGGCTGTAAGTAGGGTTTTTTTTTTTATCATATCCCCCCAAGCAAGGTGAAAACGCCACTGATGCGCAGGGGGTTACGTATGAGTGAAAAGATTGGAAAAGAGAAAAACCGGAAACCACAACCTAAACAGGAAACAAGGGATGAGCCTCTTCACCTGTTCAATAGATGTGGGTAAAGTGTGAACCGGGCGATAGTTTAGACTATCTACTCCAATTGAAAAAAAATAAAAATAATTGTAGTTCTTAGTCTCAGTCATGATACCATTTACTCAGAGGACTTATTTAGCCTTCAAAATTCAGTTTACAACGAAAAAAAACTTAATACCTGGAAATCAAAATTTCACTTACATCCATTCTTCTTTCAGTCTACGGTTTTCGCTTTAACTGAAAACAACTATTGCTTTTTAGTTTTTCGTGCCAACGTCCAAAGAGTCTGAGCTCCAGGACCATGGATTAGTTTTAAAGCTTTCATTATACCCAAGCAACTCTGGGCTATACTGCTAGTATGTGTGTGTGTGTGTGTGTATATATATATATATATATATATATATATATATATACACACACACTCAGAAGAGCTCCTGTTCTAGGAGGAAAATTGGGTGTGGCTACTCCAGACATGTCAAGTGGAGTTGGAAGAGAATTTGTATGCAAAACACTCAACCTTGTCCCCTGTAGATGTGCGGACTTCAAAGTGATTGAATTGAGGGATTTGAGTACATTGTGCTCTTGCAAAGTCGCCAATTATCTTTGGAACCACACTTGCAAGATACTATACACTGCTTCATTCTAGTAGCAAGCAAAAGCTTAGCATCATTTAGGACATGCCTATTGTGATCAGAGATGTTGCTCTGGTAAAGCCAGAAGTGATTCCTGTGAGCAATGGCATCTAAGCAAGCAGGAGATAAACAAGTTGTAAGTTGGAATTTCCTGACTGGGATGAAAGTATCAATACTGTCTTTCACCCAGGCAGAGACCTCAGAGGTGCAATCTTGCACAGGTAGACTAAAACCTTTGTTCCAAGGGACATCATGAAAGAAATCCTGGAATGAGTCTCAGGTTGCTTGTTGATAGCAGTAGGGTAGTCTGCTGGTAGGAAGTTCTTGAATGGAGTAAGAGTAGAAATAGATATTACCTGACACCACAGTATGATCAGAGTTGCGAAGCGGGCAGAGCTGCATGACATAGCAAGTGTTGGGGGATAGAAGTTAGGAAGAGATGTAAAAGAGGACTGTGACCTTCAGGGTTACTAGGGAAATGTGTGGTGAAATCAATTATTTGCATGAGACTGAGTGATTGAGAAGTTTAACATTTGAATGCCATCAGGATTAGTGACAGTTTTCTTTTTTTTTTTTCAGTTACTTGGCATGATGGGCATTAAAGCTGCTTTTACATGCAATGAAGCAACATCTAACTGCTACTTGCATGACTACTACACTTTTAGCACTTTAATAGAGGATTTTTTATATATATATATATATATATATATATATAAATAAATTAAAAATTTAATAGATGCTCTTTATTTACAATCAGTGGGTATCAGTTGATAGAACCACATTGTAAACTGTATCACAATCTGCAGAAGAATTTTATTCAAATTTTTTGTGCAGGCTTTCAAAATGTTAAAAAAAAAAGCATCAGTTCATCGTCAAAGAAAAATTAAAATTTTGTTCTAATAAAAAATTCTTTGATAGATGAAGTCATAAATTTTGCTGAGAATTATTTTACAGGATGCTGCACAAGGCTTCCACTGGAACAATCCTGAAGCCAGATTACATCCATTTATCTGTTATTAAACAAATGACAGAGCTGGAACATTGATATTGTAATTATGTCTGATTGTCTCAAGCATGATGCAGTAGCTGTTTATTTGTTTCAAAGGATAGAAGTACTGAAAAAATCTTAATCTAAACTTATTTATAAATGGAACTTTGTGTGTGTATCCATTACATATAGACTCCGAAACGGCTGAACCGATTTTCTTGAAAACTTACACAGTTGTACTATAAGCGCCTACGAGTGTTCTTAGGTAGGTTTTGTGTCGAGGTATTTCCGATAAATATCGATAATCAATTATCAAAAAAATCGGGTTATAGAAGGAGTGGTCCGATTTTAATCAAAATTGATACATTCATAGACAAAGACATAAACGATATTCAGAAGTTTCGAGGTTGCAGTTCTTACAATAGTGCAGAAAATCGATAATTTGTATAAATTGATACCAGGAAATCAAAATTTGACTTACATCCATTCATTTTTCTTTCAGTCTACGGTTTCGCTTTAACTGGAAACAACTATTGCTTTTTAGTCTTTCATGTCAACGTCCAAAGAGTCTGAGCTCCAGGACCATGGATTATTTTTAAAGCTTTCATTAAACCCGGGCTATACTGCTAGTTTTAAAATAAACAAGATCTGATCTATTTCTCTGATAGTTCCACTACACAAAAATTTTATCACTTTGTGCAACTATAAAACTGACTTTGATATTGATGCAATGTGTCATTTTTTTTTTTTTTTTTTTTTTTTTTGCTAACTTTAATGGGAAAGAACTATATGATGGGTTAAGTGACATTATTAAGAGATTAGCAGCAAGAACAAGCATGCAGCAACTTTATAAACAGTTGTTTATGCAAAAAAAAAAAAATTTTCAAGCATAAAGATTTTGTATTCCAAAACAAATGAATGACCAAATGAACTAAAAATAAAATACTTAGAAACTGGATTAAAAAATGCCTCAATTATTACAGGAGCTCAAAAATTATGTAGCTTTATATCAAGGACAATGCATCCACTTCTGCATCACAACGTCATCACATCACATTACAGGCTCTCGTAATGTTCACCCCCATTCTTCCAATTGTATCTACATTATTCCTGTTTATTGGCAAAACTGACCGAAACTGAATCCTGTTTTAAACATACAAAAAAAAAAAACAATACTTACTTAGAATTTTTTTAACTTAAGTGTCATGGCAACCTCATGCTGGAGCCTTTTGAAGAAGCACTTGACCTTACCATTTCAACATGACCGCTAAAAAACCCAAAGCAATGCCAGGCTATATAACGAGTAAAATTATAAAACTAGACAATACAGTTTGAAGATGTTAAGGGATTTGTTATAGGAATTTGGGTTAGGATATGTGCTTGAAAATCATCCTGAAAATGAAGAGGTAAAATTGCCCTTTTTATTCATAAAGGGCCCCTTCCATTATTCTGTTATCCATTACATCAAAATGTTAATTTTAAATTCTGATATTCTTAGTTTATTTGATTCAATAACTGACACTAGAAAAACAATTTTTTGAAAAATAAGATGGAAAATGCTTCAAAGTTTTAAAAAAATTTCTTGAAATAACCTTAAATAAAAATCAAGGTTGGTCATCACAAAAAATTTGTGAAAGTGTTTTACATATCCAAATTTTTATTTTCTATTTAAATATGCATTCCAACAAGTAGAAAAGTAAGTTGTCTTGTTAATCTCTGGAAATGTTAAGAATCTTTTCTAAAGATCCATTTCAATGTATCACTTTTCAGATAAAACTTATTTTTTTAAATATAAAAGAATTGTTTCATGCATTTAGTGTATCATGCCAAATGTCAAGAAAATTTGTTAACCATTAAGTTTTTGTTGTATATTTTCATATTAGTTTATCTTAAGTTTATGACTTTAAATAATTAATTTCATTGTTACTTTTTCATATAAAATCTATTTGCTGCATAATAAAAATGTAAACAAAAATGTTTTTTCCACTGAATTAGTCAACATTTAACCACAAATAAATTCTTATGATCCTAGTTATTATATGAATACTATATCGAATAGGAAGGAAACCCCTATCAATATTGGAAGTAGCGATAACAACTACTAGACTATAAAATTTTCTATCTCCTTGAAAAATTGTTTTAAGAGATTTTGTAAATTTCAACTGAAAATGGTACTGGTTGCTCTGGCAATGAATGCCAAATGTTTCCTTATGAGGAAAAAATGAATATTGCCATTATTCAATTCAGATAGGCTCAGAAATTGGAAGAGCTCATGACTGCCTGTTATGTTCAATTTATATTCTTCCAAATCACAGACTGAAATAGGCTAATTGGCCAGTTTCCCACTCATTTTTTACTAATGGGAGATTTTAATGTATAAAGCAAAATATGGGACTGTCAGAACTCCAGTCAAAATGGTATGGAACAAGAAAATCTGTTTACTTCAAACAATAAAGCACACAATATTCTCTTTACTATGACAGAACAAAGATTCCATAAACAAAAGTAAAACCTCTGCAACTGGTTTGAATGAAATTCATTACCAATTTTTAAAACACCTGCCAGAAAAGTATCTTTTAATACTACTTCAGATCTTCAGTGATATATAGTGTTCAAATAAATTTCCAAAATTGTGTCTATCATTGTTTCAATTCCTAAGCTTGGCAAAGACCATTTCAAACCAACAAACTGCCAACCCATTGCACTAACAAGTTGCATTTGCAAGACAATGGAGGGGGAATGATAGATGCTCAATTATTGTGGTACCTGGAGAGAAACAATCTTCTTATCGAGCTTTCAAAGGGGATTCTGAAAAACCAAGGAACCAATGACTTTTACAGCTAGAGTTCTTTTATTGTGATGGCTTTGTTCAAGGTCATCACATGGTATCAATATTCTTGATCTTGATAAAGCCTATGACTCCACATGGAAGTATGGTATCCTAAAAGACACAGCAGATGGGAATAAAAGGAAGAACGTCTATATTTTTCCAAAGCTTTCTATCAAACCAATCATTAAAATATGAAATAGAGACAAATCAGCCACATTAGCAAGAGGCAAGAGTACCTCAAGGTAGGATTTTATCAGTTTCTATTTTTTTCTACAATAATGTATTATTAAAATCATTAATACAGGAATTGAAAAATCTGTATATATACATTTAATATCATACTCCTCACCAAATATGTATACCTTTTTGAAAGACATCTTCAAATGTATGAACAAATGAAAATGTTTTCTATTTCTTGAAAACAAAAATTGTATGCATTTCTGTAAAAACAACTCTACCACCTCATTCTAGAATTAAAATTAAATGAAAACTTAATTCCCATAGTTTAACAAATAAAATATTCAGGAATCATACTAGATAGTAAAATGCTAAAAGGCTTCGAAGCTTCTTAATGTAATATCAAAACTAAATTGAGGTACTGACCAAAATGTAATGCTCAAAATATATATACATTACACATTGGATCAAAATTAGACTATGGATGCATCATTTATAGTGCTGCATATAAATTCTGTTTAAAATTTACAAACCATACGAAATCAAGGACTGAGATTAAGTCTCGGAGTCTTCCAGACCTCACCCATGCAAAGTATCTATAGAAGCCAATGAACCACATATATCTCTGAAAATTTAAAAATTATTCCTTCAATATGGACTAAAACTACAAGGCAACCCAAATAACCTAGCATAGCAAAAAACGCATGAACCGATACAGTTTTATAGAAACAAACTATCGTCTTTTCACTTGAACTTTGAATTAATAAAGAACTACAAGTAAATATAGATCCTGATAATGTAACAGTAGTCACATTAGAAAAGGTGGCTCTGTGGACAGTCTCCAAACCTCAATCTCTGGGCCTAACGTTTACATTTTTTTTATTTTGGTATGTGTGTCAATCAACAAAAGTGTGTACAGAGAATTAAGAGAGAAATATACTGGCTATAAATCATTTTACACAGATGGATCCAAAATCCTAAATGAATAGGTATAACAGCCACAGACAAGCAAATTCATAACCAAATCAAGCTACCAAATAATGCATTCATTTGTACCACTGAACTACAAGCCATTAAAATGATAGAGAATATTATCAACTTCCTATCTAGTTTGACAGCAATTAAAGAAAACAAACCATCCCTATATTCAAGAAATCCTAGAAACTTGTCATCAGTTACTGATCAGTGGTTTTTTAATAGGACAGCATGCAAATAAGCCAATTTCATGTAATTGTCTTGACGCAGTTTGTCTTGAAACCTTGTGGTTGTATTTAATGTTATCAGAAATGTTTCTTGCAGTTCGAAAACAATCTTTTCAATGTGAGGCAGTGCCTTATTTAGTTGTTTTCCGAGGTCGGCCAGGTTTCTTCTTACTGGTTGTGCTACTGGTGTCATTATGGAATTTCAAAACTCTCTTTTCGAACAGTTTACTTTGTCAGCAATTTGTTGTATGATATTATCCTTTCTAAGTTTCACAATTTCCAATTTTAGTAGAAGAACCAAGTTTCTTTTGTTGAGACATGGCAGAAACTCCTGCAGTAAATATTAAACAACTGTCAGATTTTGGCCACATAAAAAAACAGTAAATAAGTAATAAATTCCTTTTTATTGTTTTCCATAACCTGAAAGCTATCAATGTTGTTAGGGAAATGTATGTCTACTAATAATGAAAATTTCACGCAACTTCAATTGTTAGTTTTGGAGATACTAAATTTTTCATTTTTGTTCCCTAATTTTGTAAGCTACTGTGTGTGTATGTGTGTCTATATATATATATATATATATATACACACACACATACACAAAACTTTCTGCTCATGAGATTTGCTAATGTAATCCTAAAAAATGTCATGTACAAAAAGCACATCACACAAGTGCTAGATACATGCAGATTACCATAACCAGTGAAACAGGGTCAACAACTATTCTCACAGTTTTACTAATCAGAACTTGGTTCCAACCCCAGGCCTTAGTAGCACATGCTTTATAATATTACACAACAAATATTTTTTTTCAACATGATCCCTTTGTCAATGCTCTTAGTAGTGAATCACAGTGACTGAACATTATACAGTGAAAATTTCATAAAAATCAAATAATTTTTGTTTCTTTTTCCCTATCAGAACTTATGTTACTAAATATTTACTTAGTGTTTTCTATTGTGATGTAAATTTTATGATTTATTTTAAATAAACATTTTGCTATATTCTGAAATTTCTTGCAGTTTATTGTATGCATTCGGAAGAAAAACACGACGGTCCACCAGCAAGTATTGTGTGTAAGGAAGCATAAAAAGGTTGTTTAGATTCCTGGAATTGGAATCTAAAAGGGGAAGATGCTACTTATCACGCTTTATATCCTCGTGCATGGACTATCTACAAAATACCTGAACACAAAGTCCAATTAATCTGTCGCCAAGTGTCTCCCATATACCCCCATGAATATAAGGTAACTTTAGATGTCTTTTGTTTCCTGTATATATTACTTTTTTGTTCTTTTTTAAATCATAAATAGTTAAAAACTGCAAAAACCTTCAAATATTATACAGGTATTTTACAATAGTTGTTTCTAAAAGTTTCTAATGGGATTGATTTTAAGAATATTTACTGATACCTTTTATTTTGAGAAGTTATAAAATTTTTAATAGTTGTTTATTAATCTCATCATTTTTGTTAGGATATAATGCTGAAAATTTTGGTATAGAAGATAGTATGTGTAAGCTGAAGGGAAAATTAAAAGTAGCTGTGTACATTAAACTTGCAGTGTGACTCAGGCTTGTGTGGATTTCTTAGCTCAAGAGAAAAAGGATAAGAAAGCAAATTTTATTATAAATGGGGGGGAAGAAAGGAACTGGGAATGTGAGAGGGAAAGGTAGGATGATGTGTAGTGAGGAAGATGAGAAAGAGAGGATGAAAGAATGTTCACTGATACATGATACTGCCTGTTGTGTGAACTGCTGAATTCTCTCTGAAGCTGTCTATCAGCCTTTTGGTGTCAGCTAGTTGCTGTTCCCTCTGGTCTGTTGAGAGTTTCTACCTTCCTTATATCTGAATGGTGAGGCTCCGGGGAGATTAAGAAATGGGTTTCTTATGTCGAGCCCTGATTGGTCAATAAATCGTATTTTTGATCACATGGCGTGCTTTCTACTACATCCGAGCTTTTGGGTGCGCCATCCTTGTTTTTGACCCCACAGGGTATGGTAAGGAGTGAATTCTCGCGCAATTGTATTTTTTGAGATACACGTGGTGTGAATTAATTTTTGAGTGTGTGTGTGGAAAATAAAATAAGAAACAGCACAGGATAAGAAATTGTGGTGAGCCATCCTGAATGGGCATGGCTAAATAGAAGAATGCAAAGCTGTTAACCATTTTCATATATATAGTATTTTTTTTTTTTTAGTTAGATATCCAATAAGCCTTACTCTAATTACAAATGATCTCATTCTATTTAGGAGTGCCAAATCAGATCAATGGTGTAAGGAACGTAAGAAAATTGGTTGTAGACTAATTTTTCAATCAATAACTATCAGTTAAGACAGAAAAAAAATAAGCATTCTCATTAATGACATTTTCTACTTATATTTAAATCATTCGCTAACATTAAACATTAATTGTATTTTATGCCTTCAGAGCTGAAAGATTAGTTACTAAAAATATTAGCTACACAAATATTGCTAACTGAGGAGTTATAAGATAATGTATACATTAGATTCTGATTGTGAATTAACAAGAAGTCACCTCAAATTTCCAAATTGTGTAGGTGCTTGCTCATTGGATAATACAAGAATGTATTCATGTCTGATGTCATCATTTGCTGATAAAATTTAAGAAAAAAAAATTTTCAGTAGTGTATTTTTATGACCAATTTGCTTTGATAGGGACAATATAATTTTTATCTTCACTTTATTTGTACATTTAGTTGCTTGTAAAATCTGTTGCACAAAACTGTAGGCATCTCTAATTTATCTTATGTTTGCTACATTAAACTGGGTAAAGTTCCTTATTTATTCTAGAGCTTTCTAATCTATTTCCATTTGTAGAAATCTTGGATATTTTAAAGTTGAAGTAATATGTAATAACCAGGAATGACAAAGTAATTCAACATTTATCACTAATATAAAGGAATTCTTATAATTGGCAGAATCTCAAACATTTATGACTATTCTGTTTTAATTTTGATGGGTTTAATATGCAATTCACATAGATCAGAAATGTTTTGAACTTGGTATAAAAAAATTTAAGCATTAAAATTAGTTAATGTGAAGTATCTTTCAGTTTATTATATTTTAAATTATAACAAATAAAGCAGGCATCATTAATGTGTTCCTTTTTATTTATTTATTTTTTAATATCATTAAAATATCCCATTCATATTCATCAATTTTAGCCTTTTATTTTTTTTATTTTTTTTTTTATTTAAATTGAGTGCAGATGAAATTTCTGATTCTGTGCTTATTTGTTTCAGGACACCAGCTTCCCTTGTGCTGTATTTGTGTGGAGTGTGGATAATTTTGGTGAAGAAGATATCGATGTTAGTCTAATGTTTACCTTCAAGAATGGACGAGGAGTAAAGGAGGATTCCCAAGGTGGTTGTTGGAACCAGTTTTTCTATGAATCAAAAGATCCTTCTGCTGAAGCTGTCTCTGGTGTAACTATTCACCAAACAATTCAGAACATGTCATGTACTTATGGAATTGCTGCACATCATCAGGTACTTAGACACGTTTCTTTTATTTTTACATGACAACTCTCAAATATAAAAAGAAAATATTTTTATTCTACAACAGAAAAGACATTGTTTAATTTTGATGTCATAGATCTATAAGATTGAGAAAAATAGATTAAGATAGTAGTCTGGGTTTAGGAACAAATAATTTGATCAGGTTTCACTTGGAATAAACAGATTATTCTATGCTAATGAAATAATTCTTGTTTATAAGTTACACAGAAAAAAAATTGGATTAGTTCTTTCTTTGTAAGTTGGTTTTTAAACAAAATTGCTAAACATATTACTAAATCGTGTTTTTAAGGTATTTTTTTATTGTACCAAAACTTTCTTGTTTTTCTATAACCTTTAGATTCTTCATGCATTGTCATAAAGCATTTTCATATTTTTATATTCTAGAACATTTTAATAAATGTAATCTTAAAAACTTTGTCTTTTTTCTTGGTATTTTAAATACCTTGTATTTCAAATTTTTTTTTCTGCAAGACAATTTATAAAAGTATAACTTTTGACAAGATAGCAAAACTTAAGTTATGTATGTCAGAATTCTTTGGTTTACTTGCAAAATATATTACAAGAACATGCCTACAATATTTGTAGTACCTGATGAGATGTCATGAAAAATTTATTCTATTATACAATTGTTAAACATATTGAGAATTCATTATAGATCCAAATATTTTTATTTGGACCAAGAAAAGTTTGTTTTCATTAAAGTTAAATGTGTATTTTTTCTTGGTGCTTTATTGTTAAATTCCACCAATGGTCATGAGTGTACACTAGTTTTGTCTGCTGGTAAACAGTCAAGCTTTTCCCTTTTCTTTTTATCACTTACTGATTTTACTTACCACTCCCTCGAAAAAGTATTTCAGTAATTAGAAATTAGGGCAAATGCTACTGATAGAATAGTATAAAATTCCCAATGATCATATATCTGCACAATCACGACACCAAATCTACAATCTTTTTTGATCTGTGGCAACCCATGATACCTCTAAAATGGTTTATATACTCTGGTCATGAGGGTTTCAGCACCATCACTGTATTCTTGTATACTCTTGTCATACAAATGCGGGTGTCCCTCAAGGCTCTATCCTAGGTCCTACACTTTTTCTGACTTTCACCAATGATCTCCCTGATGTAATCATATCTCAAGTAGGCATCTCCACTGATGACACCATCATTTACTCCCGCCTCGCTAAGAAATCTCCCAATCCAGACAAAACAAATCTTGTTGCTGCTTTCGAAAAGGATCTCCAGTCAGTGGTAGACTGGGGTAAGAAATGGCTCATAAAATTTAATGCTTCCAAAATGAAGCTGTTATCCTTTAACCACCATAGACACTTTCCTATCTGCATGGATCTCACTAGACTCCTGAGAGCAATACACTGCGCCTACTCAGTCTCACTCTCTCAGCTAATCTTAAGTAGAATGACTACATTGAATTAATACCTAAATCTACTGCTAAGAAAGTCAGATCCCTGTGTAGGGCCAGAAAGTTCTTCTATTCTGAATCTATCATGCACATTCTACCATTTGCTTGTGCATCGAATACTGCTGTCATATCTGGTCAGAAGCCCCTGTCAACAAGATCCAAAGAAGAATCTGCAATGGCAGTTCTGCCTTGCTTGGAGTGAGGCAATTATTAAAAAAAAAAAAAAAAAAAAATACCCATATAGGTTTCCCTGTGGATGATAACGTTCCTGATGTTGTCACTCAGTGGTAGGACTTTTACAAAAATGTGTATCTCACAGCAGAATAGAATTCCACTGTGAGATCATGGTAACTTTCTTTTCCAGAATTCAGGCTTGAACAGTGATCGCGAATGAGAGAAAACATCAAGGAAAATCAAACACCATTGTCAACTCAACTAAAGGTTTATTACAATGATGTATGTATATAAATGAATATGACAAAAGTCATGAAATAGCAATATGTAAAGGCAATTGTAGGTGGTGGCACCATACCTTTACATTACAGAAATGCCCAGATCTATATCAGTTATATTTTGATATTTAATGTGTCAGATGCAAAGGTGATAAGAATTACTGACAATCAAACAGGACATAAAGGTTGATACTCAATGGATAGAACATTCCAATTTTAAAATTGCATTAAAAGATATAAAAAGTATTCTTTCTCAGTAATGACAGTGTGCTTAATCGTTTTTATAGCTGATTAGCCATTAATTATATTTTATGTCTATTCCGGAAATAACTGACAGAAAGCATTACTATCCACCATAGACAATGCAATGACTCACTATAGGTTCTTATTGATCATGACCAGGGATATCTGGCTGCAGTTATTTGTAAGAGAAGTCACACTAAGATCATATCTGCATTAAATACAGAAGGTATCAGATATATATCCATCTGGTCAAAACAGTGTTTTTTAGTTTTAAAGTGATGTAGGAGCAGAAACATTACTAGGATGTCTGTTAACACCATGTAATCTTATCTAGGTTTATAATGCCACTCATTGGAACCTGGGGAACTGATAAATATGGCATTGTCCACTGAGTCAGGTTCTGATTGTTTCAGGCTGATGTTAGGATTAGTGTAGTGAAATTTTTGAACTGCAGTTTTCAACAATACAGACTAGTGGTGGTCCTATAATGATGTGGAGTATGTTCACATGGTAATGGAGTCTAAAAATATCATTGTCTGTTGTGATACACTACTTTGCAACTATTGCTGCCAATACATGATTCCTACATACCCCAACAAAAACAAGCCATTCCAACAGGATAATGCACCATGTCATCTGATGTTCAAACTGGCAAGAATTACTTTGAGGTGTATTCTGAAGACATCCAATGAATAGTAGCTAACGTGATTCCAATTTGGTTTTTATGTGGTATGGTGAAGGGTTTATTTGCATGCAAGATCTTTTGTTGACACAATTCTGCACAGGGTCCTATTCAAGGAGTTCAGTGTCAATCAAGTCTGCTAGAAATTACTTGTAAGACTATTGCTTTATGTCAGGCACAGATCCCATAAGGGATCAATTGGGATCATGTCTATTACCATTCATCAGAAGTCTTCAGAATGCTTCTAAAATCAGGGATGAGTTCATAGTATAGCAATTATCAGGACAAAAAGTTGAATTGGCATGCAGAGTTAAAATTCTAGCTGAATTTGTTGTTCACTTTTGTGCAAATACTTTGAAAAGGTGTGAATTCATCTATTCCCTCAAATATAAGTTAAGCAGGGTAGACTGGGCTCTCTAGCCTTAGCTGGCAATGAGTCTAGAAGATGGATAACTAAGTTCAAAACTTGTTGGACACGGAGCTGGCAACTCCACCCCGTAAAAACTTACTTGTTACAAAAATATAATCACATCAGTAACATCTTGTAATCCCATACTTCATTGCGGAGACTAATGGCACTGATGTAGAGAAGGACATAAAAGTAAATTAAAATATTGGGCTACACTATACTTTAGCTGGTGGAGACCACTTTATATAAATGACACATCAAGACAGTCATTAACTTATGCATGTAAAATTTTAACATTAAAACTCAACAGGCATTGAGACACAGCATTAGTTGTACCAAGTTATTTTGCTTCAGGGATCAAATTGATTAAGTAATGACTACAACTATAATGATATTATTATTAAATCACTGTTATAAAAACCTTTTTTTTTTTCCCTCCTCCTTTTGTAATTGTAGCCTTGTATCTTGTCTTTTTCAGGCTGATGTCTCTGTTAGCCACAGTGTTTTCTTTGATCCAAAAGGCTCTGGAGACAAAATTTGGAATGATTTATCAGAAGATGGTGAACTAACTAAAAGTGGTTAGTAAAAAAAAAAAAAAAAAATTAAGTAAATGTAAAAATATGCCATGTATTTATCTCCTTTTGAAAAATAACCTCAAAAATCCATAAACTGTTTCAAGAAAAAAAAAAACCTGTTAGAAATTCAGATTACAATCATAATTCGTATAATTGTCATGATTTTAAATTTGAATTGCTTTGTTGAAAAAGTTGTAGGAAATATATTGAAGTTTTCCATTCTTTCTTTATCTATATTTGCTCATCATTATCAAAGGATATGTTTCTTCCTCAGAATTTATCCATTATTAAATGAAATTTGTTCAGCTAAAATATTTTATTTGAAATTATTTCTACTTTTGAATGTATTTTTCATTTTTTATTTGACTGAAAGGCTTTGTTTTCTATTGTTTCAAGTCAGACTATTTTTAAACTTTACATATGTTTAGCATGTTATTCAGGAAACTAATTCTATTCTTAGCCTTACACTTAAATACATTATGTTGGGACTAATTTCAGTTGTTCACTGGGAATGAGAACAATAAGGATTGGCCAATATTAGGTTTTTTATTTTTCATTTAGATTTATATCAATATTAATTTTTATTTTAATACATAATCAGTATCAGTAATTGTCTGTCTAACATTTGTATGCCCACACAATTTTGTGTATGTTACATTATTTTGAATTTCTGGAAAAAAGGGTTGGAAAAATGTATTCTGAATAATTGAAATACGTAGACAATTGAAAAAGAATGAAAAATAATTTCCAAATGAAATCTAATATTTTATATCATAAAGTAATACTTTCAAATACTTTGTTCAATTTATATTTGATGAAAACAATATCTGAATTTTTTCCTTGTTTTTCTGCCACTATCCTCCAAATGAAGTAGATGTAAAAGTAGCCACTGATTGAAAGCACAACCAACTTGAATATTTATGAAATATAATCATTGCTCTGGTTGGGCATTGGGGACTGTTGAACTTCAACATCCTTCTCTTCATCATTTTCTGGTATCCTTCTGAGTTCAGCAATGTCATGGCCATTGTGATAATTCTGATGCATGCTCTTTAAATGAAAACAGGGAAATTCATACAAATCCATGGAACTGATTTTATAAGCATTTTTATCAAACATTGAGCATGGCTTTCTAAATTAAGATATTAAATATATTTAATCTGTATTTGAGATGTTCAGATGATTTTGATTTTTCTCTTCAAAAAATTTGATAATCAAGCAATTAATGTGAGTGTAATAAATATATGTAAGATGAAACAAAGTGGATAAGGTTATAGACAAGGTTTTGCAGAAGGTGACATGTTATGTTCAACTTTGTCTGGTTTGAATGAAAAACAAATGTGCATTAGTATTAAGGATTTTTAGGATTGCGATCGCAAAATTCTAGATAATAAACTTAAGATCAGGATCATACATAATCTCACTGATCATCACAAAAGCATATGAGTGTGTATGAGCTAATAGAGAAAAAAACAGGAGAGATACTAGGAGTCAGCTGATTTAAATCAGAGACACGAACAGCTCTAATTTATATATAAAGGTAAGACATTAGCTAGATGAAGACACCATTGCCACTAATGTTACATATATGAATGGCAATAATGAAATTATAACTGAAAAGATTTGTGAAAATTATGAGTATTACATTTTCATTTTTGTCAGATGCTAGTATTGAGATGAAAAGTAAGGAAACTGTGAAGAATCAAGAATGTGCTGCTGCTGTCTGTTGCAAATGTCACGTGCCAGCAGGTTCTGGCACCAAACAGATGGAATTTTGCCTCAGTTGGGATATGCCTGTTGTTCATTTTAAATCTAAAGGACTGTCTTATAGCAGGTAAGTGTATCTTATATTCTTCATTCGTGTTTTCATAATGCTTATCTTCAAACAAAGTAAACATTGACTTTGTATAATTTACCTAATGAAGTGGTAAATCTTAAATTACATGTGTAACACTTTGGTTTGATGTGGGTCTGTCACTAACTGCAGTATTACATACTATATGCCTTTTTGTGGTACCCTCAGTCACTGCACCAAATATAGCATTATGGCTAGAAATGTTGGCCAGTTATCCCAATCTTGCAACACGTTGAACTGGAGACTCCTCCTACCAACATTATTGAGATAATATCTAAAGTCCTTAACTCGAGGTTGAAATGTTACAAGTCTTAGCCAGTTACATGTCACACAAAACTAAAATTTGCAAGTTTCTGAGATTACAGGATATTTTAGCAAGATGGCATTTATTTTAGCTGTTTGTTTCAAACTAGTGACTGCATTTTTTCATCTCTAATGCTTGATATGCAAGATTTTTATTGAAAATTGTGTCCTGGGTATGATAATAAACCACATCTGGCAGCAAAGCTTTCTGATCAGGAAATTGGAGGTTCTGAAGAGCACAAAACCACTTAACTGCTGTTAAAAATTGCTCATTTACAACAACAAAGATGATAGAACAACAGTTGTTTGCGCATTCTCCCTCTTATGTTAAGACAGTAATCTGGTGGGGGGGGGGATTTTGGGAGCTGTCGTAATCTGCTCTCCCATGTATTTTCAGAATTGCTGTAAGTGCAAAGTGCACACATACAGTTAGAACTCAGCCTGCAAACTATTACCAGTAATGTGTTTGTAAAATTTTACTATTAATTTATACCTTCTAAAGGTCTTTAAAAAAAACAGCCTGCCACTTGACCAAATTCAGATTGCTTAATTCACAAATACTTTTTTTAATCATTTCTCTCCAAGCAAGGGAATAAAGCCACTAAGACAGGGGGGGGGGTTACTGAGTGTGTATGAATATGAGAAAAACATTAAAGAGAACATTGCATGAATAGGAATTCAAATGACAAAATGTAACAATTGACATTGCATTTAAATTTTTGAAGATCCAAGTTGACTGAAAAGCAAGAGGCTGGAAAAGTTTTACAATCAAAAAATATGAGAGAAGAAACTGTTAGCCTACAACTTACATCTAACCATTTCAAATGTAAAAGGATGAGATCTAGCTGTCAATCTAGTACTGTTCTTAAATTCATAAAGTTGAAGTACCAAAGAGAAAAAAAGCTCTTAATTCTTGTAAAAATATTTATTGAAAGGGCAAAGGGAAGCTACATTATTGAGGTGTGCAGACTAGATGCCAGGCTGGGACTGATAACATTGCATATTTTTCTTTGGATTTTATCAAGAATCTCTAAATATATAGCAGAAATATCAATATTCAATGCAAAGATAAATGGTAGATTGATAAATGTGTGAGGTGGATTCTGGTGAGAAAAGTTTTCTAGCACAACACAGTGAACCGACTTTCTTAGCAGCAGACCTAGGAATTGATTCAACATAATCTTTTCATTTCATGTTAGGAAAAGAAATTAGTCTGAGTTCTTCTAATGAAACAAATGAAAACCACACAGCTCATTGGTCACATGTTTTTTCGTCTCTCTCAGAAAAGCCATTTCTCCAAACTTATTCAGCCTAAGAACCCACACAAAGTTAATGGACAGGATTTTAGGTAATTTTACTTTGATTGGATAATAATTTTCATCATTTTTGCTCGACTTGATGAATGTAGGTAGCCAAGGCTGTACTAAGTTATGCTAAGGTAAATTTCTGACTAAGATGTAGCACAAGGTTGAAAGTATGGGGAACCCTCTAAGTATTAAACTCACTATTCAGTCATAACTGATTTAGCAAGACAGGCTTGTAAACCATAAGTGCTTAATCCCAGTTGTGCTAAGATGATAATCTATAGCAATTCCAGCAAACATGAACTAAGTACTACATAGAATGTAGCCTAAACAAACTATTTGAAAATACTGAACCAAGTAAAATTATGTTTGTAAAATAGATTGGCCTTTACAATAGAATATGTTTATCATCTATTTCTGTATGGCTTATACTTAGAAAAGTCCTACAATCTATTTTCAAGGAAAAGGTTTATTACAAGATTCAAGTTGTATCTGGAAAATCATTGCTATATAATT
Source organism: Ascarosepion bandense (assembly GCA_037127315.1). Taxonomy (NCBI): domain Eukaryota; kingdom Metazoa; phylum Mollusca; class Cephalopoda; order Sepiida; family Sepiidae; genus Ascarosepion; species Ascarosepion bandense. The sequence goes on from JBBBDQ010001047.1 coordinate 2,740,370, forward strand.
TATTTATCACCAAATTCTTAATACAATATTACTTTGCAAAAAGAACAAGAAATTATACAATTCAAAAATGTTTCAGCTTTAAATAATTCACAAAGGGTTGATAGATATAAAGCAAATGGATCAATGCATGTAAAGTATTAAATTATCACTAAGTTAATATTTAGATTCAGTTCTTTAAGAACCTGTCACAACATATCTAATTTTTGAAAAAATTCTCCAATTTATTATAATTAATACTCATTAAATGCAATAAAGCTTTTTTTTTATTTTTTTTTTTTTAATTCATTGCCATAAAACTGGACAGTTATCAGTGTCAAGCCTCTTTGGAGCTTATACTCCACATGAGTTTGTCACACATAAATACAATTACAAATTTTTCAAATTGACCTGAAAGACTTTTTTTTTAAAAAATCTAAGTAAAATTCATGGGTACAGATTAGGCTAGGAACCACTGTATATATCCAGCTTTAAATTGAAAATCCTTTGATTTAAACAAGTGTCTCTAATTTACAAGGGTTCTAAGATACGAGATAGACACTTTATTTACAAGCATTTGTCTTTGGAAAATATGAAACATTTAGAACTTCAACCGTTAAGAGGCCTGATTCATGCAAAAAGATGTTTAGAAATAATATTGCCTAAATTAAAATGCTTTGTTCTAAAATTTCTAAATTTTATCAACTTCTATGGTTTGTAAGATTTTTTTTTTTATCCTTGAAACTTAACCAAAAATAAAACTTATTTTTTTTTAGGCGTTATTCTCGGTGGTTTGGACAGAAAGGAGATGCTGCTCCCCAGCTTTGTGCCTATGCCCTTCAAAATTATTCAGACTGGGAGCAGAAGATTGAAGAATGGCAGGGACCTATATTAGAAAATCCGTGAGTATATTAACTGGACTGTCTAAAAATTACTATAAGCTTCAGCTCAATTTGAATTTCACTGTATCCAGTTAATGGGTTATAACTTCTGAAATCAATTCCTTGTAATTTGGATTGAGCCATAGCACCTGTGGTTTGATCTCCAGTTGTTTTAGGAATTTATCAAAATGTTCCTATTACTACATGGATAGCTGGGATTTTGCAAGTATGACGAAAATACTTTTTGTTGATTTATGGTTATGGGATCTCATCTGACACTGAATTCTACAAGATCAGTGATTTAATCTACTGATTGAGTTATCCTTTATTGATTGTTAGAATCTTATCAGTTGATCCTTATACTTGATACTGCACATTTACCCATTGTGAGGTGGTCAACTTCAGAGTTTTTATTAAAGTTAGAAATCTGATTCATGTTAAGTTTGTAAAGGAGTCACCAATGAATCCACAATTTCTTTAAATTAACAAGAATTTGATTATTTAGGACTTCATTATAAAAAGCAATTCTCTTTATGTTTACTTTTTTGTTCAAATGAGTTTTTTTAAACAATTATATCGTTAATTTACAAAGAAATTTATGGATTGTGTTTTAGCTCTCTGTGTAGAAAAGCAAATAGTCGTCTTCACTTTATTAATTATTTTTTGAGTTCACAAGCGTTAATGTTTCTGGTTCTGGAAAGTGTATTTCCTACTTTATCATATGATTTCTACTGCAATATCAACAGTCCTTTGCTTTGTGTTTTTTGTTTTAGCAATTTACCAGCTTGGTACAAATCTGCTCTGTTCAATGAACTGTACTTTGTCAGTGATGGTGGGACTGTATGGGTTGACCCAATAAACCAAGATGACATGTCAAATAAACCAGAAACACCACTTTCAAAAGTTATTGAAGAATATAGTAAATTTGCATATCTTGAAGGTAAGTTTCTGCTTTATTTTTTGTAATTCCCATGTAATTTTAGCAAACATTTGTTTGTAAAGTCTATCAATTGAAAGTGTGTGTATATATATATATATATATATATATATATATACACACACACACACAGTTTATTATGGCACAAGGGTACAAAAGTATAGTACCCAATAATACTTTTAATACGGTATAACTCGGATATGAGATTTTATCTGGTCCCAAATTAGAGCCTGTGGAAATGTATATAAAACAGACCAAACCCGGATATAAGAGAAACCGGGATATAAAAGAATTCTCTTACATATGTAGTAGTAGTAGTAGTATGCAAAGTTTAACAAATAAAAATATTTCTCAAATCTCCTGAAAAGTAACACCTACTTATGATCCCATTAACACTGGCCTTCTTAAGGACAGGTCAATCAGCTAATTTTGTTTCTGAAACCAGATACTTGGATAACAAAAGATAAACACAAGATCAGTGGCCCATGACAAAACTGAAGGACAATCCCACAAGAACTCACTACACTCTCTGACCATTTACTGACCCCAATATATACCCAGGAAAAATAGGGCTAATTTGTCAGTCCTCTCTTTTCTTTCAATAGAAATCTAGAAGGGTTAGTCCACTCCACTCTACTAACCACCAAAGAACTACTACAAGAAGGGGTTTAGCTCTTTGTTTCAATATACTATGAGCTATAAACTGTTTTACAGTATGGATACAAGTTTTGAAAAGAAAATAAGCTTTTTAAAATGTTTTAAGTATTCATTCATTTTGAATGTGAAGATGAACATTCTGCATCTACCTTTACAAATAGCCATATTCTAAAAATAACATTTCTTGATTTTTCAATACATAGCATACAATATGAAACTTGCTGAAACAAATTTTAGATTAAAGGTTGCCAAAATCAATGGTTAAATCAAAATCCCCTAAGCACGAAAGGTGTTATGATTTTCTTTTTAATTGTAGCCCTGTGAACTTTTATCCCCTTTTTGAATTAGGTTAATCTTTAAGATTCTTTTTATGAAGTACTGAAGTTGGAGGAAAATATCTACTTAACTTTTTAGCAACTTGTCTGAAGTTATTTTTCTACAGAACATAGGCATGTATAAAAATTTTTCATTTTATTTTTAATTGAATTGCTTATGCCATATAGATAAGTATTAAAATATCAATTTTAAAATTAATATTGTTTTTGTTATAGCAGTTCATACACTCAATATAATGTAGTAACTGATATTTTCTTGCTTACTGACAGGCATAGGCTGAGAACTTTTCATCACCCTAGTATATGTAATAAAGTAATTTAATGTTTTGACCTGTTTATTGCATCCTGCCCATGATTTTAGGTTATGAGTTTCTGTATAATTTTCATGGCACTTGAATTTTAAATTTAAATGGAAGCCAGTAATTTCAATTAAATTACTAAATACTGATTGAAATGTGTTTTGCTGTTCATTTCAGGTCATGAATATCGGATGTACAATACTTATGATGTACATCATTATGCGTCCTTTGCTTTAGTGATGCTTTGGCCAAAGCTACAACTTAGTCTACAGTATGACATAGGTAAGCAAATCTTCATCTTTTGAGAATTGAATATTCTTTTTAGAAAACAGTTAAATATGCACATGATTAAAATAAATATTTAAAATATGTAAAATAAAAGCTTTCCCATTTAAATTAACCTAAATTAAATAATGCAATCTCACATAGTTGTCATTCTATCTACAAGTATGGTTTAAATAGCAGTGTAGACTGGGCTCACTAGTCTTGAGTGATAACCAGTTTAAGAGAAAGAAAAATGTGAATTAAAGTGCATGGAAAAGGTAATAAGGAAACTTTCACTATTCTCTTCAAGAGCATGGCTATTTACAGATAACAAAGAGGTGTCTGTGGAGAGCCATGATCACTCTACATCCAGAAGAGACATGATATTAAATAAAAATAAAAAGAGAGCTTCTAACAATTAAGTTCATATTGCTTCACTTCATAATATCCAATCTTCAAGTTCATAATCCATGTAGACAAGCTTATTACTATTCTCAAATGAAACTTGAATTCACATTAAGGTACACAGCGCAAAGAATTATTTGAACAAATCACACTTCATCAGTTATGAAAGTACTCTCTCTTTACATAAAAAATTTGAGTCCAAACCTGCATTCATTTTTCACTTTTATTTTTTTCTTTACCTATTTTAATGGTAAAAATGTTGTTCTGTTAATATGACAGATCTCAGTAAACCTCCAGTGGTCATTTTGTTGATTGCGATTATGTATTTTGTTTTATTTAATTGTAGCAAAATCCATTGAGCAAGAAGATCACACTCAAGTTGAATACTTGATGGAAGGAGGTAGAGGACCTGTTAAATTAGCCAATGCTGTTCCTCATGACCTTGGTGATCCAGGTGAGTTCACATTTTTTTTTTTTTTTATTTGTATTCTTTGTCTATGTCCAACCAATCAGAATTGATGAAAATGATTTAAAGTTTATTTTTGAGAAAGTTTGCATTTATTCCAATTGTTGTAGAATTGTGTTTTTTACTGCATCACCTTAAGCAAGTATTCCCATTATATAATTAAAGATATTAAATGAGGTTTACAAAACAAATGTAATGATTTTACTTTTCATGTTACAAATATTTGCTGGTATTAAAAAAAACTCTGCATTTGAAAACATTCTCATAGAATTTGAATGTGTAAAATAGAAATCTATTAAGCATTACTTTTTTTTTTCTTTTCACTAATCATATTTCTTCTGTTTATTTTTTTTCATAGCACAGTTTCTCCTTTAATGTTAATGAGAGTAAGTTCCTTGTGTATGACACTTAAAGAATTATAAATAATTGTCCTATTTTAAGTAACACTTGCATTATTTCCTGGCCACTCATCTCTTTCAGAGTTTCAATGTACAATAATGGAGTACTGAAACTAAATATTTATTTTAAAATGTCTACAATCAGTGTTTCTATGAGAAAAGTTCACTGGTAGTTCTCCACCGCCACTCTATTCATAGGTTTTGTAAATGACCATTTTTTTATTTATTTTTATTTACCATGACCGTCTCTCAATAAGTGTGGGCTACTACAAATTCAACTTCTCTTTGAGGAGTTTAAATTGTATGTTTTTTAGTCTTTAGGTACATAATTGAAGCTAATATTTTGCATAGGTTTTCTGGTAAAATATTGGTAAGCATTAAATTATAAGCTTTCTGAATTATATCTGTTGACATGCTGAATTTATTACATGAAATTTGGCTTCTTGCTTCCTATTTGTATTTAATTTTTGATGTTTGTAACATTGTTGGGTATGGACTTGTTGTTGCTTATTATGCCAAGGAGCATTGGCCAGTTGTCCTGGTTCAGCAACATCCTCACCAAGACTACCCTCCACTCAGCTATCACTTTGGGTGACATGCTTTCCATTTTAATAGTTGAAAGTCCTTAAATGATGTGGTTTCTGTTGTTTGATTCTATAGCACCAGTTTATGATGTTCAAAGAAGGATGCTCTTCACAGGCTTCATTTGTTCAAAGCCAATTTTAACCATTGATCCTATAAAGTGTTTGTATGCAGCTGACCCAAAGAAATCTCAAGATTAAAACCTCACAAGCGCAAACCAGCCACCTATCATGCAAATCTCAAGATAAGATTCCTAAAGATTTATCAAGTCTTGGAATACTGATGGAAAATTTTTTTAACAAAAGATAGCTGGTTGTTTCATAGTTTTTTTGTTTTTTTTTTTGTTTTTTTGTTTTTTTCTGGCATATTTATTTCCTTAATTCTAATGGTTGACAGCCGTATACAGTAATCAGTTTTGCACAGTCATTCTCAAATGACATGGTCATAATAGGACAACGATTGCAAGTCTGTGTCTGATTGTTGTCCTGATTTTGATAATGTAGTGGACTGTTCTTACAATTGCTACTTTATTCTGCCCATCTGTCACCAATGTGATTTGCCCATTTATATTCTCCTTTGTTCCATGAAGCACATAACCAGCTAATTACTTGACTGGATTTTGATAACCTACTCTTTGAAAACTATTCTTCCTTTATACAATGGAGAATCTGTAATGTGATCGATACCAACTTGGCAGACCGGCTACAGTCACTCTTTCACTGGTGTGATGTGGCTTCCCTGTGCCTCTTCTATAAATACTTTCACAGCTTCTGCTCCGATGAATTTAGATTACTGGTGCCTGCTAGATTAGCAACTAGGTCCCACTTTTTTACAGTGAAACCGATAAAATGTAACCGCAATTTCTACTCTAACAGCTTTTCTTGCACTTCCCGCCTGTGGAATTCCCTTTCACATACTTGCTTCCCTGACAGCTACAATCTTTAGGAGTTTAAATGTAAGGTCAATAGACACCTCTTAACACACTCACACCCATTTTTTCAAACACTCTTCCTATGTACATCCTTACCTATCTATCACCCTCCTTCTGACATTTCCTATATCTAATCACTCTCTCATCACCTTCCCCTATGTAACCCCCTGTGCAATAGTGGCAGTGGAATGCCTTGCTTGGGGTGAAATGATTTTTTAAAAAAATTAAATTAAATTAAAAAAAAAATAAGGTAACCAACAAATATACCTTTATCTAAACAAACCAGACTGCTCATTGATCAACATTGGCAGTTTCTTTTAAGACTCCTCTCTAAGATTATTCAGTCTAAAGACTGCACCACTCTGATGGATAGGTTTTTATCTAAATGACTTTATCTCAAAGGTTATAACTTATGACCTCTCATCATTATCATTTTACTTGATTAGTATAGCAGGTAGGAACAAGACTGTATTAGGTTATACTAATTTTTCTTAAAATTAACATTCAGGTTCTAATCACTAGGAATTAGCTAACTAATTTCTTGTAAATAATAATTTCCTTATTTTTACACATTGAATTCCAGTAATCATTAAAGGTAATGAAGCTATATATTTTAAATCAACCCCTTCTACATCTTTGCCAAGAGAGTTGATAAGCTGGTAAAATAAACAACCAACCAACCAAACCAAAATCTACATTTTTAAGTGATGGCTGTTAAGCCTCTTTGGGGGCTGTATTTGCCTCTTACAAGTGATCGCCATCAACCACGTTACATGCTGCAACATATATAATTATTAGAGTAAATGAAATTTTATTTAAATAAATCTTGCCTTGAAATTCACAGGTTACATAAGCTGTTAGTATTTATTTATACTTTCCATTCTAAGACAGTTTATTTGGACAATTGTATTTATCAGCTATTAGTAAAATGCAACATTTTTTGTCAATATTTTCGTTGATTTCCAGTTTTTCTCCTGTATTTTCCAGAGGATGAACCCTGGGCTAAAGTAAATGCTTACAACATGCATCCAACACACAACTGGAAAGACCTCAACCTAAAATTTGTACTTCAAGTTTACCGTGATTACTCGGCTATGAAAGACTTGACATACCTGAAAGACATGTACCCAAGAGTTAAGGTAACTTGTTTGGTTAAAACTTGGCATATTAAACTCGATAGTGTGTGTGTGTATGTATGTATATATATATATATATAATTGATTTTCTGCACTATTGTAAGAACTGCAATCTTGAAACTTCTAAATAACGTTTGTCTTTGTCTATTGGTGTATCAAATTTGATTAAAATTAGACCACTCCTTTTATTAACCAATTTTTTTCGATTTTTGATATTTATCAGGGGGACCTCGACACAAAACCTAGCTAAGAACACTTGCAGATGCTTAAAGTACAACTGTGTAAATTTCCAAGAAAATTGGTTCAGCTGTTTCGGAGTCTATAGATAACGGACACACACACACAAGTTCCATTTATAAATAAGTTTAGATTAGATTTAGCATAGATAAAGAAACTGAACATGGAATAGGCTGCACAAGAGGTAGTTTCGTCTGATACCACCAGTTGCTACAAAACCAAAATGTTAACTTGAAAACTCATGCTCTTAAACAGCTTTGTTAGATTAGGACCTTCACGTGGATATCATGCATGGTATGAAACCAGTTCAGAAAGCATGTCACCCAAAGTCAAAACAATGACATGATTGAGATGTTAATGTTCCACACTATTTGAGAAACTTATTTTGCTATTTCAAGAGAAGGATTTTATAACTTTAAACCAATGGCCTCACTGGCTGCACAATCAGTGAATATTAAATATTTCCTTTTAAAGAAATGGTTATTACCATTCCCATATAGATGAGCTCCTCGATATCAGTATTCCATGATTGGTTTGAAAAGTCTTGCTTTTTCTTAGAAAAACTGTCAGAAGTTGTTTCCATATCTCTTGCTCTCCTAAATTTTGATTTTTTGCTGTAAGAAAAGAAAGTTATGTTTTAATTTGTATATTATATAGATAAAGCTGTCACAACAGAATCTCAAGGAAAAGACAAGTTTGTATTTGAGTTGAAGGTTTCAAAAAAGAAACAAATACAAACATAAATTTTAACCTACTGGATAAAAATGATTACCTTTTATCAATTCTATTCACAAAAAAAACTGAATCTTCAGACATCATGGAATACATAAGCTGGATTTTTGAATATGTGAGATGTGAGAGAATGTAATTCTAGATTTATTTTATTTTTGGACAATTATTTTTAACCAATCAGAATTGATTAATGAGCTCAGAACCCTACCATATAGTGTTCAAATAAATGATTTTTCCGTATTTTTTTAACATAGGATCTGGTTGGTAATTTTGTTGTCTTTTGAAAAATTCATGTTTGTATGAATTTTACAGAAATTTTATACAAAATATATCTTTATCAAAAAGTTGCTCCATTTTCAGATTGGAATAAAAAGAAAAATGGATTTTGAGGTAGTTGGATGAAATGTTATTTTATTAGGTTTTTATCCTATTTTTACTGATTTTTAGACAAGGCATTTTCATTATTTTTGTATTGCTAGTCCTACTCCATTTTATTCTTGCTTTTTCTCCTCACATACTGTCAGTATAATCTTTTGCACATTTTTGGTGCAAAAGTACATTCTTATAGTTAATATCTTATGCTTGTCCTTAGCATGACATTATGCTCTGCCACTATAATAATGAACTATTTCATTTTGATTGCATGGAAAGATGAAAAAGACATTAAAGATGCTACTTGGTTTCAATGAGAAAATTAAAGGGAAGATAGAATTGCTTAACGTCCGTTTCAGTGAAGTGGAATAAGTTGTCAATTCAAATCTTTTCATTTGTAAAATAAAATTTTTAAAAATAACCCGAATTCATATTTATGATTGTTATTGCAATAATTTGCAATAATTTAAAACTGTTAAGCTCAAATATTTAACAATGTGATAGAGGAATTTTGTTTTAGAACTCACCATGAGCTTATTCAATCATTAAATTAAAATCTAAGATTCATCAGAAAATTAAAATAGGAAAACCATGAAATTTTCATGTGTATTTCTAGTATATTTCTATACACATGTAAGCACGTTTTTTTTGTCTACATATCACTGTCAACCAATATTTATTTCAGATGTTTTATACTATAACTGTTATATTTGAAAGGTACACATATTTGAGTAGATTTGTCTGCATCCCCCTCCCACACACACATTTTATTTTTTTTTGTAACAGACAATTTAACATCTACCAGCCAGGAGAGTTTAATCTTATTCAATAAAATGGGACTTCTGACGGGGATAAAACCTGTATTCTTTCAATTTTGGAAATCACCTTCAACTTGAGTATACCTTACCACTTAGCTACTATAAGCCAAGTTTCCCAGGTTAAAAGAAATAGAAGTTTGATTTCTGTTGATTTTCATTTTCTTTAATAAGACTGATATCTAGACCAGTAGATGTTACTGTTTAATATATATGGGAATATCTACTTAGACATGTGCATCCTCTAATTGTGTTTATATCAGTAAGAAACAAATATAAAAATGACTTAACTGTAAAATTATTTTAGATATTACATACACACTAAAATACTTTCATGCAGCATTATAAACTTCTATAGAATGTGCATTGTGGTCCTGTGGATATCGGCTCAAAATAAGAAATTGAAGAGCTGAATTTGAATTCCAGTTGAATTCATTGCATTCACTTAAGCACAAATACCCTTGGGAAAGGTATTAATTCATCTTTTTCCCTCCAACTATGGGTTAAATAGCAGGAAAGATTGGGTTCTATAGCCTTGGTTGGCAACCAGCCTACTGCAAAAAGCAATGATGACCTACTGCACAAAAATTTTCTGCCCCATCAGTCATGTCTATTTTGAGACCTGATTGCCTAAGCATGTATCACATATGGTACTTAAATGACTGATAATTTTGTGAGGAAACATTGCAGCGATTTGTTTTTTTCTAGGGAATTTATTCATTTCATTGCTTTTGTTGTTACCACAATGTTTTGGGTAGATCTATTCCTGTAGCTTTAGGGCATACTATCAATCAGTTTACCATTACCATTTCTCAAACCATTTATTGGATTCCTCTACCAGGGGTGGCATGGGGTAGAGGAAAATGTAATACACTCTGTAGACCAGGGAATGGATCAGTTTGTTGTAGATAAAACTTTTTATCTGAAACCCATGAGAAAAACTCTATTAGCAGCAGTAACCCCTTTTCAGCTTTTGGGCATGGTTTAAAAAAAAAAAATCAACAAAACAAAAACTGAGCATGCGTGTTCTGAACGTGAAGAGGTTAGTTCTCTTTCACTGTGTCGAGATCAGGATAGGATGCTAATATTAGTGCTTCATGTAATACACACATGCTATAGACAATACACATCATTCATTTGCTAATTTGCCAGCAGAGTAAGTTAAACTTTTCCTTCATTATTTACAGAGATTCTTAAAACAATTATTTGAAATATTCTCTATGCATGACATTTTCCCAATAGAATAAATATTTTGTTTCACTCTTTCATTTGTCTATTTTCTCAACTGAACACTTAGTTTTTGTTCAAAACATGACCCCCCCTAGCCTAACAAACTGAATTACTGTGGTAACAACAAAGAATTTATCCAAATACTTCTTTGATTTATAAACATGTATTTCACATACACAATATTCGATACTAGCAGTATAGCTCGGTGTTGCTCGGATGTAATGAAAGCTTTAAAACTAATCCATGGTCCTGGAGCTCACACTCTTTGGACGTTGGCACGAAAGACTAAAAAGCAATACTTGTTTCCAGTTAAAGCGAAACTGTACACTGAAAGAAAAATGAATAGATGTAAGTCAAATTTTGATTTCCTGGTATTGATATGAAATAAGTTTTTTTCGTTGTAAACTGAATTTTAAAGGCTAAATAAGTCCTCTGAGTAAATGGTATCATGGCTGAGACTAAGAACTACAATTATACTTACTTAGAGCCAAACCTGAAGCAAAAACTAAAATAAAAGGGTTGAAAAAAAATACATACAGGCAGATAAACACGCACACACAAACATCTTGCCTTTTATATATATATATATATATATATATTTATTTATTTTATTGATTTTCTGCACTATTGTAAGAACTGCAACCTTCTGAATATCGTTTCTTATGTCTTTGTCTATGAGTGTATCAGATTTGATTAAAATCGGACCACTCTTTCTATAACCCGATTTTTTTCGATTATTGATTTTCGATATTTATCGGGGGTACCTCGACACAAAACCTAGCTAAGAACACTCGCAGATGCTTATAGCTCAACTATGTAAATTTTCAAGAAAATTGCTTCAGCCGTTTCAGAATCTATAGGTAACAGACACACACAGTTCCATTTATAAATAAGTTTAGATTTAGATATTAATATTTTATCTTTCTCTGTAAGTTAATAAGTTAAGCATTTTTTTTGGTTCATAGAATTGTTTAGGTGGTATGGCTTTTCTATGGTACTGCTATTATTTGTTGTGCGTATCACTTAACTGATTAATGTTATATTCAGTACTGTGACTCCAGAGTTTCTTAGACAAAGCTTTTTTGTAATCATTTAGTCTGCTCATCAGGCAATATCAGCAATATATAATTGTGTGTGTGTGTGTGTGTGTAAAATTGCAAATAAAAAAAAATTCTTGCTGTAATTAATTCTATATATGTGTATTTTAAAAATTTTCTTTAGCTTTTTATTTTTTTAAAGTTCAGTTTTATTGCCTTATCAGATTTTTTTAGCAATATTTTATTGAAACAAGAAAAGCATAAAATGTTATGCACTTAAATTTGCTTTTTAAATTTATTGAAGTGTCTGTCTTCTGCAGAGAATGCCATTTTAATTCTATGCTCTTCACCTTGCAGATTTCATAATGATCTCTTTTGCTTGTTGAAATGAGTGTTTGGTTGGGTTAGATGTTATCAAACTAGCTGCAAAAGAATGTTTCTGCATGCTCTAAAAATTCAATTTTGTATTAACTTGGTTAAATCAGTAACAGAAAAATTCTTTAATAATATTCAATCTTGTTTTTTCTCTTTTTGAAAAGAAAACACATTTGTCAAAAATGTGCCAGAAACTTATATTCCTGATCACCTTATAACAGCCTATTTAACACCAAATGGAAAATATGACAGTAATGATACTTATTTCAAACCATTTTCATTTTAAGTAGCCTGAGATTTTCCACTGTGGTTCACATTTGTGAAGATCATTAGACAAAGAATGAAAATACTTTTAATGATCTAGACAGACACTCACCATCCTTAGATTATAAAGAACGGTCTTAATGTAAATATCAGGCATCATGCTTATAGCTACAATAAACATGAAACATTTCAGACTTTAAGCCTGACTCCTTCTATTCCTCTTATCAAAAGACCCACTAAATCATTTCAAGATGTTTTAATTGCTATGAAAAAGATAAGATAGACGGGTGTGGCTGTTGGCCAAATAACAAGACTAGAGGCTAATGTTAATCAAGTTTTCATCATGTTTAATTTTTCTGAAATCATGATTGTGTTTCTTAAAATTTGATTCAGTTTTTATCCTAATGGCTATAAAATTCTATAAAACCTGTTGAAAAAGGTACTAGATAGCAACTCAAAATGGCTACACTTCAACATACAAAGTCTGATCAAAAAGTATCGTAAATGTTGTTATGGTAACAGCTAAAGTATAGTTGGCACAGATTGGCCTTGAACTGTTGTGCATGGACACTGTTATAACATTCCTGCTCGCTTCCTTTTGTTTATATCAGTGTTTGGAAGGAAAATGTGTAGCGTGTGGACATCTCACTACACCACAGAGGTTCTATCAGTGGTTATGACTTGTGCAGCAGTTTTTGGTCAAGAACATTTCCTAGGTCCAACAACCTGCACATTCTCCAAGTCTTAAACATTGCGACATTTTTATCTTCAAAAATCAAATCTCACTTGAAAGGAACAGGATTTAGACATTGAGGAAATCCAAGAGAATACAATGAGGCAGCAGCTTGCTATCTTAAAAAAGGAATTCCAGGAATACCCCATTAATGGAAAAAGGCAATGGCTAAAGGGTGTGGTATCAGAAGGGGGCTACTTCCAAGGGGAGTAAATGCTGAATTGATATGTATTTTAGTTTTCCTTTTTATGGCAATGGTCTCAATATTTTTTTTATCATTCCTCATGTATATAACAAAAAGAGAATACTTATTTAACAGATATTTAGAGGTTCTTATTTCAAATTAGTTTCAGACAAAACAATATGAGTCCAAAGGGAAACAACAACTGTTTATTTTTATACTATTGTTCATATTATAGCCACTAGAGGGTTTTTTTTTTAATTATATACATAAAAGAGGAGGTAAGTTCATATAAGGTTATGTATGACATTTGACCCAAGAGTTGAATCGGTTAGGATTATATTGATTGGGGAAGCCTTCTCTTGAGAGCATTTTCCACAAGGTGACAGTTCTGAGTAAGAAGCTAAGTGGAACTTCCTACTTACCAAAGGTTTATGAAGGGAATAATGTTGATTTGACCCCATGTATGTTGTATGGTAGGTCCTAACTGAAGATCTGGACTGGTAGAATGAAGGAATGTATCTCATTTGATCATCTGCTTTGAAGATAGACTTGCAATGTTTCATCTGTAAGAAAGAGGTGGTAGGGTGGGAAATAATTTACCACCTGCAAAGGCCACAAAAATATTTTTTAATTTTTTTCAAAGCTGGCAAGTTAGCATATGGCAGCAATATTTTTGGACTGATGTGGCACTTGTAGCATTGCAGCTCAGGCTAGACACCAGGTTTATTGACAAGGTGCAGCTTCATCCAGTCAAACACTTGTGGCTTAAAAATAACCCTTTAACCAGATTATCACCCACAAAATAAAACTATGAGCATATTGCAGCAGGAAACAAATTTTATTCAGTGTCAACCTTCTGCTGTAGGATGCCCGAGATGGTGGTGGGAAGTCTAATGTTCATGTCTTCCTTTTTCATGTCACTGATGCTTTAATGTGGTGATGAAGGTCATTTGTGCTATATTCACCATAAGGAAATGCTCTTCCAAAGACCTGAATCTTTGATGCATAATTCTCCTAAATTGTAGTAAATACATGCACCATTTTCCTGCAACCAATCTCAACCTATTATGGTATTTCCGTTCAAATTATGAATTACATAAAATCTGTTTGGCTGCTTGTCAACTGACTAGAAAACTTGTAGTTGCATACTCACTGACCCTCAAGTAAGTACTGTTAGCTGTTTGTAGATCTACTTGATCTTCAAGAGCAAGCTTATTCTTCATAGTCAAGCACTCTCTTATGTATAACTGAAGTCTTTACTTCTTTATTTAACAATGCTCTGTAACTTACACCATCAATGTTCATCGTGTTATTACTTAAATTTTACATAGCACTTATTTTTAGTATCTGCAATTCTGTTGTCCATTCTGTGACCTTCTTACAAATCAAACAGTTCCCTTGAAATCTGCAGCGTCTCTGTATCTGCTCTTTACAACCACATCTTCAACAGGTGATCAGTGAATGGTTCGAAACTATTTCATCAGATAGTTGATTTTTTTTTTTTCTTTCTATGACTTCTTTGCAATGCCATCTGACAAGTTTGATAATCCCTTCTAGTATGCCTCCTACCCCCCAATCTCTATTTCTATTTACTGCCTGTGCATATTAAACCCTTGCCTATGATGATCAACTTCCATTGCCCTGTGAAGTTTTCAAACCTAACCTAGAATAGGATCAAGACTTTCAGCATCACTATCCAGACAGCTTCTTTTAGGGTTGCTAGGTCCTGCCTGATTATCTATAATTATATTCTTCAATACTTTCCTCTTCTAGTTGTTTGATAGTTGCTTTAATGCTATGGTTTCTACATAGTTGGAGAAGTTCCAGCAGTGCCCTCAACTTGCCCCATGCTACACCTAGACTTGACACAAGAATATTTCCCACTATGTCTACAACCTTCTTCATATATGACTGATACACTGTGAGGGTTCTTCTCTCCAGTATTTTGGCAGTCAAAAAAATATTTTTAAAAATCTTTCCTCTATGCTTGATACGTTTTTTTTTTGTTTTTTTTGTTGTTTTTTTTGTGTCCATTGAACCTTGTGATGTTCAAAAGATCTAATAGCTAATAGATCGTTTTGGAATTCCTACACTTAACATCCTAATTTCATTTCTTACATGAGAGATTGCACTTGCAAACATTTGGGTGTTCATGACAGAACTACAAGAAATCAATTCTGGTACCTACTAGTATTTTTCCTTTTTCTCTTGTTATCTTCTCATAGTTGAGGCTTATCAAATTTGTCAATGATTTTAGTCACAACACCAAAAATACAACCCTGTAGTGTTGCAGACTCCAAGTTTGTCCTCAGGGTGTAGCTTCTTCCAGTCAAACACTTATAGCTTAAAATAACTTTTTGGCCAAAAGTGTTACCCATGAAGTTAATCCATGTGCTGATTGTAGCAGGAAGTAAGTTTTATTTCCTTGTATGCTGTAGAAGAGTGACGTGGTAAATTGTCTAATGGCCGTATCTTCCTTTTCACAAGGTCCACACCACTTAGCTGATGACGATCAGGGCAATAACTGTCAAAATAATTTCTGTAACATCCCTCAGGTGTTTTCATTTAAAAATACATTAGTTGATACTGATATTGCAACACCCTTGTAGGATGTGTGGGTGGTGTAATGGATAAGATCAGAATAAGAAATCAGAGCCCGGTTCGAATTACAGTCAGGTTCATTATATTCACTTACACACAAATACTCTTGAGAGATCTGAATTTATTAATAAGAATAGATAGGTTAACACTCTTTTTCAGTCTTTTGAACAGGAGTAAAGGTTTATTCCTGTTTAGGATTGGGTTTCTGGTTCTTTCTGAAGTTTTTCATTCTCTTTCACTCTCAATAGTCTCTTTTATCTTGGTGACATTATTACCTTGCGTAGGGCGAATTGATTTAAGAAAAAAAAAAACTTCCACGTTATGGACTTGTATCTGAAAAAATTGGTAATGCAATATTTATTTGCAAAAGAAAAAAAAAATTAGTCTGACAATCCAAATGATACTTTGGCTTAAAATAACCTCTAAAGGGTTGATAAGCCATTAAATCAAAAACAAATTAATCTATCAATTCTGAATCTTGTAAAGATAAAGCATAGTAGGAGTCAGGTATTTTGTGAAGTGATACTAGGAACTAACAATTCTTCTAGCATCTATAGCAATGGTATCTAAACTTATTTATAAAGGGAACTTTGTTTGTGTGAGTCTGTTACCTATAGACTGAAACGGCTGAACTGATTTTCTTGAATTTACACAGTTGTACTATAAGTGTCTGTGAGTGTTCTTAGCTAGCTTTTGTGTCGCGGTACCCCCGATAAATATCGATAATCAAAGAAGTTGGGTTATAGAAGGAGTGGTCCGATTTTAATCAAATTTGATACACTCATAGACAAAGACATAAGAAACGATATTCAGAAGTTTCAAGGTTGCAGTTCTTACAATAGTGCAGAAAATCGATATATAAATAAAAGGCAAGATGTTTGTGTGTGTGTGTCTGTTTATCTGCCTGTATGTCTGTATTTTTTTTTTTTTTTTTTTTTTTTTTCAGCACTTTTATTTTAGTTTTTGCTTCAGGTTTGGCTCTAAGTAGGTATAATTATAGTTCTTAGTCTCAGCCATGATACCATTTACTCTGAGGACTTATTTAGCCTTCAAAATTCAGTTTACGATGAAAGAAACTTATTAAATATCAATACCAGGAAATCAAAATTTGACTTACATCCATTCAATTTTCTTTCAGTCTATGGTTTCGCTTTAACTGGAAACAACTATTGCTTTTTAGTCTCTTGTGCCAACATCCAAAGAGTGTGAGCTCCAAGATCATGGATTAGTTTTAAAGCTTTCATTACACCTGAGCAATGCTGGGCTATACTGCTAGTGAATATATAAGTTCCACATGAGTTCTGGAGTGAGATATAGTCCCAATAGATATTTGGAGCAAGGAGTTTTATTGAGAGTACATGGAGTACATTTAAGTTCTAAAATATTTTCTTCTATAGTGTAAATGATATTAAACTAATGTTGTTGATATTTATTAAGCTTTGATTTTGATAAAGCACAAGACAAAATGAATTTTGTGGGGAGAGATTTGTTACATTCAGTTTTCCAAGTCTGTGACAACTTGCCAATAAAGAAAATATGCTCAAGAAAAAAAAAGAACTGGGTTTTCCGCTTCTTGCTTCTCCATTAATTGTTATCTTTTGTCTTAATTCCTGTTCTTTTATTGTTCTTTCACCTTAGTATTTTGTTTTTTTATCTTTTTTCATATTCACACATGAAAGTTGTACAATAATACTTAAAAGTCCTATTTGAACAATAGTACTCTATCTGAATTGCTACAAAACCAAAATATTAACCTGAAAACTATTCTTGTTCTTAAATAGCCCCATCAAATACATTCATATGGATGTCCTGCATGGTGCCAAACCCGTTCAGAAATATTTAAACTGTCAGTTGTATACAACCACTTTCTAAGATCAATGGTTAAAAAAGGCTTTGAGTGCATGAAGCCTGAGGCTATTGAAAAAGATCATCCTTCTTTGAACAGTGTGGGCTGGCACTACAGTATCACACATTTTATCAAATAATAGTCCACATTACTTGACTATCAACAACAGCAATAACTAAAGTGGACAGCATGGGTAACTCAAGAATATGACATGATCAAGATGTTGTGTTGATATTCAACTCAACATCAAATAAAAGGGTAGGAAGGAAACCTCCCTCAATACTAGAAAGAGCACTGTCAGCTACTGAATTTGAAAAACTCATTTTCATGAAAAATTGTTTGGGGCAGTGGAGCTTATAAATTTTAGCTGAAAGCAATATTGGCTGTTTGGTCAAAAAATGTCAACTGTTTCTTTGTAAGGAAATGTCTAATATTAACATTACCATTTGATTTCTTGATGTGGCTACCACATTATTTCAATCTTTGTCAATTTTGTGTATATTAGAAAAAACCTGATCCATTATACACTATCTGCACATGCCTGTGTTGTATGTGACTTGAATCTGCTTGTGCCATTTAATGTATGTACATTCATGCACACAATATTTAGTTTTTAAATTTTATCTTAACATCAGTGAAGTGACAGGTAGTGAATTGGTATTTCCTAAGGAAAAAAAACAAACTCTTTAAACAAAAATGCTGGATATATTTAGTGACTATTGACATTGTCAGGAGGAAAATTTTTTTTTTTTTTTTGTTGTACACAAAATTTGAAGAACTGATCAACTAAAATGTAGTAACATAAACAAAAACTTTCATTCTCCAGATATTTTCAATGTTAATGAACTGTTTTGGTTAAAAAGAAAACTTCCTTTTACTTGGTCTTCATTTATCTGTTGAACATATGCTATTCATATGCAAACTTTTGTCTTCATCTTTGTCTTTGTTATCACAACATGAAGACTGGAGAGCACAACAGCCGAAATGTTATAACAAAAATGAGGACAATAATTTAAATGTAAATTTTATAAATAACTCCTCATCCCAGAAGTTCAGACATAATTTGTTTTATATTTTGAAAGAATTAAATGTGAAGTTTTGCTTGTATGCGTACACATACACACTTTTCTTTTTTTTTTTTTCAAGCTAGCTACAAGTATATGTAAGACATGGATGATCATGGTTTCTTACTATACCTCCATATTCCTGGTCTACCATCCAACATTGTTTGTTGGGTAGATTACTTGTTTCCCCCCATCTATGTCCTGTGAGCATCAAAAATTATATATATATATATTTATTTTTATATATAATGTGTGTGCACGTGTAAAGTAAAAAAAAATCACTTCAGCTAACCTGATGAAGATTTGAGTCTCTTAAATTTAAAAATTTTGAAAAAATAACATTTTTACATTTATAAATACTTTTTGCAAAATAAAATCCCCAGATTTACCTTGAAGTATGCAACACATTGGCTAAGATAAGTTTTCCTTTTGTCTTTAGTCACACACACACACACACACACACATATATATATATATATATATATATATATATAATTAGTCAGAAGAATTTTTTTTCAAAGGACAAAAATGCACAACACAATTTTTTTTTCCATTTTGTTATTGAATTACCTATCATTAGCCTGACATATTTTGTGAGTTGGTCGGATGTAGAATAATATACAAATAAAGTGGAGATAATAAGACAAAGTGGAAAAAGCTTTTACAGACAATGCATTTCACCTTTTTAAGGCAAGCCTCTTAAGGTCAGTATGAAAAACACTCGTGTGTAAGGAAAATGCATTGGGCTAAATTTAAATCCAGCAGATTTTTAATGTTTTCAGTACAAAATAAAGAAAAAGTTCTGGCTGTAGCATCAAATAAGATTCCTCAAAAATTCTACAATATGCTGTTTATTTAATGGTTTGGGATAAGAAATTAGAATTGTTTAAATTCCAGTCAGATTTTTGCATTCACTTATGTGCAAATACCAGTTTGGGCTCCATTTACCCCCAGCTATGAGTTGAGTAGTAAAACTTATATCTGAAAAAAAAAAAAAATTATTCTTACAAAATTATTAATGCAATATTGACTCAAGGAAAGAATTCTTACAATCCAAAATATATTTCAGCTTTAAATAATGTACAGAGTTAATAAGTCATAAAAAGCAACTAGATAAGAAATTTCAGTCCAGTTTCTTTACACATGGTTTTGTCTGTCATTCTGACTTAGACACTAACTATAGAGAGGCAGAACATATCATCTGAACAGCTTTCTCATTTTCTCTTTATCCCCATATAGATCAATTATATACTGTATTCTCCCACCAAGGAAAAGTTATTTTTAATAAAAATTGAAATATATCTTTAGACTTCTAATGTTCATATCTGGTATAATGTTTTTTAAATAAAAATTCTGAATACATATCACTTTTTCTATAAATAGTTAAGTTTTCTTTTTTTCCTTTCCAGTTTGAGAATCCATCATTAAAGCTAGAAATTACCTCATATTTTCAGTTTTTATTTTTACTTGGGTAACAAATGTTAGGAGACAGTGATAATTTTATCAATGTGAGAAGAAAATATTTCCTGTTACATGACTCATTTAGATGCCTGAACATTGCTATGATCCAGTCATTGATCACAATTTTATTTAAATGCTTCATATTTTATAAAATACTTAAAGTAGCAATTGTTAAGCTTGTAACACAAGTGAATTAACTACAAAGGATTTTTATTTGGTAGACATAAATGTTACAGTTTTGCTCTCAGCAGTGCTTTTATTTTTGTGAAAAGCTCATTGATTTTATTGATCTCGGTATTGAAAATGAATTTTTGCCTTCAGCAGCTTTGAACATGAGATTAATTTTATTTTCAGAAGAAAATCCCAACATTAAATGAATTAATACAAAGCATTGATTACTTGAAATGTTATTTTTAGGTTTTTGTTTTGTACTATTCATTTGAAAATTTAATTTAAAACACTTTGCATAATTTTAGTTCAATGTTAAAATTTCCTTTTTTTTTTTTTTTTTTTTTTTTTTTTTTTTTTTTTTTACTTAACATAAAAAAAAATTTCCCATGGATGTGTTTATATCAGACATAAGCCAATTTTTATTTTTGCTTTTTGCTGTTCAGCAATGAATTATTACTGGATTTCACTTTTTTCTCTTGCTATGGCTGCTTACTGCTGTGGGGGTGGATAATATAAAATGCAAACATTAAAGTCAGCATAGAATTATTTAAAATGTTTTATGGAAACATTAACACTAGATTTTTTTTTTTTTTTTGTAATTTAACAAACCTGCCTGCAAAAAAAAAAAAAGACTATGTCAGAAGGCCTTTCATTTTTTTTTTTTTTTTTTTTTTTTTTTTTTTTTTTTGCTTGACACCACTGTTAATGTTTATTCTCAGTAAGTTTTATCATTTTAGAAAGCTCTTAAAACCCCAAAAAATAATGGATTTAGTCAATTCACATATTTTTTTTAATCTTATAAATGGTAGGAAACACTTATAAATCTAACATTTTGCTTTTATTTAAGCTACATCAGAGAATGAAATCTGGAGGCGAAAAAAAATTTTCTTATTTTAATTTTGTTAATTTCCATTGGTTAAGCAGACCTCACGTGCATTGGTCTTATCAAGCAGTCTGTGTATCATGATTGTGTGGAGATTCTAATATATATATATATATATATATATATATTTTTTTTTTTTTTTTTTTTTTTCATGCAATAAGTTGGTTTGCTGAACCAACGGTTAATAACACAAAAATTAAAAATACCAGATTTTTTTTTTCTCTGAAGATTTAATGAAACATGTTAGATTTAAAAATGTTCCTATTTCTTCTTTATCCTATCATTGTTGAATTCCAATCCATATTGGATCTATATTTGATCTCAATCTTGTAAATTTGAAATTATTTTTGAAAATAATATATTCAATGTATTTGTTTAATTTTATAGGAACAGGAATGTCTAAATTTGGTTTTATTAAAATTCTAAAGCTTTTTAAAACAATATTATGAAGAGTGATGTAAGGAGAAAAAGTTCTTTCAATGCCCATTTTTAATACTAGAATGACATAGGTTTAAAAGGTCAGTTTATACTATCAGTAACAAAACTAAATGTTAATTTTTTTTTTTTTTTTTTTTTTTTTTTTTTTTTTTTTTTTCCATTTTGAAAACAAGGTAGTGTTAGTATTATACTTTTTGTCCTAACTTGAGTTTTCAGTACACTGGAAAATACATAAACTAAAATTGTGATGATTTGTGATGATTTTGTCTTTCGAGACATGATCACCCAAGCATGTATCATATATGGCACTTAACTGACTGATTTCTACTACAAAAGAAACAATGCAGATAATTGACTGCATAATAATTTACTCAATTTTTAGTCAATACTAATACCACCTTTTGGTTGCAGTTACAGCATTGCATGCTGATTTGCATCTTGGTCAACAGTATTCACAAGATCAATCTATTAATTGGTTAATGTCAAAAAGTGTAACATTTTATTCAACCTTATTTGTCTGACTCACCTTAACTTTGCACAGATGGTCACCAGTAAATTGATTATATAACTAATGAAAATAACATACATAGTATAAGATCATTTTCTGTAACTATAATTCTAAAAATATACAAAATTCTTCAGGATTACTTTGTTAATTAAGAGCTAGGAAATTAAATTTATTAATATTATTGTAAGAATAAAATATGAAAAATGCAGAGGTTATATTTAGATGATGCCAAAACATTTAAGCTTGTAAAGAAAATGTTTATAAAGTCTTTATTTATATAATTTTTATAGCATCATTATTAGGTCAATGTGAATGATTACATGAGATCCATTTCTCCACTCGATCAGACCTTCTCATCTAAGACCTGTGATGCTATGTACACAGGGTTAAATCATCAGTATTCTCTTTATATTTCATTGGTAAGGAGGACATTTCGCTCGGGTAGCTTCTTCTTAGAACAGTTACTTTGTGTAAGATATTCCCAAGGGGATCATTACTATCTTAACCTCTTCATGTCTAGGGTCAACCATTAGCTATCCTACATTTCTCTATAACATGCACTCCTTATTGTATGCCCTTTTAACAACCTCATTCAGTAATCAGCTACCTTGAGTGACTCTTGGGCCTTGTATTGGAGGAACAATAGTTTCTCTGGCTTTCTCTCACCTTATATTCATTTTAAGTTACATTTTGTATACCATCATAAGTGATTAGTTTTGAGTTCAGGGAATTTTTTTTTATCTTGCTAAAGCCATTGACCAAATAGTGTTGTGTGGATTGAAACAAGTGATTGTCTGAAAATGACAGGTTAGGAGAAAACTTGTGAAAGAACTTATTGTCTTTGTTCCATCATAGTTTACTGCCTTGTATTTTCAATAAAGGGCCAGGTGGTGTTATTCAGCAAAATCAATTATTTTCTCTTACACTCTTTCAAAGAAGCAAGTCAGTTGCTCACTGTAGCCTATAAAGAACAGTTTGTTCAGACTCTAACAATCTATAATGGAGCTTCTTTCAATCCTGCCAAACACACAGCACCCCTTCTTTCAGTCAAGTTTGTTAGTTTCACTTACATGCAAATACTCTTGGGAAAGGTACAAATCAATCTACTCTTTTCAGCTATAGGTTACATTATAGGACTTTCATCTGAAAAAAATAATCCTCAAAAAATTGATGCAATATTAAATTGTAAAAAAAAAAAGGAAAAAAAGAATTTTAAAATCTGAAATGTTTCAAGTTTAAATAACCTACAAAGTGTTGCCCTAAAGCAAAAAAAAACAATCAGTTCTTCTTTCAGTACATCTACTTCAATTTCTGATGCTAAAGGCTGTCATAGAAATGGTCATGATTCTTTATCATTTTAGGTTCTTCCAAAAAAAAATAATCCATTTTCATTGTAGGTGGCTATCTTCTCCAAAAATTACTTTACTGATTAAAGGTAAATGTTTAAACACTGAACAATACTCCTTTTGTAAGTTCAGTTGGAACCCACGTTTCTAGCTTCTAAATTTTTCTCTAAGGTTTGTAAATATCAATTAACTGATTACTTAAGCATTAAAGATCTGAGTGAAATTTAATAACTTTCAGATTTCAGTTAGTTAATCACAGTACGTGATATATGCTTGGGTGATCATATCTCGTTCAAGACATGACAGACTAGGCAGAAGATTTTCTCACAGTAGGTTGCTATTGCTTTCAATAGTAGACTGGTTGCCAACCAAGGTTATAGAACCCAATCTGTCTTTCTATATAACCCATAGCTGCAGGAAAAAGAGATGAATTGTTATCTTTCCCAAAGGTATTTTATGTAAGTGACTGAAATCAATTCAACTGAAATTGGAACTCAGCTCACAGTTTTTTTTCATTTGGAGCAGATATCCATTACACCATAACAATTTTTCAAATTTACATTATGTAAATGATGGTGCTGGGAATTTTTGCAGTAACTTAATATTTTTATGCAGCTTATTTTTGTAGTCTATTTAGAACAGAATTTGCAGCACAATTTGGCAACATGTTATGAAGTCAGATGACTGATTATATTACATTTTCTTAGCTAGCTTTTAATTCATAAAAAGTGTGTGTGTATATATATATATATATATATATATATAGTTTATTTTATTTTAGCTATTTACAATGCTGACTAATTTATGAGATTAGAAATCCTGGATGTCATTGGTATTTTAAGATTTTTATTAATGTACTTTTAACTTCTGAACCAATGGTCTCTTCAACTAAAAAGCCATCTACCCTTCCTTGTTCTAACACCCAAATAAAATATGGCTGTACCTCTCAATCAATTTAACCATGTAGCATACGGTTTTTCTGCGACATTCTACATGCAACAGGAAAATGAAGCAAATTTGTAGCAAGATATTAAATTTCTGAAAGCCTTCATTCTTGGTGTCATTTATTGTAAAATTGAATTTTTTTTTTATTTTACTTTTTAGTTTTTCCTTTCTCCCTCAAATATCTGTTGCTGAAAATGTATTTTAAATATATGCCCCCTCTCCCTGAATTGTTAAAATTTCATTTTTTAACAAATAGTAGTTTTGCTGATTTTATGTACATCTTACCAGTTCAAGTTTCCTTTTTGTATTTGGTTGATTTATTCTGTTGTAAATAAACTTGCTATATTCATGCTAAAATCGAATTAGGATTCATAATATTTTATTGTTAGAAATAATTTTTGTAAACATTAAAAGGACAATATCATTTATCACTGTAGCTTTTTTCTTTGGTTATTAATTCCTGTTCATGGTATTAAAAAATACTCATCAAAAAGGATTTCAAAATTACTTTTTTGTTATTTTTATAAGTTTGGTAAATATATGGGCTTTAAAAAAATGGTCTCACAGTTGAATAACTAGATTTAGTTACTTGTACAAAGGGATACTGAAAAATTCTCAGTTCAACCAAGATTTTCTTACAAAAAAATTTTATGTTGGTCAGATTTTGGGAATCAGATTGGGCTGAGAACTTTATAGTGTCCTTTTGTAAGACCAAATTTAATACTTTATAATTATTATGGAGCATGAGGTTAAGTGACTAATGAAGGTAGCAAGGTATGAGCAGTGTCTTATTTTGTGCAAATGTTCCAGAGAAAGACTAAAAACTTCCCCTACATCTTGTAGATATATTATAATTTGAAAAGAAATTTGATATCAGGGAAAAATACATTTTTTCTTAAAATTTTTCACAACCAATACATGAATTTTATTTATAGTAAGAATATTAAACTTTTACCATTCTGTATATGACTTCATTTGCAGTACAAAAAGTTTCATTCCACTTGAACAATAGTGTATTTGTTTCATAGTTCTTGTCATATCCTGTTATAGCAACAGAAAAAAAAAAACTTTGAATTAAATTAACAATAAAGATACTACAACTGAAAGGATTTCAAAAAGAATTCAAAAGAAAAGGAAGTAATATTAATAATGGAGAGTAATTAGTTAAACTGATGTCTAAAATTTTGGAGTTTTAAGAGAAATATAGCAAAAACATTTTGATATGTCAAGAGTTGCAGCACATCTTGTGGTTGATTATTTCAATAGATCTAATGGATATTTAAACATTTGTATAGAATAATGAGAAATTTTTGATAAGTTTTTTTTTATTTTTATTTTTTTTTTAATCACTTCACTCCAAGTAAGGTGATAATTCTATTAAAACACTAGTGGTTGCTGAGTAAGAGAATGAGAAGACTTTAGTGAAAAGAAAGGATAATAAAAGGACAGGCTTCAGGAAGACAGATAATGGCAACTGACATCGTATTTAAATTTTTTAAGAAATTAGGTGACAGGGAAGCAAGAAAAAGAGTTCAATAGGTGAAAAGTGTGAGAAAAGAAGCTATTAGAATAGAACTTATGGTTACTTCTGGCTATTTCAACAGTAAAATGATGTGACCTAATTGCCAATCTAGTAGTATGACAATTATATTTTCTTTGGCTCTTTTATAGGCCATGATGGATGCAGCACTTGTTTGGGATATTGATGGAGATGGTTTAATTGAAAATGGAGGATTTGCTGATCAAACCTTTGATGCTTGGACAGCAACAGGAGCCAGGTGAGTTACACATTTATCCTGATGCCAAACAAAAACCTAATTCTCTTGCTAGAAATGAATCAAAATCTTATGCATTTTCAGATAATTAAAAATGCCATATTTGACAATTTAAGTCTTAGTTCAAGATATTTTTTAGATTCTTGTAGATGTGACTGGGGAAGGTGTGGTAGCTTAGACAGATAGGTTTCTTTCTAGCACCAATTGTTAGTTTTGAAGACCAGTTGAAAAAAAAAAGTTTAAATGCAAATTTCTGAGGAAAGTATAACATTTGACACAACAGCCTTTCTATCTCAATTCTTTTGTACCTCATGTACTGGACTGAGCTCATGAAATATCTATTTTATGTACCTTACTGTTGAGTAGTACAGGGGCCCGATAATATTTTTCGGACACTTTAGTATTCGACTTTCCAAGTACCATAAAATGGTGAAATTCCTTCAATAGAATAGCATAAACATATAAAGACAATACCTGTAATAAAAATGGAAGAAAATCAATTAGGTAAGGAAAAATATTTATTTTTCATCATTTTTTACAAAACACACATTTTTCGGACATCATTGAAAAACTGTTAATAGTCTGTAATATCACCTTTCTTCTCAATAACTTTTATCAATCTCTCTTCATAATGATCAAACATATGCACAATAGTTGAGCCTCTTTTGTTATTTCAGGTCAATCATAGACAAGTTGTGCAAGCATTTCCCAAACATTTTCTATTAAATTTAGATCTGGGCTTTTTGCAGGCCATTCCAAAGTAGTCATATTCACTTTAGCCATCCATTCTTTCATGAGTTTTGACACATGGATGCTGCAATTGTCTTGCTGTAGAACGAAATCATTCCCTATCTCTCTTCTTATCCTTGGTAGGGCTTTCTCATCCAGCAACTGTTTGTAGCTTTCGCTGTTCTGTTGTCCTTTCAGCCACTCCAACCATATATTTCCATTAGCAAAGATCATACCTCAAACCATAACTCTTCCTCCTCCCATCTGTCGTTTGTTCAGTACAGCAGGCTCACCCCTTCTCGACCAAGTACACCATCCATCGGGCTCATCAAACTTGAAACGCTTCTCATCAGTAAATATAATCTTCTTAAAGTCAACATGCTTTGTTAACCACCTTTTAGCACACTCCAGTCTTGCTCCTTTGTGTTTCTTTGTTAGTGTAATTTTTTTCTTAGCCTTTGCATACTTCAAACCAATCCTATGCAGCGTTCTTTGTACTGTTCGGACGTTTACATCCAATTCACATTTCTCCTTCACTTTTCTTGCTGTAACTTTTTCTCCAGATGTCAAAAGCTGTGTCACAGTCCTCTTCATTCTCCTTTCAGTCCTCTTGCCAATTGATCTTTTCCGTCCTCTCTTCTTTTTCTGCTCGGAGTTTGTCTTCAGCATGTATTCAACCGTTGATTTCGACAGCTTCAAATCCATGGCGATCCTTCTGATGCTGAGGCTATCATTCCGCTTCTTCCGTGCCAAACGACTTCTTTTGAATGCATTTTACCTCATTAAACTTAATTGTTTTGCCAGTAAAATAGAACAAATAATTGATTCTAATGATGACGGCTAAGTGTACAAGCAGAAAATTTGCATACAGTAACATATACATGAACTTAGATCTTAATAAAATAGGAATTTTTGTCATGTCCGAAAAATAGTGTCACGCAAGTTTTCGCAAAAATTACAAACTAAAATTATCAAAGCCAAACTAAAAAAAAAAATGATTACACTAGTAGTGGATTTTCACTCCTCAACTACGTACTTACAATCTCAAAAGTTTTTTGCACTAGTAACCACCTTGAAGTACTTTTTTCAAAGTGTCCAAAAAATATTGTCGGGCCCCTGTAGTCAGTGAGCTAACTGTGCAAACTATTTCTACTGCAGGGGGTTTAATAATCACTTGGTGTCACCCCACCCACAAAAAATGCTTTGGTCAGACTAAGCTTAGTAAATATCTAGTAGACATTATTAGATCAAATAGAATTTTTGTGATTATATAAGTATTATGTTGAATAAAATTATTTTGCTCACATGCTAGACAATTGGAGCTGAGTTTGTTGATATAACTTCAGAATATATAAAAAGTATGTATAAGAGGATTTTCTATTATAGTGCCTACTGTGGAGGAATGTGGCTTGCTGCCTTGCGTCTTACAGTAGAGATGGCAAATATTCTTGAAGATTCTGAGTGCCAGAAGAAATACTCAGAAATATTGGAAAAAGGAAAAGCTGCTTTTGAGAAGAAATTGTGGAATGGTAAGTTCAGTTATCTTCTGATTTGGGAGGGTGATGATCTTGTATAATATTTGTAATGAACTTGGTTAATACAGATTATGAAATCTTTTCTGTAGCAAATAGGTTTTTAGTGTGGAGTCAGTTTTGAATTCAGTTGTCTTTCTCCTAGACTGGTTGGCAGCAAAAGCTATAAAACCTATTTTGTCCCGTTATTAACACATAGGTGGGGGAAGATGAGGTGAATTAATGCCTTTTCAAAAGAATTTGTGCAAAAGCAACCACAACAGCCTCTAGTGGAATTTAAACTTGAGACATCAGTCCAAGTTTTTGTGAAGAAGAGAGGAGAGAACCTCTGATCTCTTAACCCAATTATTATAAAAGGCAAAAACAAACACAAGACTCTAGTGTAAAATCTTAAAGAAATTTACATTTATTAAATGATATAAAGAAAAACAAATAACACAGAATATTAAATTTTCAAATCTAGCCTACACAAAATGTTCATTTGTGTGCCACATAAATAGGCAAGATAACATGTTCTAAAATACAATTGTTGGACTCATAAAACAATTATCAACAAAATGTTCATTTTGATACATTTGACTTTTGAAAGGAGTTAAGAATGTTGACAATTCATAGGTGTTGCTGGGTTTCTTTTAAACTTTTTCATCTTATAAACTGAGAAAAAAAAAATTAAATCTTGTATTTCCATAAATTCAAAATTCCTCTAATTTTGTGTCAAGCTTTCACAAGTAACTATAGGAAGCTATATTTCTGCTTTCTTTTTCTTCTGTTATTTCCTTTTCTTGCAGCTGCTTTTTCAGCATCATAGTAGGTGGCAGCTTTTAGTTTTTCTTTTGTTCAGATCCCTGAAGCTGCCTATAGTAATTTCCCTTATTTCCCCTTCATCTTTGTTCAGCTCCCAGCAACTAGCCAACATTTTCCTTGTGAATGCCAAATGATTATGGCTGTCTTAAGTAGCCACATATCAACTCTGATTTTAATCAGAAATTTGATACTATGAAACTATGACTTACATTGTTATTTTTAACCAATGGGGAAAGTATCTCTTTAAACCATACCTGCTTACAAATTTGTCGGCTGGATTTGAGGCTAACTTTAGTCTCTCTCTACAAATTTTTGAAAACTAAATTTTATACATGTATCTTTTTTATGAACTGTAACTTTGGTTCTTTTACATCAATTTAAGCCTCATATAGACTGTTTTACATAGAAAAGTTTATTTCTTAATTACCATATTTGTAGCAGTTTTTTATTTAAAGAATTTGAGTTACTATTTTTCTTTGAATAAATGTTTCCTTTTAAACACCTCTCACTTTAGAATATAATAAACAAACTTAGTCTACTATATTATTTTTTATTTACTGTTTATTTTTACATAATTTTACATTTCTTTTACTTTTATATGAAATTTTATAGATTACCAATATATTTGCCCATTCATCAAATAATTTTATTGGATAATGTTATTTTTGATATCTGGTTTAAAACAGTGAAAACTAACATAGTATAATTTAACAGAATGTTTCTTTTAAATATATTTTTTTTCTGAATGCTTTATTCCTTACATTTTCATATAATTAGAAAATGAAAAATAATTTTACATAATATAGGATGAAAGTGACTAGTTTGTCACGATTGAGTAAATGTCTTTCTTTTTTATATAAAGATTATATTCTTTCATTTATTAAGCAGATAGTACATAAGGCTTACGGCCATAGCATGTTGAAATACCAACTTGCATACAATCATTGTAGTTAAGCAATTGAGTCTGGTCAGTACCTGGATTAGTGACTACTTGGGTATACCAGGTAATGTAAGCATTTTGGAATTAGAAAATGGGAAAGTCGAATTCCAAATCTTATATTAGTATAAATCATTATCTCAATTCTTAAAATGTAAAAATATTTTCTACCTTTAAGTAACCTGTAAATGGTTAAGACTTCAAAAACAAAAATTTCATTCAGTCTTAATATACTTTTCATTGCAGAAATTTTTATTCACTTGCAAGTAAATTACTTTTAAGTGTTCACCTTAATGAGACATCACTTTTGAATAACTGTGCAATGTCCATGCACAAACCAAATACATGATTAAATGTATTTGCTCTTAGAAAACTTTTTCTTAATTAAAAACTCTTAAATTCTAATTTCAGGTCAATATTACAATTATGATAGCAGCACAGCTCCTTACCATGACAGCATCATGGCTGCTCAGTTAATGGGTCAATGGTTCATGAAGGCATCTGGAATTACTGATGACTCTGTAAGCAGATTTCTGTCTTCTGATACTCATTAAATGTTATTAGGCATTTTTTTTTCCTTTCTTTATCTTCAATTTATCTACTGTCTATGTAGATTTGTATTTGGCTCTTGTTTTCTAAGTTTCATTTCATCTTGGACCATTCAAAACTTTGCTTCTTTGACCTTTCAAACTTAGTTGGATGGGATTGAAGTTTTTATTATTATTATTATTATTTGCATTTTCATCACTGTTTCTTGAAGAAACATTTGCTCATTGTCTGATTCAAGCTATGCTTAATGAGGCCAAAGATGTCAGCAGTGAGACTAATTGTAACATTGACACTTGACAATTTTATGCATGATACTTATAGCCAAACTATACATTTAACTATCTCTCTATTATTACTGCTACAACTACACACACACTCACTATGAAGAGGTGCTGAAAAGTTCTCTGCGTTACCAAGAAGTGATTACAAAATGAGTTTTGTTTATTTTTTTATCTTCAGTTTGATTATTTTTAAACTGAAGGTTGTTTGAAATTCCTTGATGGTTACTGAAGATGATCAGAAGACACAGTGACTGGAACAAATGACATTAGTCTGTCTCTTTTTCTTTTAGTCCCTTTAGGACATAGGTGATCATGGACCTCAAGTATGTCTCATGTTGCTTTCCTGTTTCTCTTTCCCTCTATCTATCCTGTGAGTATTAGATTCTCCAAGCCCTCCTTCCTCATTGCATGTCTCAGAAAATTCAGCTGTCTCTTCTTCTGTTAAGTATGTTTCCTTTTTGTTTGCATACTCTCCAAAATCTTGCTGTTGCTCACATTCACATCATTTGGTAGAATCACATTTTTATTGCTTTAAATCTCTTTCATTTTGAGAAGATTTTCTAGCATTAGCTGTCATATAGGAGAGCAGATATCACGGTGTCTTTGATGAACCTGCATTGTTCTTGTCTTACCTTGGGTTCAATTCTGCTGAATGCTTGTAAATGCAGGTGTATTCAGCATAACAAAATGTTTGTTAATCAGACATATTGGTAGCAGTCTGGAGAAATGTCTTAGCAGTTGTTTAGAAGTACAACCATGGTAGAGGTTGTAGTAATGTGAGAAATTAGGTCAGTGTGAGTCAGTCTCTTTTCAATCCAGAAACAAGTTGGGAATGTCAGTAGGCAATAAACACTTAACTGCTTCTTCATATGTGATATCACAAATGGCTGCATTCTTTTGTTCAGTTCTCTCTTGGTGTTGGTTGCCTCCTCTGCCTCTGGTGTCAGGTTTTTGTTTTTTTGAATAGATCTGAGAATTAAGCAAAGTCTTTGTGTCAATAACTAAAGTTATGTGTAGAGCATTCCTGATTTTAGGTATTTTTTAGTCACAAATAAGTAAGCTCTTCTCTTACAAACACAAATGTTTTTGCCTGGGTTCAATTTTTCTTTCCTTTTTTTTTTTTTTTTATTTGAGGATTGCTTTCTTATAGGTTGAGAGAAGTACAGAAAGAAGTTTAAAGAAAGAGAAAGATTTTACAGAAAAGCACAAATGACTTATTTTAATTTGTTTTATTTTTGTTTATATATTTTATTTTTATTGGGACTCATTACAAATCCCTTTCAAACATGTCAGTTTTAAATTAAAGTTTGCTGCAAACAATATGATATACTTTGCAACTCAAGATTTCTGTACCCAATAAATATATATTTTTATATTGCTTTTTTTTTCTAAACCAGTTAACAAAAAAAAACTTGCTTTTCTGGTTCTTGCATTTTTTTATTTTTTTTGTTTTTTCTGTCATGTGTAAAATCACAAAGCCACATATTTTGATCTCTTCTTGTTACTACTTGTTCTTCATGCACATAACAAAATCAATTCCTCTTTCCACTTATTCAAACTCTGAAAGTGCATTATTATCTAGTTGATAATCTATGCATGATCTCTCTTCATTTTTTCATTTTCCATTTAGAGAATGAATATTCAAGTATTCACTTGGGAGAAATAAAAGTATCTTTAAAGAAAGCTTAAAAGGTTTTTTATGCTCATGTATTAATTTGACATTTTATTAATTCTTATATGCCTATATCATGCAGTATTTTTCTAAAAAATCATTTTTTTTTTTTTTTTTTTTTTTAAGATCTCTTCCTTTTAATTTGCTTGCATACACCTGCCTAACTTTTCTTTCATTCACATTAGGTTTGTTAATTTTATAAGTATAAACTAAACTAAGATGTACAAACTAAATTTGGCTTGTAGGTTTGAAGTGTAGGGAGCTGGTTAATGTTTCTTTTGTTCGGTCTTGTCTTTCTTAACCAAACTCCCTCAATACCTCTGTAATATATCTTTTGCCAATATTGCCATAACTACTTTTTGATGATTAAACTTAAAATATAGATGTTAATTTAGCTATGGAAAAACTGTTTCTCTGACATATTTTGCGATTTGATGACCAATCAGGATCCAAAGTTCCACTACAGGTCTGTAAAAGGAATTTGATATTTATTTTGAATGTAAAATAGAAATTTATCATAAGGAGGAATAACAAGTAGTTAGTTAATGATAGTTCATATTCAATGATGAGGTTGAAGAATTAATAGTTCGTTCAAACTGTTTGTAGCAGTAATTGTTGAGAGAGAGAGGACAATGTCCAGGTCACTTGAAGTTAAGTTACATCTTTGATGTGTGTCAGCTATCCACCTTCTCTGAAATGCCGCTGTGACCAGTTAGACCATCCTTAAATATTCAATCCAGTCATGTAGTGTGGATCACAGAATGATTTTTTTTCTTTAGCTATGGAAAAACTGTTTCTCTGACGTATTTTGAATTTTGCAATTTGATGACAATCAGGATCCAGAGTTCTGTTACAGGTCCGTAAAAGGAATTTGATATTTATTTATTTTTGGTTTACCTTCGGAACTTCTGCATGGAGCCAGATGCGCAAAGACCAGTTTTGGTCATTTGCTTTCTGGATCTCTGAGGGCAAACATCTGGTTCCTTGCTTGCTCGGTATTACCACAGGTTCAGTTCAATCATTGATTTTCACTCAAAAACACATTTACAGTTTCAGAAAGTAGTTAAATGGTGTTAAAAAGAATTTCAACTAGTTTGCTTTTAAGATCATTAAGTTTAATGTTTACATTTGTTTATCCTGCTGTGACATAATGGATACTGTGTGGTAAGATCAATCATTATTGGGTGCTTCACACTTAGAATCATTGCATCCTCACTAAACTTAGTAAATATCTATATTTGGTTATTAATTCTAAATTTTTAAGTTAATCATTTCCATTATTTTTAATACTATATTTTACGCCATTTTCTTGACTTTTATCACTGCACTTGGGTCAATACACTCTTTGGCTGCTAAAGCAAACATAACAAGAATTAAAAACAGACACAACTTCTGAGAAAATTTAAACTGACATTCAATACCTCTGCAATATATCTTTTGCCAATATTGCCATAACTACTTTTTGATGATTAAACTTAAAATGTAGATGTTCTGTCCTCATCTAAACTCTCTAATATTCACTATTCATTGTGATACTATAGACACCCACACAGAAGGGAAGAGATAATTTGACAGATCAGCAGAGAATACTTTTTAAAGTGTGGTGTGCTAAGTGGAATCCATTTTGTCTACAGGGTAACATGGAAGTAAAGGGATTTCAGGAAATCAAGTGGCAATGAAACTGGAAATTGGTTATATTTGGATGCTGATCTATATTAACAGACTGAGATGAGTGTTAGTCTGTGTTGAGATGAGTAGTGGACTAGGAGTTGGTAGGATGAAGAGCTGATATAGCAAAATTGCCACCAGTACTATCTATCTACTCACCCAGATGAGCAGGCAAAGCCCTGAATAAAATATCTATATACAATACGGTAAAGTGTTCATGTTATTTCTTGGTATGGCATTTTTCTTTTATATTGTTGACTTGTAGGCATACAGCGCACTTTTCCCATTTTTCTGTGAATACCAATGAGATTAAAGATTAAAATACAACATGGGTGTGGGTCATTAACCAGTTGATAGAAAACTAAGGGTCGTGTTATATGTTCACAATTGTTTAGGATTTTGTTTTTCACAGAATACAGTAGCCTTCTTTTTATTATAGGTTTTCCCTCCTGACAAAGTTGAAAGTGTTTTGAAAATTATATATCAGCACAATGTAATGAAGATCAATGGAGGAACATGTGGAGCAATCAATGGTGGCCGACTTGATCGTAAGAAAGAAACCAGCAATTGTCAAGCTGAAGAATTTTGGGTTGGCATTGTGTATTCGCTTGCAGCTACTATGATACAAGAAGTAAGTACTGCATAATAAAAATTCCTTTTTTTATGTTGGTACAATTTACATTCTTCAACTTTTTCTGTATAAAATTATTTAATCATTGGAAATGAGATGCCCATTAAATTCTTATTTGTTTTTTTTTTGTTTTTTTTTTTTCACTTTCATAAAAATAATACATGCATTTGTAATTCTCTATAACAAAAATTTTACATGAAATAATCACAAATCAATATGATCCTAACTGTTAAAGTTTCAAAATAATATAAGAGTGGATAAAATGCTTGCCTTTCAGAATTGTTTAAAACATTTAAGTTTCTCACATGCAATGAATGATGTAATTTTACTTAAATTTTATTTAACAATGAGAAAAAAAAATTGAAAATTTAAATTTTATTAGAAATATTTCGACTATACTTTTAGAGCTAAATTCACTTAGATTATTGTATTGAAATGATATTTCTTTCTAAATAATATAGATCAATTTTACTATAACATTATTTAATGAATACATTTTTCAACATACACAATAAAACTAAATTTTTTCCTGTCAATGTTTATTTTAGGGCCTTTGTAAGGAAGGATTCCAGACAGCATGGGGTGCCTATCACATGTGCTGGGAGATATTAGGGTTGGCCTTCCAAACGCCTGAAGCTTATACCACTGACAAGGTCTATCGCTCCCTTGGTTACATGCGGCCTTTAGCCATTTGGTCAATGCATTGGGCTCTCCTCAAATTTCACCCACAATTATTCACTTCCACAAAACAATCATTAACTTCATGAGAATTATTTGGTCTTTGTTCAGTTTTCAGCAAAAGAAATTTCAATCATCATATTCATTTTTTTCAAGGTTGCTTGAAAACCTGTGTTTACATCAATTTGTGATTTCTTTTTGCGTGTGTTTGTTTTTTCTTTTTTTTTTTTTTTTGGTCTTGTCACATTGATAAATTTTCTGCTGCTTTATGATTTTTTTTTTCTTTGTGATTCTTCACTTTTCTAACTCTTCCTTAAATTTCAAGTCTTTTTCAGTCAAGTTGTATTTCTAACAAAATGGTAATTATTATACTTTGATTCTGTATTGAATGTATAACTCTAACCCCATTCAGTTAGACCATTGATAAAGTTAAGAATGGTTGGCAGAGAGGCTTAAGGCTTTTATTTCATCCAAAACTTGTGATGTGATGTTATCACATACTCAACAAAAAGCAGGAAGATTAGAATTCCACCTCCCTCTGCCTTTTACAATTTTTTTCTTTAATACCATTTTGCCAAATTGATGTAAATAATTATTCATTCTTTTTTTTTTTTTTAAATCATTATGACAAATCTTAATTCTTATAATCATTTTGATTGGTAATAAGTAAATAGTTTGTTTTTCTTTATATAAGATGTCTTCTCAATAACAAGAAAACCATTTATGCTTAATAAGATATGTTTTTATGGAAAAAAAATAAATCTTTTTTGTAGTCTCTATATAAATCTCTTCAACATTTATGAATAAAATTAGAATGATACTGAATTATTTCTGAAAGTTCTAATTATTTTGGAATGTTTCAAATGTTGTCAGAACAGCAAACTTCAAAAAGAATAATTATCCATGATGAATGTCTTTAATCCATTTGATAATTGGCTTTAACTCAACTGTTTATTTTTAAAACTAGGAATATTACGTAGAGAAACAGCTCATATAAAATATGAAATCATTGGTTACAAAAATTGTTCTGAATGAGATAGACTAACCAATATATTTGTCACTATTTTCTGTTTAGGACTCAAAACCACTTTTGATGTGATTATAAATCTTTATATTTAAGATTATCTACTTACAAAACTTCTGCTATCCAATTATTATTCCTTGCTGAAATTTGTCTTCACCAAGAATTTATCAAATAAAAGAAAAAAAATAACTGTTCTTTTTTTTCCTTTGCTAAAAGAAATTTTATAAAATTAAAAGATTTATAAAGGATTTTATTTAAAAAAAAAATAAAAAATCCTTTCTATATAACATTTGTGTTACAATCAAATTTTTATAATTTGAAAAATTACTTATGTTTTCAACTCAATTTATATTAACATTTATTCTATATTATAATGTATTTATAACTGTGATACATCAATTAAGTCATAATTTTCATTTTTGGTAAGTTATTTTCAACATTTCCATCTTTTCATGTTTTCTTATTTGAAAGGGTGTACACCATAACCTGTCCAGCTAAATCCATAACAAAAACTGTACTTAATGAAAACAAAGCAATTGCTTTGTCTTTGCGAATTGTTATTTATTTATTTTTAATTATGGAGATAACTGACAATTTTTTCATTTGTTTTTTTTTTTTAATTAGAAATATTATAGATTTAACTTTGCTTTTTCTTTTTTTACATATAACTCTTTGTCAGTTTATATTTATAACTATCATTGATATCTAATAATAATTGACTAAACATGGTTTAAGTACCTTTTTTTTAATCATAAAATGTAATTTTTGAAGCATACATTTTCATTTCTAGATGATTGTATGATATTAATAATGTAAGATATATTTTTTGATAATACTATAAACTATTACTATGGAGTAACAAGTAGGATAAAGACAGAAAGGAGTCATAAAAAAGTAAAAGAAACAAAGCTGTAAAAAATCATAATTGCAATATTTTGAAGGTACTTCGTACACAGAATCGGAATTCTTTATCGAGTCTTCAATTATGAATGCCCTTAGACTACAATAGAAATGGTAAAGTTGGATTTCTGTCACTTCAACTCGTTAGTAGTTCATTTTATGACATTTATGGTAATCAAATATTTTTCTCAAGTTTAATCTTGCTTTTTGTGATGTATTAACAATAATTATTTTCAAAGTTTAGTTGTGGGTAAAATATTAGTTTCTTGCCTTTCTTCTACTGCTTTTGTTGGTTTTAAAAGGCTGCTTCAAAATTACTTTGTACTAATTTGCTTTCTTGCTACTCATAAATTGTTTTTCATTATTTCAGTTGGCATTGTTTTTCTTTGTATAACTGTTGGATCAACTGTTTAGATTCTTTAATTTTATGCTAAAATGTCATGTATAGATTGTGAATTGTTTTTTAGGTGTCACTCTGAGCTGTTTTTTGTAAGTTTTTTTTTTTCTTAATTCTCTAAAATTAACAGTTAAAATGCCTATATATTTAGTATTTTTTACAAAATGAGGCCATCCCTATAAACAAGACTGCATCTGAATGAGGTTGTGACTGCAGATGTTTGTCAACATTAATAGCTTGTACAAAATATATACAATGCAATAACTGATTAAATAAAATCCTCTTCAAACAATTGTGAACAAAGCAGACTTATTTGTTGCATTGTGATTGTCAGTTGACTCAGGAAGGCAATTTTTCTCCAAAGTTACAGCCAACAGGATGCATTTTATATATCTGGTGCTGTTAATCCTTTTGAACTTGAAACTACAAACTGTGATATATATTATTTTGATTTTGAACTCAACATTCAGCAATATGTAAGTTTAAATACTGTCTAGCAAACAACACTTCCTGCTATTAACAACTAATCTGTTTTAGTCATTGGTCGGTTGGCGATATACCCCTATCTGGGGAAGATATTAGCTCTTCTTGCCTTCAGATCATTCTTTCTCATGCAAAACGTACTTGTCAATTGTCTTTGTTCTTATAAAATGATATGCACATCTGGAAAACACAATTCAGGGAAAACCACATTGTCTTACAAATTTTTTTGTTCGTGGTTTCACTTAGTTTTAAGCTATCTAGATGAAAGAAACAGACTTCAGTCTTTTCACCACAAATAGCAGCCTTGTGGGTAATGAATTATTTTTCACCCAGCAATCCCTTTCCCACACATAAAATCTCACAAATCTCTCGCTACTCTCTCTATTTCCATGGTAAATGTTTTGGCAAGCTACATTTCTTAGTTCCAACAGTTCTGACCTCAGCTAAGACCCGTCCAGTCACATGTGCTGGGAAAAATCATCCTCACTTCGTTTGTATTTCATTAGTAAGGAAAACTTGGAACGTTGGAAAACTGCTACTTTGTGGAACTCCAGAGAGGAAGTTTTCCTGTTTACTACATTCTTAACCTATTCAAGTCTCTGGTTATTGCTCCTGTATAACTTTATAAACTGCATCTCTTACCTCCCCTTCCTCTTATACTCCTACAACCTCATTCAGTGACCCTCTACCATAAATGGATCTTGGGCCTTATATTGAATGAACATTAATAAAAAAGACTGCAGACCCTGTTAGATAAAAACTAGGAAATCTGATTCAGCCTGCACAGAATTTTCAAGTTTGTTCAATATGTTTTTTCTTTTTTTGTCCACTTATTATGAAAGAAATTCACATTCCAGCCTTTGTGTCTCTCTTCAGACTGAGAGGCTCTTTTTCTATCAATAAATATCACAATTTAGTCTTGTAGAATTCAAGTGATATATGTTATTTTTTATTATCTGAATTTCTGGGATGACAAATTATCTATATTCAGACTAATGTTTTCATCTTCATTATTATTGCAATGTTTCAGCCATTGTTCCCTCTTCAATTATCTCTAAATATGAGTAACCTTCAAGGAATTTAAAACTGAATTCTTTGTTTAATCCTGTGGACCTAGATTGTTGTTGTTGCTACTGTAATGTCCAGTAATTATGAGTTCAATTCCTGAGCTGGGTAGTATGCACTTAGTAGAAATAGGGCAAGTAATAACTGAGCAGTACTAAATATGAGCAGGAGATATGGGTAGTGGAATGAGAAGGATCTACCTGGGTAGTTTCAATTTGAAATACTCTTAAGGTGCTTTGTATTGACAAACATCTGAAGAGAGCCAGAGAGTATAATGGCCAAATATTGTGATAATAAAAATGAGGATATTAGTCTGAATGTGAATAAACATTTTTTTCTATTAGTAAGGTTTGGCTTACTGTGGTAGAATTTTGACATGTGTTCTTGATTGAATCTAATTTATTTATAAAATGAATATAAGAAAAAGAAAATAATCCATTATTATCTGATTTTGTACATAAAAGTATTCAATGATTTTTTTTAAGTACATCATAGCAAAAGTGCAAATTAGAATTAAAAAGAAAATAGTTTCAAGT
Organism: Ascarosepion bandense; assembly: GCA_037127315.1. Lineage (NCBI taxonomy): Eukaryota > Metazoa > Mollusca > Cephalopoda > Sepiida > Sepiidae > Ascarosepion > Ascarosepion bandense. The sequence continues at coordinate 2,780,540 of JBBBDQ010001047.1, forward strand.
GATCTGAAGTCAACTAACATCTACATATTGTACTAACTGATTTTTAGAAAAAAGTTTTTGATTTCTGGAAAATTTTGATCCATAAATTTTCAGAATAGATTGTTTTTTTTTTTGTTTTTATATAATTTATCAAATATTTTAAAGTGTTTATTTTATTTCAATGAGTGGAAAAAATATGAACAGAAAAATCCATGACATTTTATTATTTTTGAATTTTTTAAATGTTTATGTAAAATTATCACAAACTTAATTCTATTAATTTTTCTTTTTCAGTCGAATTTTTTTAATACAAATCCATTCTATATTCTAAAATTATTTTTTACATAAAATTACTTTTCTGATAAGGCTGGTTCATTTGCAAAACATGTTAAAATAGAAGTTTTCCAAATTGTCTTATGTATTGACAATGTAATCATATATATATAATAGGCAAGTCTATTTCTTTGTCCTAGTGATTGTACATTGACTGCACACTTGTATACTTTTAATGGCTAGTTTTAAGAATCTGAACTAACAGAAGTAGGGTTTATAGACATCAAATCTTTCGATTGACAGCTCCTTGATTTTTGAGAACTGATGAAATGCAGCCTTTTCTCAATTATCAAAATACTCAGGCAACTAATGACCATGTTCTCATTACATCCATAAAAAAATTATTCCTCTTCATAGACTGAATTATTACATGACTACTTATTTTTACATTTTTGTGATTAAATTTTATTGGTATATTTCTATTTCTAAGCAAGGTAAATATCACATGTAATTTTTATCTTGCTCAACAGCGTCTTTGTAATTTTGTTTTTTTACATTACAAGGGTGAATGGATAAAAAACAAACTTTCTACAATTTGTCATTTAATAGTGACTGATGCTTATTTTTCAAATTTATTATATCTGTTGAGATAGTCTTAATGTATGACTGTTGAACAAATGATTTTTCTCGTCCCCCTCTCTCCACTTTTTGTAGGAGAGGTGGTGTTAAGGTGAAAGTTTAGATTTGAAAAACAAAGGATTGGTCATCAGGGAAAATGAAACTTTTCAAACCATTATTGGATCAAACTGAATAAAATACATTTACACAAGAGCATCACCTTTTGTTTTCTTCCTTACTGTAGTTGTGGCTGAGAAACCCTTACATAATCATGTTAAGCTAAAATAAAGGATTTTTGCATCAACACACACAAGCAGTAAATTATACTTACTAGACCTATCTATCTATCTATATAAAAACACAATATCTACAATTGTTCATATCAAAATTTGCATGAGTTGCTAAGCTCTTAATGAAAGAAAGCTGGGAACACAGCTTTCTATTCTTCTTTATCTCTCCCCACAATTACTTTCGTCATAGAAGACATGCAACTCATGGGTACTTTGTTCAGTAATATAAGCTACTACTGATGTTACTAAATTGATTTTAATTCAGACTTAGGTCTATATTCATTAGATAAGTCAACTCACCCCACCTCGGTTGGGCTTTCAAGTTCAAGAAATGTAAATGAACTAAGGTAGTCAATTTGGGGAATACAATATCAGTGCCAGCCTTTGTCTCTATTCATTAAGGATAGCGGTAATATTAGCTGTTTTCTTATAAGGAGACATTTGGCATTCATTAAAAAGCATCAACCAGTTTCATTAACTGACACTTTTTATTCTCTGGCCATTGGGCTAGGATCATAATGTAGTATCTATACTCATCTCTAATGGTAACACTAGCTATTTCCTTATAAGGAAACGTTTGACATTCATTGACAGAGCAACCAGTGCTACTTTTGGGTGAAATTTATAAAATCTTTTAAACCAATTTTTCATTAAAATAGGTTTCTTCAGTTCAGTAACTGTTATTGCTCTTTCAGTTATCGATAAGGGTTTCCTTCTTAACCTTTTGTTTGAAGTAGTGTAGATCAAGTGGTGTTTTTAACTTGCTAGAATCTTTTTAGATACAAAGAGTATAAAAAAAAGAATTCAGCCGAACTACTTGCATTAGATTGACATCTGATAAACTAATGATTTCACTGAACTCGAGAAATCACAAGTTTCATTAATTACATTAATGCGAGATTGAAATATCTCAAAGTTCATATCAATAATTGTAATGGATTAATGTAATCTAAAATATGGTAGAATTACAAAGATGATTAAATTTAACTAAGGAAACTTGAAAAACATTAAACTGATGCTTAAAGCATTTATGCACATACACAGCAATAAACATTATAATGACAGAAACATACTTATGTCTTTATAAAGAGATTATAAATAGACAATCCTTGGTTTGAACTACAAAGGACAGGGAATTGTGGAGAGTCATGATGGCCCCAGTTTATATACACACACACACATAGTGTGTGTGTGTGTGTGTGTATATATATATATATATATATATAATCTCCAAACAGAAAGTTGCATGTAGATAAAATCCCAAAAGAGAGCCTATTAATATTAATTTTATTAATATTAAAAATGATCCAGGCAGAGCTTGATGTAAATAGTATTATCTATTTACAGAGCTAACTATGTATATTTTCAAATAAAATTTCAAAGATCATGTGATTGTTTTTTTTTTTTAAAAACAATTTTTTTATTTTTTTTCTTTAACTCTATTATGCCGAATTCAAGAAAACATTCATACACTGGAAGTTCACATGAAAAGAAGGAAAAAAAAAACAGTGGGAGGGGGAATTAATATATATATATATATATATATATATATATACACACACAACACAAGAAATGGATGGATTTGACAGTTTTTATTAAATGTTATTTTTAGTGTCTACTCATATTTGAGTAGACACTCCATTTATTTATTAAATAGTAATATTTATTTTCATCTACTGGAGAGCACACATTTTTAAAATTTCATGAATATTCAGACCAGTAAATGAAAATGTTTGTTTAATAAAATAAAGAAGAATGTCTTTACTCAAATATGAGTATTCATTAAAAATAAAAGATCATGACTGACTCAACAAAAAGTGCTAAGCTATTGTTGCTTTCTGCATCAGACTGATTGCCAACTAAGGCTATAAGACCCAGTTTGTGTTACTATTTAACTCATAAATTGGGAGAAGAGAGGAATTCATATCTTCCCCAAAGGGTATTTTTATGTAAGTGAAAGTAACAAACATTATTGGAATTCAAATTCTGCTCACAGATTTTTCATTCGAAATCATTATCCATCACACTATCTGCACATCCATCATTATCCCATAGCTTAAATTTTGAGGAGGGAATAGAATTGACAGTGTTCATAGTATTTACTCCTTCATTGCAATATCTAAACTTATTTATAAATGGAACTTTGTGTGTGTGTCCGTTTCCTATAGATTCTGAAACAGCTGAACTGATTTTCTTGAAAATTTACACAGTTGTACTATAAGCTTCTGCGAGTATTCTTAGCTAGGTTTTGTGTTGAGATACCAGCGATAAATATCAAATTGATAATCGAAAAAATCGGGTTATAGGAGTGGTCTGATTTCAATCAACAAATTTGATACACTAACAGACAAAGATATAAGAAACGATATTCAGAAGTTTCAAGGTTGCAGTTCCTACAATAGTATATAATATATATAAAAGACAAGATGTTTGTGTGTGTCTGTCTGTTTATCTGTCTGTATGTCCTTTATACAAATCCACAATTTTTATCCGATTCTCACTAAACTTCGCACAAATATTCTTTAGGCTGAGTATGTGCTCCAGGACCATGGATTCGTTTTAAAGCTTTCATTACACCCAAGCAATGCTGGACTATACTGCTAGTATACTTAAAATGTACATTTCTAAACTGTAAACTCTATGCTTATTTCTTACATTTTGCATTTCTATCCCCTCCTTTAATTATTTTTATTTCAAATATGAAACATTTCTCCCTATCCTCTTATAATTTTGCTCAGTTAGCCTATTTTTGATGCCAATGTTATGCCTTTTACACATTTCAACAGATTTCTTCTGTTCAAAATTTTTCCATTTGTTATTTCAGAATCAGACATCTCATCTATGGATATTTAATATCAGTTGCCAGTATCCATTTTTTTTTTTTTAATTTTATTTATTTATTTATTTTTTTTGCCACTTGAATTAAATGAAATATATTTTGATGCCTGTGTAGGTAATTTTTAAAAGTTGGTTACAGGGTGATCTGGCTAATATTTTAGCCTCACAGGGCTCTTAACACATCACTCAATAAATTCTTGGCCTAACTAATAAAACAACTTTTAGGCAAAATTCGACTTTATTCATCAACATAGTCTCCTTCTGGGTTGATACACTGATTCCAACACTTAACAATTCAATGTATTTTTGTAGAACGATTTGTCTTTGGCCTCCAAATATGCCTCAGTGTCTGATATCACTTCTTCCCTGGAGCATTCTTTTGAGGTTTGCAAACAGCCAGTAGTCACTGGAAGCCAGATCTGGAGAATAGGATGTATGCAGGAGCAATTCAAAGTGCAATTCATGTAGTTTTGCTATCATAGCGATCGACTTGTGACACAGTGCATTGTCTTGGTGAAAGATTACTTTTTCTTCATTTGTGGTCGGTTTTGGTGATTTCTTTCTTCAAATGCACCAATAATGCTATATATTTGCTGTTGATGGTTCTTTTTTTTCTCAAGGTAATTGATGAACAAAAATGCCTGGTACATTCCAAAGTACGGAGGCTAAAACCTTGCCTGCTGATGTTTGGACTTTGGTCACTTTGGAGGGCTTTCACCTGCTGCTGTCCACTCAGCTGACTGCCAATTTGACTCAAGAGTGAAGTGGTGGATCCATGTTTCATCCATTGTCACATATTTATGCAAAAACTCTTTGTTGTGTTGAAACTGTTGCAAACAATGCTCTGTATTGTTACTCGTTGTTTTTGATAGACTGTGAGCAAACGAGGCACCCACTTTGAACACAGCTTTCTCATTGACAAATGTTCATGCAAAATGGTGAATCCATTGCCTTCTGGTATGTTCAACTGTCCTATCTCATGCAACTTCAATTTACTATCAGGCAAAACGAGTTTGTGAATTTTTTTTATGTCTTCCAGGACAACTGCCGATTTTAGGCCACCTGAGTGTTTATTTGTGCCTGTACAACTGCATTTAAAGTCAACATACCACTTCTTAACTGTTGTTTCCAACAGAGCAGATTTTGAGTAAATTATCAACCCATTGCTTTGCTTGGACAGTATTTTCTTTTCAATCAGAAAGCAATGCTTTATCAACACATGAAATTCAGATTTTTTGCATTATTTTGAAAATATGTAACAGTAGCTTCACTTACAGAATTGTAATTTGTAGATTAATAATCCAATTAAGCCCAAATTTTGTCACGTGTTGTTTGAAGGTTAGTACTTAATAAAAAAATCATGAATTTTTTATTAGTGGCATGATAAAAATCAGATGCAATCATGGATGATGTAATATTTTTCAAGGCTAAACAAATTTCATCATACACCTCAAAAATAAATTCATATTACTGCGCACAACTGCAAATGACTTAATCTGAGGAAAGAAAATAGAAATCGACTACACCTTGTCACTTTAGTGGGTCTAAAACTGACCACATGGTGAAAGAAAGGAAACTAAGACAGTTGTTTCAATTAATTTGCACAAGGGGATATCAACTTTGTCTACATTTTGGAAAATAAATTTCCAAAGAATCTTTACAGTGGAGTGAGGGGACGGTACCGAGTTATCAACTTTGCAACCTTCAGCCTTATGTCCTTAACACTGAGAAGCAAAAAAATCTTTAATTTATTTGAATTTTTTAAAATGTTTTGTGTAAATTTATTTATGGAATAATTAGGATATATAATTGTAAGTTTTAAAATTTACATATTTTCTAAAGATTTTTCAGTGTGTGGATTAGAATTATTTTCTCAAATTGTTCACTTAAAAAAAAAAATTTTTTTTAATTTAAATTACTAAAATCTGTCATAAAATAATTCTGGCCCTCGAAGTAATCTTATATAGAGAAATAACAATATGTTAATAGATAGGAGCCTTACCTAGCTACTAAATCTTTTGCATTAATCATATAAAATGAGTTCCTGAGGCATGGGAGGTGGGCATGTTATCAAAGGCAGCTAATTTATTCCTCCATTCACAATGTTTGCTTTAATAAGAGGGTATTTGACAAAAATACTATTAAAGAAAATTAGTCAAAGTCTAAGAATTAAAATAACTATAGACATTTATCAGTAGATTAGTAGAGAACTGTAATTAGTAGTTGTATGCACTTATTTTCTAGCTACTACTACTTACATTCAAATCATTAGATCAATTCTGGATCTTTGAAATTAGTTTTAATGTGAGACTTACATTGTGGTTGTATGCTTCTCTACTTTAACCTTAAGCCTGTGTTCAAGCCCAGCTAAATCAGGATTTTGAATGCTGATTTTCAAAGCTTATAGTTTTTTTCGTCTTGCCTAGAAAAATTATCACAATTTTTGTTACCTCCTTTCTTAGTAATTATTTTTTAAATGTATAAAACAAATTAGCAAAGTTTTTTTTTAGATTTTTGTCTCTATTTATATTACTAAGATGTGGTATTGTATTTATATTGTTTGGACTGTTGTCCTCATTTTTGTCATATTCATGTTTCAGCCACTTTATGCTCCAGCCTTCTTCAGGTGAAATTTTGTGTATTAATCTTTTCCTGTAAGTCAATAGATTTCCACAAATACGTGGAACAAGCTGTGTAATTATTTTTTTCTTTTTTCTCTACTAATGTTTCATTGTATGTCTGGTTGAAACGGACATTCAGCAAAGTGCTTCTTTCTGTGTTCTTCTATTCTGAGTCATTTTAAACTTGGAAACAAAAGATACAATTATTTATTTATGGACATCTATTTTTGTTTTAAATATGTTATTTTGTTAGCAGATTGCTAACAGCCAAATGGTGCTCTACTGAATTAAATGCATCATATTCAACTTTGTTTGCATAATTTGGGATTGGACAATGTCTTCTGAACATTTCCATTTGTAAAACCCTTACAGAAATGCATTGTCATAAATGATTTCATTTCATTGTTTTGTTTTTTTTTTTTTTTTTTGTTTGTTTTTTATTGATATATTAAAAGACTTTATATTACTGTAGCCAGTTCATGAAATTATGTTGTATTAAAAAAAGTTCAATTATAATTGTATTGTGTTTATTACATTTGTTTTTTTATGCTTAAAAACTTGTATCTCTGTTGCTTTCATTCTTGAAGATTACTGTTTAAGAGAAATGTCAGAGAGGGGAGTGTGTATACTTATGTGGAAAGAATTAATTCAAATAAGTTACCACATATTGGGATGAAATTTATAGAGAAATTATCCAGTTTTTGACTACTTTCAACCATCTTTGGTCATAATCAAGAACATTCATGTTACCAATGTGATGTTTGCCGGGAGTTTGTTGAAAATGTCGGAGCCTCAAGCTGGGGGTACAAAATTGAACTATAAGGAATGAACTTCCACAACTTGGATGAGTTGAAAGGATGCTTTATTTCGTTTAGAGTTAGCCTTTTTGGTTGGGGCAGGCGAATGTGACACACAGCTCTAACTCTAATTAATGGAGATCAACAAATCCGAACCGACCGAAACAAGATGAACAGAGGTTCACTTCACTCAACTGACTGACTTAACTCCACTGACTCTATTTATTTAAAATTAATCCGAAAATGCTTTAGACCACTGGTGATAAACATTAGCGACTGTAAGTCCGAAATTTCAAGGTACTTAAATTTTCCTTCTTTTGATGTGTAAACATCTTGCGGACTTAGTATTTTTTTCAGGATTTTTTTTTTTTAATCTTTTTATCTTAAAACTTCCGCTGGAAAATTCTTAATGTGTGGTCAAGATACAGTAAAAGACAGCCTTTGACCTGGTCATTCGAAAACCCACCTCCTGATCTCTATTTCCTGAACTTTATCTCTTTATCACATTAAATCACTGAGTCAAATGTTTACCGGAAAAGTGGTAGGATTTAAAACAGTAATCTGATACCCTTGTCTCTTCCACAATTTTCCTCATAAAAGAAAAATCGTTTATTTTTTTTCTCTTCTTTTTCACTTTTGTTAAAGCAAAACATGTTTTTAATCTATTTTCTATTCTTAACCATTTTCTTATTTTAATCTATTATAATAAAATACATATTTTACAAAGCACCTTAATATACGCCTAGTTATCATGTCACACTATTAAGAAAAGTATTAACTTCATCCTGGCAGTTTTTTAGGATTGGTTTATTTCTAGTTTTGAGGGATGTGCATTGTGGTGCAGTGTATATCGGCTCAGAACAAGAAATCAGGGAGCCAAGTTCGAATTCCAGTTGATTCCTTGCATTCACTTACGCACAAACACCCTTAATATTAATCTCTCTTCCCTCCAGTTATGAGTTGAATAACAGGTCAGATTGGGTTCTTTAGCCTTGGCTAGCAACCAGTCTACTGCAGAAAGCAATGGCAACCTACTGCAGGAAAATCTGCCCAGTCAGTCATGTCTCTTTTTGAGACATGATCACCCAAGTGTGTATTACGTGTGACATTTGACTGACTGACTGATATTTCTAGTTTAAATATACAGGCATCATATAAAAATGATGCCATGAGGAGGGACAGTTTATGTATGTAAAGGATATAAATATTTAAAGAAAAATATAGTCTAATGTTGATGTGTATAATTGCAGACAGATGAGGGTACTAAACAATTATTTATCTGAACCTCATGCAAAAATTTCATCACTTTTTTTTTTTTTTTTTAAATATATCTATCAGATTAAATAAATTGCAAACACTGTTTGCTTATTTTTAGTAAAATCTGTTCATACTCATGGATAATCTTTCACGTATTACAATCAAAAGATGTTAGAAATGAGCTGTAATGTTGACAGATGTTATTTTCATTCATTTCTTAAGGTACAAAAAAAAAAAAAAAAAAACTCTGTCCTTGAGTTTATATACAAAATTAATCAAGATAACAAAATCTCTTTCCTTGACATTTTAAGACACAAACAAAAAAAAATACCTCTCCATAGAAGAAAAACAACCAGCAAAATTTCTTGCACTCTCAACTATTAAGAGTGAATGCCCTAACTACTACAAAATAGCACTTATACACAACTTAATTAACCAAGCACAAATCAACTCCACCACAAAAAGATATTTTACACTGAACTAAAAAAATATTAAGCAGACTCTCATTAATGTTTTCCCAAATCACATTGTAGATGAATAAGACGATATTTCAAAAACCTTAATACACATCAAACAAAATTTGGTATTTCCACAAAAGACCCTAAACATATCAAACTCTTCTATTGCAACCAGATGCACAATAACTACAAACAGGATGAGAAAATAATAAAAAATTTAATTTGTACTAATATATCTCCCGTTGATCCTAATAAAAAATTGATAATATATTATAAAAGGTACAATACTACTGATTTGATTGTCCGTAATCACTCCTCCCCATCAACTGATGTTACGTAACACCAACCTTATATATCAATTCAAATGTTCCTTGGGAGAATGTATCTCCAACAAAAAAAAAAACAAATATATATGTAGGATTTACAACTGTCACATTAACTAGACGTCTTACGTTATATATGTCTGACCATTCGTCCATTTGTAGACCTCTACAACAACAATAGGTGAAGAGGCTCATCCCTTGTTCCCTGTCTAGGATGTGGTTTCCGGCTTTCTCTCTTCCAATCTTTTCACTCTTTATTTTTTTTTTTTTTTCAATTGGAGTAGATAGACTAAACTATCGCCCGGTTCACACTCCACCCATGTCTATTGAACAGGTGAAGAGGCTCATCCCTTGGTCCCTGTTTAGGATGTGGTTTCCGGTTTTCTCTTTTCCAATCTTTTCACTCTTATGTAGCCCCCTGCGCATCAGTGGCATTATCTCCTTGCTCGGGGTGATATGATTAAAAAAAAAAAAAAAATTCACAATATGAAAGAATAATGATCAATAATACAACTATCCTATACCAAGAAAACAACAAAAGCAAACTACAGATTCTTGAGGCAATATTCATTAAAACACTTAAGTTGTCAAGTAATAGAATCAGCTATGATTACTGTAGTAATGTTCTAAAATGTTTGTAAAAAGAACAGTTTTTTTTCATGCTTTAGCACATGCATGACCATGACATTACAACATATAAAAAAAATTCCATTTTGGATAATTTTCACGTTCTAATGAATGCTAACAATTTGTCAACTGTCATATTTGAAGCAGGAAAAATGTACAATAATTTTTAGCAACACAGTTTTCCGGTTACATTTATTACCATAACTCACACTCCTGAAGATGATTTCGGAATGAGGTTGAAAGTACTTGGGTACCTTAAGAAATGAATGACGATAACATCTGTCAATGTTACAGCTCATTTCTGAGATCTTTTGATTGTAATACGCAAAAGATTATCTGTGAGTATGAACGGATTTTATTTAAAATAAGCAAACATAGTGTTTGCAATTTAATTAATGACATGTTTAAAAGAAAATTTGCTGCCTAAATATACAAATTTTAAAATATGTATACACACGCACACATAACTTGAAGAAACTCTTAAAATAAATTGTTTACTCATTTAGTCAGATTTTAGAAAGTGAATCAGGTTGAGGAATTTTCAGCACCTTCTCTATATATATATTCAATTTGATAAATGGAAATATTGCATAAGGAGAAATTTGATGATGCATTTTACAAATTATGGCTTCATCAGATGTAATACAAGAGAGAGAAACGTATCTGTGTGTATCTGTTAAAAAAAAAAAAAAAAAAAAAAAAAAAAATGAAACATTTAATTTACCCTAAGCTGGCATTTCTTATGAGAAAGAGTGAGTTTATTCAAAATCAAGATCTGATGAGGCATTAACTGGCGAAATGCATTATCAAATCTCTCTCTTTTCATGCAATATTTCTAAACTGGAAACTTAAACTTTGTCAGGATTTTAATATCCTATTAAATTCCTGGAGGTTGTAGCCGTCAAGGAAGCAAGCATGCGGAAGGGAATGCCACAGGCGGGAAGTGTGAGAAAAGAAGCTGTTGGAGTAGAAATTGCGGTTACATTTCATCGGTTTCACTGGCAACTAGGTCCCACCCTTTTACAATCTAGTATCTCGTGCAAATTCATACCTAGGGGGCACCAGAGATTTAAGTTCATTAGAGCAGAAGCCATGAAAGTATTTATAGAAGAGGCACAGGGAAGCCACGTCACGCCAGTGAGAGAGTGGCTGCAGGTGGTCACATTACAAATTCTTTGCTGTATTTTGTCAAGAAGCCCGAGGAGAATAGCAGGGGCACCCGATCAGATGTGGCAGCAGTGTTCAAAACACGGGCAGATGGTAGATTTATATAAGTGCAAGATAGATTCAGACGGAAAGAATTTCCGGGCCCTGCACAGAGAGCCGACTTTCATAGCAGTGGATTTAGCAATGGATTCGACGTAGTCATTCCACTTGAGGTCCGTTGAGAGTGTCAGGTCAAGCAGGCGTAGTGTTTTACTCTCTGGGAGGCAAGCCTGTTCCATGCTAATGGGAGGGAGGTGCAGTTGTCTGTGGTGGTTAATTGACAGCAGCTTCATTTTGGAAGAATTGAATTTTTCTTACCCCAATCCACCACGGATTGGAGGTCCTTTTCAAGCTCAGCAGTGACGTTCGCCTTGTCATCAACACCAGATTTTTGATTGAGGTGAGCGTAAACTGTGGTATCATCGGCATACATGTCTACTTGTGATCTTATGGCATCGGGGAGATCATTGATGTAGATTAGAAAGAGTGTAGGACTTAGGATAGAGCCTTGGGGGACATCTGCGTTTGTAGGGTAGTTCTGGGAGGCATGTCCGTTTAATACCACCTTCAGTGTGCAGTTAGAGAGGAATGACTGGATTAAGTCCAACAAAAATCCAGTAATGCTGTAGCTTCGCAGTTTCCGTAGAAGGCCGGCATGCCATACTCTGTTGAATGCTTTAGAGATATCCAAGGCGACAGTTTGAGCTTCACCATTCTTGTCGAGAGCCTGGTATATATATTTGGTGATGGTCGTTAGCATATCAGCAGTAGACCTGGTGAAGCGGAAGCCATACTGTTTGTCCGAGAGGAGCCCGTGGGCCATGAGATGCTGAACGACCTCGGCATTGATAATGGCTTCGAACACTTTGCCGAAGATTGGAAGAAGGCTGATAGGGCGGTAATTTGCGGGGTCCGAGGGTTCACCAGTGTTCTTGAATATGGGAACCACAGAAGATTCCAACAGGCAGGAAAGCAGGAGGAAGATAGGCAGAGGTTGTAGAGCTTAGAAAGGACAGAGGAGAGTTCAGGGGGCACATTTCTTCAAGACTATGATTGGGATTCCGTCCCCACCACTCGCTTTGTGAGGGTCAAGTTTTGAGATTATGCTAGAAATCAGTGAGGGCGTGATGTGGACGTCATTCAATTGGGCCTCAGTTCTAGATGGGAAATTGGGTGCATGGACTCCAGACAAATCCAAACTCGAATTGGTCAAGAATCTACGGGCAAAGCATTCAGCCTTGTCCGCTGAGGAGGTGAGGACCTCAAACTCGTTGATTAGTGGGGGTATTGAGGACTTACTCTCGTTGAGCACGCTTTTACAGAGGCGCCAGTAGTCTTTGGCTCCCAACTTAGAGGATGCTATGTGCTGCTTCATTCTGGCAGCAAACAGCATCTTAGCTTCGTTAAGTATCTTTTTACACTTATTACAAGCTGAGGCAAAAAGGCGCCTGTTTTGGTCCGACACGTGGCTACGATAAAGCCGAAAGAAGTGATTCCGGTGGGCAATGGCAGCCAAGCAAGCGGGCAAGAACCAGGGAGACGAATGGGATTTAAGCTGAAATTTCCTGGCAGGGATGAAAGCATCGATGCCAGCCTTAACCCAGGAGGAGACCTCTGATGCACAGTCTTCGATGGGAAGACTAAAAACATTGTTCCAAGGGACGTCGCAGAGGAAGTCACGGAACGAATCCCAGTCTGCTCTTTGATAGCAGTAGGATATTCTGCTGGTCTGGGTTTCTTGGGTAGGGGTGGAGTGGAATGAGATGTTGACAGTGAGGGCAGAGCTGTCTGGTGGTGCCAAGAATTTGGGGTGGAAGTGAAGCAGAGGTCTAGTAGCCAGTCCTTTCGGTTAGGGCTATTGGAGAAACGCGTGGGGCAAGTCCACCACTTGCATAAGGGATTGCGAGATTGAAAAATCAATGGTGTGGACACCAGCAGGGTCGGTTACAGAGTTTTCGAGCCACTTAGTGTGGTGGGTGTTAAAGTCACCAAACATGAAAATATGGGCAGATGGATATATGGGGCTCTGAACAGAGGCAGTAACTTTAATATCTGTCACACTGCACTTTTTGGTGGACAGGCATCACTGGTCTCCATCTCTTAAATCATCTCATATGATGGCTTCAAGTTGCTATACCCTGGTAACCTGTTTCATCAGTAAATTTTTGATTTGTTCCCCAAAAGCCTTTACCCCCTTAAAATCTTTTCAAAACATCCTCATTTCCATGCAAATGTAAATGCTGAACTCAAATCAATAATTGTTTATTGACAAAACCTACCTTTTTTCAAGTTTACAACCAGAAAAATATCAAACTTCTTTTCGCTGTTTATCTCAACCCCGTAACCATGATTCAAAAAATGTTATTCACTGCAAAATGACTTCACGCGTAGTTTGCCGATTTTTCGACCAATTTGCTTCCTTTTTGCAATTTCTTTGCGGAAATTGAGTTCCGAAACCAAACAAATCACGGAGTAATTGCTCGAAGGAAGTAAATCGACCGAAATAAGTATCCTACGCCTCAAGTCATTCAGCGGTGAATCAGATATGAGAACAGTAGTAAGGGGTGAGATATAGTCCAATTTTTTTTTTTCTGGTCGATAACATGAAAAAGGTAGGTTTCTTCAATAAACAATTATCGATTTGAGTTCAGCATATACATCTGCACGTAATTAAGGAAGTTTAGGAAAGATTTGACGGGGTAAAGGCCTTCAGGGAACAAATAAAAAATTTACCATTTCATCTTGTGGGCTAACTCTCGTGATGAGGTGGTGTTAACACATCACTGGTCAGGGTGGAAGGGTTCCTCAGATGAACTACAATGGCTACATGTTTCTGACCAAGGCGAGCCACCTAATTGGAAGACATCGGGTGTGGTCTAACCTGGAGAGGGATAGGGCCCATTAAGTTAAAACTCCCAAGACATGCCACATGACCAAGCACGCACACAAAAAAAAAAAAAAAAAAAAAAAAATGTGGAAACCCAAGCTCTGGCACACAACCCTGGCATGGAGAAGAATGGTGGACAGCTCAATATGTCAGTGCCCCAACAACTTCTTCCAGGGATGAGGGTGACAGAATGAAATTTAAAGTTTAAGAATTGTTTACTTATTTGCGTCTGAGGTTTGAAAATTAAAATGGTTGGGGAGCAGCATTCAAAATTTATGTGGATTTTGAGAATTTAAATACATTTTAGAATACCTATTCCAGACACAAGTGATTTCCTTTTTAACATGGATAGCTTCTAAAATTTGTAATTTTTTTTTTAACTTGTGAATAGCAAGACAAACTATTTTATACTATTGTTAGTTGTTGTTTGTTTTTTTTTGTTATATCATGTGTTCTACTTAGCACTTTGGTTAGATTTCTAGCAAGTTTAACACCAAAATATGGAAATTAATCAGAAAAAAAATTTAAAAATATAATAGTCATATCTTATTTGTTATTTAAAAAAAAAAAAACCTATTTAAAATGTATATTTTCTGCTGAGACATGCATAAACTTTCTTACTTTTTACTATAAACATATTTAGCGTGTACACTTTTTTCTTTAAAGTGAAACTCATATTTAATGATCCAGAGATCTAATAGTTTACTAAAGAAAATGTGTTGATTAACAGAAATTGTAATTAATGGAGTAGTTTGTGTGTTTTTTCTTTTTTATTATGCAAAATAAAGGGCTCGCATTATACACGGTAAACTTTTTCAGGAAGGTATAAAATTTATGCAAAAAAAAAATTTTTCAAGATTAATGAAAACGATCTCCTTTTCAGATAATATAGGGGGACATATAAATCTTAAGCTCTATTGCATTTATACAGGTGGCGTGCAAAAGTAGGTATACAGCAAAACAAAAACGCACAAGTATATTATATTGATTATACAAATAATGGTAAATACATACTTTTGCAACCCCTGTATATACAAGGTCTTATTTTTGGAATTTGAGACAATATAGTGTTGATAGCAGATACAGAAACTACAAAAACTTCTACAGAAAGAGAAGAAAGGATTAAACAACTTTCAGAACACAGAATGCAAAGTTGTTAGCAATAGAATGTGCTTGTATCTGAAATGCCAGAATCAAATGATTACAGAATTTTAAATCGCTGGGAAGTGTTACACTAAAATCTAAAGGTATACTGGGATAGCCAAAGATATATTAGAAAAGTTAGAAACAAGGAAAAGAGTATTAAATTATGTGATATCTGCCCTCCTATCTTCTAAAAAACAGAATTGAAGCAACAAATTTTCTACAAAAGCATGCTGAGGATGCCATGAACCAAACATGTTAGCAACAACAAAATTTTAGAGAAAATTGGAAATGTACTTAATGTCAGGAAGAGACATTTGAAGTTTCTAGGCCACATAATGAGGAAAGAGAGCTTGGAAAATTTGATACTCACAGACTGAAAGCAAGAGATGGAAGAAAACAGCACATAACAAACTTAGGGAACTTGAATAAATGGATGGTTAACAAGAAGTTGTAGAGAACCATAATTGTTTACATCCTGAAGGCACATGGCATGTCAGTTAAGTGCCATTCATGATACATGCTTTGGGCGATCATGTGTCGAAAGAGACATGACTGACTGGGCAGAAGATTATCCTGCAGTAGGTTGCTATTGCTTTCTGCAGTAGACTGGTTGCTAGCCAAGGCTATAATCTAATCTGTTCTATTATTTAACCCATAACTGAAAGGAAGAGATAGTTTAATACATTTCCCAAGGGTATTTGTGCGTAAGCGAATGCAAGAAATGCAAATAGAATTCGAACTCGGCTCCCTGATTTGTCATTCCAAGTTGATATCCACTGCACCACAACGCACATCCAAGATGTGGCATAGCATATTAGAAGTCTTTTTGTTATTACTAAATGTGTTTTTAAATTGAAGATTAAAATCCAGATTAATCTGATTATTTTTATTTCTTTATTTATTAATTTGTTTCCATTGGTCAAAGACACGACTATTAGCCAAACTATTTGTCCACCAACTTGATTCATTCCAGAAGATAAATGATTTTGGTGCCTATGTCCCAATGTTTGATCACAACTGCAGCAAGATGTACATTGATGCACTTCTATTTTCAGTCTGTAAAAACAAAGCCCGACTTTTCAGCAGACAAATACAATACTAAAAGCAATAATCTGAACTGATAAACCAGAATGTAGGGTTTTTAAAAAAATTTTTACTTGAAAACATTCCTTCATTTACAAAGAAAAAAATATACAGCAGCCTTGTCTTGAGAATTACCAACAGAGATTCCATCATATGTTAACAGTTCAATATTTTTAAAAAGATTTTGCACTTGCTCATCAGCAGGCCCACACTTATCTATAAGGTCAAGAAAAGGCACATATCCTGCCACATCAACTGAAGACAAAGGCTTAAGTATAAAGATAAATATAAAATGATTGGATTCAATGAGTGCTTCGTTAACATTGATTGGTTCTTACAAAATAATCAGAAAAAAAGCTTTTGTGCCAGCAGCTTGTCTACTTCATTTTAGCTATTTTCAAAAATCATATCTAATCTGAAGTTCTATGTCTTTAAATTTTGACACAGGATTGCAATATATCAGTTGAGAGAATTATAAGTTTGTAAAATATTTTTGAATGTTAAGATTTACTTAGTAACTTGGAATATTTTTTAATTCAGACATGTCATTTATCATTT